>OY728143.1:419200250-419800250 GCA_963277665.1 Viscum album
TGATGTATGGATGAAGAACAAAAGGAAAATTGTCATGTCTTGTTTGTATGAATAATACTCAATCGAGAAGACTGAAATATCGTCATAGTTTTAGTTTTATGGGACATCGACGATTCTTTCCAATGAACCATCCATATAGAAACAATCGTCGAAGATTTGACAATACCATGGAGAATGAAGATCCACCTCAGTGTATGTCTGGAACTGATGTGCTTAATGAATTGAAAGATTTCAGTTATTCATTTCGGAAGGGTGTAATGAAATCTAGAAAGAGGAAAAATGTTTCCAATGATACCTGTTACAATTGGAAGAAGAAGAGTATATTCTTTGAGTTGTTGTATTGGTCAACCAACTTATTATGTCATTTCTTAGACGTAATGCACATTGAAAAGAATATATGTGAAATGTTTCTTTATATTCTTCTAAATGTCAAGGGGAAGACAAAAGATGATTTACGATCTCGGCGTGAATTGGTAGATTGGGGGATCAGACCAAAATTGCATCCTGTCCGTATCAGTGAAAATAAATGGCAAGTTCCATGTGATTCTTATGTGATGACACCTGCTGAAAAAATCAATTTCTGGAAGTGCTAGAGACTATTAAAGTTCCTGATGGCTATTCAAGAAATATATCAAAACGGGTCAATAGAAAAGAGTTGAAGCTAAAATCTTTGAAGACTCATGATTATCACGTCCTTTTTCAT
The DNA here is from genome assembly GCA_963277665.1 of Viscum album. Lineage (NCBI taxonomy): Eukaryota > Viridiplantae > Streptophyta > Magnoliopsida > Santalales > Viscaceae > Viscum > Viscum album. The sequence continues at coordinate 419,200,954 of OY728143.1, forward strand.
GAGTTGATTCCAATATCAATCCGTCATCTCTTGTCTAATAATGTTAGAGTCTCAGTTATTCGGTTGTGCTATTTTTTTAGAGATCTTTGTGCTAAGAGGTTGTCCAAATACTTCTTGCAAAAACTGTTGGCAGAGACACCATTAATTTTGTGTGAGTTATAGAAAATATCCCCTCCATCATTTTTTACATGCATGTTGCATCTGACTATCCATATTCTGACCAAAATACTTCTTGGAGGACCCGTTGCTTTCTATTGGATGTATCCAACTGAAAAAAACATGTGCACATTGAAATCATATGTTCGGAACAGGAATTATCCCAAAGGTTCTATTGTGAATGGTTACATGGTTACATGGCTCAAGAATGTATGGATTTATGTGTAATGTATTTGTCTGATCTAACTACGAGAATAAATAGACCAATGAGAAATGAAGAAGAACAGTATGGGAAAATTGAACCCAATTTTCCATCACTTCCTCAGACAGGAGGAATTCTGGGATCATATACATTGATGACATTAAGCCTTGAAGAGCGAGAGATGGAACATCGCACAGTGTTATTCAATTGTGATTTGTTCGATGAGTATATCAAGTAAGTAAATTGTACATGTATCTCTTATCTTATCTCTTGTAATTTTAAATATTTGTTAAACTATTATTATTTTTATCTACAGGGAACATAAAGAATTGATATATATAAAGCATCATTCTTTATCTTTGAGAAGCAAAGAGACTTTGCATAGCAAAGGGTTTTCTGCTTGGTTGAAATTGAAGGTAAAAATATTTCTATAATAACTAAATAAAAATAATATTTAATTAAGTTTACTATTTGTTTATATTTCAGGTATCGAGTTTGCCTGAAGATTCTATTTTTGAGGAAATAAGAGCTTTGGATTTTGGTCCTAATACCATGGTTCGTGCTTATAAATCACTTGTGATCAATGGATACAAATTTATTATCACTGAACGAGCAAGAAACATGAGAACACAGCATAATGGTGTTATGCTAACTGCCACAACAGACTGTTATGCTAGTTCATCGGATACTAGACCTCATTCTGAAAATGTTGCTTATTATGGAGTTGTGGAGAAAATAATAATTTTGGATTATTACTCACATGGTCGAGTCACGATGATGAAATTTCAATGGTTTGATTCAATGACGAGACAAGGTGCCTTTATTGATGATTGTGTATTTCGAGTTATTGACATGACTCGCACTCTTGCCACCGATGAACCATATGTATTGGCATCAATGGTGAAACAAGTTTTTTATGTCAAAGATCATCATCATCCTAAATTCGGTGTAATTATTGAATTAAATCCCAGACATGTTTTTGATGATGGTGATGATGAAGTTGAAACTATCCCTACTACAATTGGAAGCAATCTGTTTATTACTTATGATGATGCCAATAGCTCAATTTCCAGAGTTGATTGTGAACCCGAAGTTGTGGTGGGAAATAAATAGAATCATACAGTCATGTTCTCACCTATATGTTTCACCTACATCATTCAGAGTGTATATCCTAGTACTTACCTTCAAACCACCATAAATATTCTTTTACTTTATGTTTTTTTTATCAGAATGGTTTTTCTATATATTTTTTTTGGGTTACACATTATTTATCTATTTCTAATTACTTCCATATTTTTTTCATTGTAGGAAATGACACCCATTGAAGAGAGGCAATGGAAAAAGATGACAGATAATAATCGTCGCATGGTACAGATGGGTGTTCCTCCACTCATCCCTGTTGTGAGTATTTTATTTCAAATATAAATATTTCAATAACTTATAATATCATGTGTTTACTTTTTTGTTAAAAAATTTTTCAGGATCGACCCCCTAGACGAGATATATCTGACGAGGAGCATGATATGGCTCCTAGTAGAGAGGCTAGTGGTAGGAGGGGGTGGTGTCAGAGATGAACGATCATCTAGTGGTCTCGGTACTGAGGCCGGTGGTACGAGGGCTCGTGGGGCGAGAGTTAGATGATCCACTGCCACATACGTATCTTCTTCACCCCATTTTGATCCTGGTGTGTCTTCAAGGACACACGGGATATTTAGACCTCTGATGTTTACACTACTAGTTGTCCAGACGTCTATGCCATCATCTTTTACTTCTGGTTCATTATCTCCGAGCTATTATATTCCACCTTCTTCGACTCCTGCTGCGACACAGTATGTGGCTGAGGATCGTACACTAAGGGACACTCCACCTGTAAAGGATATTCCTTCAGCTTCTACACATCCAGTGACGCCCATTGATCTGACTACCACAGGTATATTTATATAACTCTATCAAATTTTTATACCAAAATTTATTTTATTATAACTTGTACTGATATTATTTTTCTTTAATAACATATTCATCTACAGATAGGAGGTGGGGGAGGGGGCGTACTCGCTTGCGTGTGATATGGAACTGCCAGACACAGTTGATGGTTGAATACAATGTTGATGGACAAATGATTTTTAAATCTGGTCAGGAATATCGGGGTTTTTTGGCGACACTAGCCAAATACTCCGATATCATTCCAGTCAGCCCTCTCTCTTGGAGACATCTGCCACATGAAGTCAAAGATAATGTGTGGGCACAAATATGGGTAAAAATATATTGGATTTAATGTCATATTTTTTGTATTTATATGAACTAATCTATTGGGTTTCATCTTCGGTTTAACTTCCCTGATGGCGAAGGTGCACAAACAACGTGTTTAAAATAGTTAGGAGAGATTTGGAGAGCTTATAAGCATGACTTGTATGTTGGATGGTGTGATAGAGTGGGCACGTAGTTAGAGTCATTACCTATCGTGGATGACTACCTGATAGAGCAATATCTCCAAATGATTACCCATTGGGTGACTGCCAAATTTAAGGTATTAATCTCATTTGAGGTATTTAAATGAGAGTTTTCATATTTTGCATTAATATAATCTTATTTATTATTAAACATTATTTAGGAATCTTCTGAAAAAAACAAAAAAAACATTGATTCAAAGCAATAACTCCACACTTTGGGGTGCACAACTATGTCAGATCATGAGAGGCAGCCGGTACGATATAGTTGTTTATAATTTTTATTCAGGACTTTCCCTTTTTATTGTTTCCTACTTAAATTATGTGATTTATTGAATATTGAATATATGATTATAATTGCACTTTATATTGTTTCAATTTCATTACAGAAGCACAAATTGAATATTGAAGGATGTATCCCTCGAGCTAAATTGTTTTTCTCGAGTAGAAGAAAAAAAGATGGAACTGCGGTAAATGAATCAACCCAAGAAAACATTGTAAGTTTTAATTTGTTTATTTAAAATTTTAATATCTATTTTGAAATTTATTAATCTATTAATATTTTTAACAGGCTTCTTTAGAGGCTCTTGATGCTCAGGAACCTGACAATTTTGGTCCACACGATCATTTATATTAGGTTTTGGGAGAGGAGCACTCTGGTCGAGTACGCTGCCGACCTAGTAAGAATATAGTCCCGGCGAGGTATTGGTCCACTCCAGGTATCCATTCTAGTACCACAGAGTTGGAACAGGTCAAGGAGCATGTAAGACAGTCTGATAAAAGGGTCACAGAGTTGTAAGTACAAGTTCAAATGAGAGATAAAGAATTTATGAAACTGATGAAAGCTTTATCTTCGTCACTTCCACCAGAGGATAGCGCGGATTGTCAGACATTTATGTCGTCGATGGGTGCATTATCCAATGAACCAGGTGGCAGCTCTAGTGGCGTTCAAGATGATGACGTTCCTGGTGATGATGAGGATGCTGGAGAGGATGAGGGCAAGGATGAGGATGAGGACGAGGGCAAGGATGGGGCCGAGGGCGAGGATGGGGCCAAGGATGAGGATGGGGCCGAGGGCGAGGATGGGGCCAAGGATGAGGATGGGGCCGAGGACGAGGATGAGGCCGATGATGAGTATGGGGACGATGACAAGAACGATGATGATGACAGAGATGGCAGCAAGGATGAGACCGATGATGACAGTGGTGATGGTGATGGTGATCAGGGGAAGATTGATCCATTACATTTTTGAATTCTGTATAACTCTTTATTTTTGAACCTGGTTTTCCACTCTGGGGTTTTCCTCTGCTTCATAGGGATGTTGTTATCAGATCTCTTTTTTGCACTTGATTCTTATTGTATGATTAGTCTACTACCTAGACCTTTAGTATTCCTTGGTACTGTGATACCCATTTTTCTATTTTTTATTACTTATCTTTCTTAGTTATCCATGTATTTCATGTTTATGTCATTTTCCCATAGAAGTTCATTTTATGTCATTTATGCCTGATAGTGACATGTGTGGAATAATCACATGCAAATAAATGTGGTTTTGAAATTATTAATTGTACATTATTGTTTTGATTATACCAAGGTCATGATTGTAGCTTTATTTTTCGTCCTCTGTTCAGGTCTCACATGTTCTCCCAATGCACCTTCTGCACTTGGTTTGGATACTTTATCACAAGAAATATTATCTTTTCTTGGTTGTAGCTGCAAAAACCATTTAATTGTACTTAAGTATTAATTCTTTATGAAAACATTACTTGGGACCAACACTATTGATTGTATATATAATGTTTCAAATCCACAGTAATCTTTTATTTAGTGCAGATATATTAAAACCCTACAACTATTAAATATCATATTTGTGCTTCAATGATTTCAACTGTCACCTATAAATTTTTCTCATTCATTATTAAGAGTTATATATGAGATTGTATTATTTACATGTACTCTTCTCATTTAAAAGTAGACCCTGTTTAAGAATAACTCAACCATATTTTTAGATATAATTACTTTTCTATACACATTTTGTTATGTTACCTTTCATCCAAATTATCTTTTCCACTTTCTTATACAATTATTTCCCAATTTCTCATACATAGTATTTTTAATGAATTCTTATGAATAATTGTTTCCCTAATGATTATGAAAAACGGTTTCCATATTCCTTATGGTCACCATTGTAGGTTAATATGAATAGATTTATATCTGGAATTATAATGTACTAAATGATTCCCTCTATGATATCTGGTTTGATAAGTTAATATGGTCATCATAATGTTCAAAAAAAATCACTCGAAATATTATTAATTATGTTCTTATTTTTGTTTTTTTGAAGTGAATCGTGCTGTTTTTTGAATTTCCATTCTGTTCAGGGGATGATTTCTGTTTTAGTAATGGTGGATCATCTGGGAATTTTGGGGATGCCAACTAAATTCTGGAATGCTAATTGAAGTGTTTCCAAATTTATCATAATTACTGTTTTAACAGATTTCTTATACATAATTATGAATTTCTTATTAAAGTGTTTCCCTATTAGTCATACATAGTATGTATTGTTATTTTTAAATATTACTATATCTACATGTAAACTTATTTTATGAATGAGAAGGTGTTGGGGGAAGAGGTTGGGCAGGGGGGAGGGGAGGGGAGGGTGCTGCTGGGTGAAAAGGGTGGGAAAGAGGGGAGGGGCAGGGGGATGCTAGAGGAAAAAGGTGGGCAGGGGGGAGGGGAGGGGGTTGCTGGGTGAAAACGGTGGGCAGGAGGGGAGGAGCAGGGGGCTGCTGGAGGAAAAGGGTGGGCAGGGGGGAGGGGAGGGGAGGGGCAGGGGGTGGGCAGGTTGGAGGGGAGGGCAGGGAAGGGGAGGGGAGGGGAGGGGAGGGGAGGGTCTGGGTGGTGGCAGGAGGGAGGGGCTATTGTGGGAAAAGGTTGGGCAGGGCAGAGGGGGCTTCTGGGGGAAAAGGGTGGGCAGGGGGGAGGGGAGGGGTAGGGGGCTGCTGGAGGAAAAGGGTGGGTAGGGGGAGGGGAGGGGAGGGGCTGGGGCTGGGCAGGTTGGAGGGGAGGGCAGGGAAGGGGAGGGGAGGGGAGGGGAGGGGAGGGGAGGGGAGGGGAGGGGAGGGGAGGGGGCTGCTGGGGGAAAAGGTTTGGCAGGGGGAGGGGGTTTCTGGGGGAAAAGGGTGGGCAGGGGGAGGGGAGGGCAGGGGTTGGGTAGGTTGGAGGGCAGGGCAGGGGAGGGGAGGTGAGGGGAGGGCAGGGGAGGGGAGGGGAGAGGAGGATGATGGAAGGAGGGAGGGGGTGCTGGGGGAAGAGGTTGGGAAGGGGGGAGGGAGGGGAGGGGGGCTGCTAGGGGAAAAGGGTGGGTAGGGGGAGGGGAGGGGAGAGGTTGGGGGCACGGTGTGTCTAGTATCACTCGAAGTGTCTCACTTTTATTTGAAATGGACAGGATTTTAAGTGAAAACAACAACCGACATACGAAAAACTGACCAAACGCATTCGGATTCTGTTGATACTTTAAAAAAAGTTTTCATGGGTCATTTGTGATGTGTACGAGTCAACCCCGCCTCAATCTGAGGGCCAGTGTGGTCGGTACCACTCAAAGTGTCTTTCTTTTGTTTAAAATAGATGCGCTTTTAAGTAAAATAAATGACATACGGAAAACCGACCAAACACATTCGGATTCTGTTGATACTTTAGTAAAATGTTCCATGGGTCATTTTTGATGTGTACGAGTCAACCCCGCCTCAATCCGAGTCACGGTGTGGCCGGAATCACTCAAAGTGTCTCACTTTTCATTTAATTGGACAACAGTTTAAGTCAAAACAACAAATGAAAATACAGAAAACCGACCAAAGGCATTCTAATTCTGTTGAAACTTTAGGAAAAATATACATGGGTCATATATGACGTGTACGATTCAAACTTGCCACAATCCAAGGCACGGTGTGGCCGGTATCACTCGAAGTGTCTCACTTTTATTTGAAATGGACAGGATTTTAAGTGAAAACAACAATCGGCATACGGAAAACCGACCAAACGCATTCGGATTCTGTTGATATTTTAGGAAAAGTTTTCATGGGTCATTTTTGACGTGTACGAGTCAACCCTACCTCAATCCGAGGGCCGTTGTGGCCGGTACCACTCAAAGTGTCTTTCTTTTGTTTAAAATTGATGCGCTTTTAAGTAAAATAAACGACATATGGAAAACCGACCAAATAAATTCGGATTGTGTTGATACTTTAGTAAAATGATCCACGGGTCATTTGTGATGTGTACGAGTCAACCCCGCCTCAATCCAAGGCACGGTGTGGCCGGCACCACTCAAAGTGTCTCACTTTTCTTTGAAATGGACAACAGTTTAAGTCAAAACAACAACTGACATACGGAAAATGGACCAAACGCATTCGGATTCTGTTGATACTTTAGAAAAAGTATCCATATGTCATTTCTGACGTGTACGAGTCAACCCCGCCTCAATCCGAGGCACAGTGTGGCTGGTACCACTCAAATTGTCTCACTTTTATTTGAAATGGACAAGATTTTAAGTGAAAACAACAACCGGCATACAGAAAACCGACCAAACGCATTTATATTCTGTTGATATTTTAGTACAAGTTTCCATTGGTCATATTTGACATGTACGAGTCAACCTAGCCTCAATATGAGGGCCGGTGTGGCCGGTACCACTCAAAGTGTCTTTCTTTAGTTTAAAATGGATGTGCTTTTAAGTAAAATAAACGACATACGGAAAACCAACCAAAAGAAATCGGATTGTGTTGATACATTAGGAAAATGATCCATGGGTCATTTGTGACGTGTACGAGTCAACCCTTCCTCAATCCGAGGTGAGGTGTGGCCGGAACCACTCGAAGTGTCACACTTTTCTTTGAAATGGACAACAGTTTAAGTCAAAACAAGAACTGACATACGGAAAATTGACCAAACACATTCAGATTCTGTTGATACTTTAGTAAAAGTATCCATGGGTCATTTGTGATGTGTACGAGTCAACTCCGCCTCAATCCAAGGCATGGTGTGGCCGGTATCACTCTAAGTGTCTCACTTTTATTTGAAATAGACAGGATTTTAAGTGAAAACAACAACCGGTATACATAAAACCGACCAAACGCATTCGGATTCTGTTGATACTTTAGGAAAAGTTTCCATGGGTCATTTGTGACGTGTACAAGTCAACCCCGCCTCAATCCGAGGGCCGGTATGGCCGGTACCACTCAAAGTGTCTTTCTTTTGTTTAAAATGGATGCGCTTTTAAGTAAAATAAACGACATACAGAAAACTGACAAAACGCATTCGGATTGTGTTGATACTTTTGAAAAAAGATCCATGGGTCATTTTTGACGTGTACAAGTCAACCCCGCCTCAATCTGAGGTGTGGTGTGGCCGGCACCACTCAAAGTGTCTCACTTTTCTTTGAAATGGACAATAACTTAAGTCAAAACAACAACTAACATATGGAAAACAGACCAAACGCATTCGGATTATGTTGATACTTTAGAAAAAGTATCCATGGGTCATTTTTGACATGTATGAGTCAACCCTTCCTCAATATGAGGCATGGTGTGGCTGATACCACTCAAATTATCTCACTTTTATTTGAAATGGACAGGATTTTAAGTGAAAACAACAACCGGCATACGGAAAACAGACCAAATGCATTTGGATTCTTTTGATACTTTAGGAAAAGTTTTCATGGGTCATTTATGATGTGTACAAGTCAAACCCGTCTCAATACGAGGGATGGTGTGGCCGGTACCACTCAAAGTGTCTTTCTTTTGTTTAAAATTGATGCGCTTTTAAGTAAAATAAACGACATACGGAAAACTGACCAAATGCATTCGGATTGTGTTGATACTTTAGGAAAACAATCCATGAGTCATTTGTGACGTGTACGAGTAAACCCCACCTCAATATGAGGCGCGGTGTGGCCGGCCCCAATCAAAGTGTCTCACTTTTCTTCGAAATGGACAACAGTTTAAGTCAAAACAACAACTGACATACATAAAATGGACCAAACGCATTTGGATTCTATTTATACTTTAGAACAAATATCCATGGGTCATTTGTGACATGTATGAGTCAACCCCGCCTCAATCTGAGGCATGGTGTGGCTGGTACCACTCAAACTATCTCACTTTTATTTGAAATGGATAGGATTTTAAGTGAAAACAACAACCGGCATATGGAAAACCAACCAAACACATTCAGATTCTGTTGATACTTTAGGAAAAGTTTCCATGGGTCATTTTTGACGTGTATGAGTCAACCCCATCTCAATTAGAGGGTCGGTGTGGCCGGTACTACTCAAAGTGTCTTTCTTTTGTTTAAAATGGATGCGCTTTTAAGTAAAATAAACGACATACAGAAAACCAACCAAATGAATTTGAATTGTGTTGATACTTTAGGAAAACGATCCATGGGTCATTTTTGATGTGTAAGAGTCAATCCAGCCTCAATCCAAGGCGCAGTGTGGCCAGAACCACTCGAAGTGTCTCACTTTTCTTTGAAATGGACAACAGTTTAAGTCAAAACAACAACTGACATACGGAAAATAGACCAAACGCATTCGGATTCTGTTGATACTTTAGGAAAAGTATCCATGGGTCATTTTTGACGTGTACGAGTCAACCCTGCCTCATTTTGAGGCACGGTGTGGCCGATACCACTCAAATTGTCTCACTTTTATTTGAAATGGACAAGATTTTAAGTGAAAACAACTATCGGCATACGGAAAACCGACCAAACGCATTCAGATTCTGTTGATACTTTAGGAAAAGTTTCCATGGGTCATTTTTTATGTGTACGAGTCAACCCTGTCTAAATCCGAGGGCCAGTGTGGCTAGTACCACTCAAAGTGTCTTTCTTTTGTTTAAAATGGATGCGCTTTTAAGTAAAATAAACAACATACTGAAAACCAACCAAATGCATTCGTATTGTGTTGATACTTTATGAAAATGATCCATGGTTCATTTGTGACATGTACAAGTCAACCCCACTTCAATATGAGGTGCGGTGTAGCCGGCACCACTCAAAGTGTCTCACTTTTCTTTGAAATAGACAACAGTTTAAGTAAAAACAACAACTGACATACAGAAAACGGACCAAATGCATTAGGATTCTATTGATACTTTAGGAAAAGTATCTATGGGTCATTTGTGACGTGTACGAGTTAACCCCGCCTCAATATGAGGCATAGTGTGGCCGGTACCACTCAAAATGTCTCACTTTTATTTGAAATGGACAAGATTTTAAGTGAAAACAACTACTGGCATACAGAAAACTGACCAAACGCATTCGGATTCTGTTGAAACTTTAGGAAAAAGATCCATGGGTCATATGTGACGTGTATGAGTCAACCCTGCCTCAATCTGAGGCGCGGTGTGGATGACACCGCTCAAAGTCTCTATTTTGTTTGAAAAGGACATTATTTTAAGTGAATACAACTGAACTTTACACTCATCAACGATAGTCTCAAACTCTTTTTCATGAGTTGGGTAGTTTCACTCATGGGTTCATAAGTGAAGAGACTCCTAAGAAAATACCTTTTCACCATATATTATAAACAATACAAGTTCAATGAAAAATTCATCACAAATCATTATATACCCAAATCTAGGATCAGGAAAAAAATGGGATATGAGCCAATTTCAAACTCTTATTCAACTCTAATAGGTATTTATCATACTATTCTGCCTATTATAATTTTATGGGGAGGTTGGGTGGATATGCTGGTTGGGGGTTGTGCAGGGGTGAGGTGAATTACTACCAGATGATTGTTATCATATGAAGATTGAAATAGGGAATTGTAGTACATGACATGGTTGGAAGAGTTTGATGGTTTTATGTATTTTTTATACTGTTTTAAGTCTATATATGGTTTTTGTGATATTTTTTATGCAGATGTAGGTGTATAGTGGAGGGGATACTGGAGGGGGGCTGTTATGCAGCAGTTCTAGAAAAACTCAGTACCAACGGTTCTAAACCGTTGGTATAAGAGTGCTGGAATTCTGGAAAAACACTATACCAATAGTTTAGAACCATTGGTATAGGTGTTATGGAATTATGGAAAAACACAATACCAACAGTTTAGAACCGTTGGTATAGGTGTTCTAGAATTCTGAAAAAACACAATACCAGCGGTTCTAAACCGTTGGTATAGGTGTTCTGGAATTCTGGAAAAACACAATACCAACGGTTCTAAACCGTTGGTATAGGTGTTCTGGAAAATCACATTACCAATGGTTGAAAACCGTTGGTATAATAATTCTCAAAATGCAGTACCAACTGTTATAAATTTTTGGTATACATTGGGAGAAATTTAATAAAACAATATACCAACGGTTTAGATCAAACCGTTGGTATAAGGCTTTCCTCACGGATTACTAACCAACGGTTTGGAAAACCGTTGGTATAACCTTATTTTCTAGTAGTGAAAGGGATTTTTTAGGGAATTACAAAAATCATGGCACAACAGGATAAATCGAATAAACAAATTAAATCTGATACGTTGGCACATGAAAAGGGATTAGATTAAATATAGGTCAAAGAAAAGGAATTTATCATGCTTAATATTTTAATCATAAGGTCATAAATTCACAAAATGATGAGTCCTACCTTGATTTAGATCATTTTTTGGTGAATAATGTGCTCAATAATGAAAGAGGATGGTCTATTACATTCACTACGTCTCGATTCACCTAGATCCAATTGTTAATCATCACCTAATATTAATCTGGAAATGAAGAATGGTGGATCCTCCTCTCAATGGTTCTAGTGTTATGTGAAAAAACCCTGGATACCTACTATAATGTAATATTTATAGAAGGAATTATGTTTAAATTAATTAATTATAATTAATTAATTCATTCACTAAACACACCCACCAACAGTCACTTTATCCAAATGCCCCACATCAACTAGATTAGGTCATTCTTAGGGTAAACATCTTGTTATTAGTTCAATTATGATCTCATATTTTAAATATGATACTTCATTTAATATATATCCAATTATTTTTGAATAATCGTGCACACATAATACAGAATATATTTAATATTTTTATAAAATTAATTCTGAGCACACTAGGCCTCGAAATCACATGTCATCTCAAATCCAAGATCTGAAAATATTTTTGTATATATTTCAAAGTATTATAAGAAAAAAGATACGGTCTCTACATAAATCTATTTGATGAAAGAAAACTCAACATCCCATATTCCAATGGTGTGGGAAGAAGCACCCTAGAAACTATATAAAAAGAACCATAAGATGTTTCAAATGTTGAAAAGATAATAATAGGGATAATTAGTGTCTGAGGTAAATGAGTAAATCCACTAATTTGGAAGAAGAAAATAAGTTTCAAATCAACACTTATCCTGCAGTGCAGTGTTTCAACTATAAGTAACATTGGGATTATGCACGCCAAATCCCTTATCCAAGGGTTGTTAGAGAAAATCAATGAAAACAACCTCTTATCCCAAGATAATAGGGAAGGGAATATGTTATCACTACTACTGAGGTGGATCCCAACAATAATGTGGTGACATATATACTAGTTAATCATTCAATAATAGAAAATATGATATTTTATTCTAATTCTATACATTTTTTCATATCTTTGAAGTTTAGTATAATTATTCAAATGTAACCTCATAATATAGAAGTTGATGCTATATTAGGAATTGATTGGTTATCCTTATATAAATCCATCATCAAATGTTGAGGGCGGTAGATCACTCTTCACATCCCAAGTCATCCTCAGATTTTTTAAAAGTGTGAAGAGGTGAATGAATATCCCTATGAATCTTTTATTCAATCATTAATATTATTGCCTTATTGTAAAGCATGTCTATCCCAATTATTGGCTGAAAGGATAGAATCATGGTTGAATAAATTCCCATTATGAGGGTTATACTAATTTATCCCCCAAGGAGTTTCATGATATTTCTTCTAACTGGGAGGTTGAGTTCTCAATAAAACTAATACTTTGATCTTTCCCTTATCAAAGACTCCTTACAGAATATCCACTGCTGAGTTGGAAGAGTTGAAAATTAGATATAAGATAATTTGTAAAATGGTTTTATAAACCTGATTACTTCGTCGTGGGGTGTGTAGTTTCTCTTTATCAAGAATACATATGGGTTAATGTGCCTCTATATCAATTATCGTGAACTCAAAAAAATCATGATAAAGAAAAATTATCCCCTACCACATATAGAGAACTTGTTTGATCAACAATGTAGGTTATAGTATTTCTTTAAGGCGGGACATCAATCAAGATATCACCAATTAAAGGTGAAGAAGAAAGATATTCTCAAAATAGCATTTTGAATAAGGTATGAAAATTATGAGTTCAAAGTAATTCCTTTTAGTCTCACTAATTCTCCAGAAATATTTATGGAAATAATGGAAAGATTCTTTAGATATTACCTCGAAAAATTTATGATAGCCTTCATAGATGATGTTCTGATATAATCCAATAGAAAGAAGGATCATGAGAATAATTTGAATATTGTTCTAAAGGCATCATGAAAGAAGAATTTGTATACAAAGTACAGTAAATGTGATTTTTGGATTAAGTAAGTATCATTCTTGACACATGTTATCAACAGAAAAGGGATATTTGGGACACTTCTAAGACAAAGGTAATTGTGTAATGGCTTGGACAAGCATCTGTAATGAAGATCTATAATTTCCTTAGACTATTTGGGTCTTACTAATGATTTGTGATAAACTTAACATGATTGTAAAACCTGTTAACCAAGATACATAAGAAGGGGATAAATTTTTTCTATACTAGTTAGTGTGAATAGATATTTAAGGAGTTAAAAAAAAGGATTATCACTACACCAGTCCTCATGGTGCCCTTGAGTGGGGAACTTTTCATGATATATGGTGATTCTTCAAAAAAAATCTTGGGATGTATACTGATGTATAATGATAAATTGGTAGTCTATTCCTCAATGAAGTTGAAATTTCATGAGCATAATTATCCAACACATGATTTGTAGTTAGTTGTAGTGATGTTTTTGTTGAAAATCTGGTGACATTATCCCCATGGGTAGAATTTTGAAATATATAAGAATAATACGAAACTCAAATATATATTTATATAAGGATATTATTATGAATCAACTAATATTGTTAGATTTTATCAAGGACTGTGACTGATCAATACATACCCTCCTAAGAAATTAAACAATGTATCTAATTCTATAAGTATAAAGGATATAGACACCATATCACTAATGACAATTGAGAAGGATCTAGTCTTTTATACTTGTAAAGGATGGAAATGGGAATCATTAAAGAAGTAAAATCATCATTACTTTCTCAAATGATTGCTTAACCATCCATTCTAGAGAAGTCAAAGGATACTTAAAGAGATGATGTGAAAAATTAGAAGAAAGTGGAAGCTATAAGAAAAGGGAAATCCTTCAAGTTTAAAACTGATGTATAAGGAGTTGTAATATTTGGTTCAAAACTATGTGTACCATAAAATACCGATATAAAGAAATATCTATTTAATGATGCACATAGATAGACTTTCTCCATATACCCAGGGATCATGAAGATAAATCAAGATCTCTAAGATCACTATTGGTGGGAAAATATAAAGAAGGATATTGTAGAATATACATTAATGTGTTTGGTATGTCAGTAAATGAAGGTGGAAAGGAAAAATTATAAGGGAATGATGCAATCATCTCCCATACCTACATGGAAATTTAAAAACAACACCACGTACTTTTTCACTAGTATTTCAAATACATAAAGAGGAAATAATTCCATATGGGTTGTAGCAGATCATCTTACAAAGACTACTCAATTCATCATAATTAAAGATTGATTTCCACTTGATCAACTTGTAATGATATACATTAGAGAGGTGGTGAGGCTACATCGAATACCACTATCAATTATATTTAACCGAGATCTGAAATTTACCTATATGTTCTTGAAGATCCTTCAATATGATCTAAATACTAAGTTGAACTTCAGTACACATTATCACCCCCAAAATAATGGTCAATATGAGTCGACTATTCAGACACTAGAATACATGTTGAGATAATGCTCAAATGACTTCAAAGGAGGATGGGATAAATATCTTTCTCTGGTTGAGTTCTCATATAATCATAGATTTCACTAAAGCACCAAAATAGATCCTTATAAATGCATTTATGGGAAGAGATATAGAACGCCTATGTATTGGGATGAATTTAGTAAACACAAGTTGTTGGGACCTAAAATGGTTGAGGAAATGGTAGAAAATTGTATAACCATTCAGAAACACATTAGGACTTCTCATAGTATAGAGATAAGTTATGTTGACAATCATCAATGAGACTTAGAGTTTGAGGTTAGGGATAAATTTTTTCTCTAGATATATCCATGTAAGAGAGTATTTATATTTTGGAATAAGTGAAATATAATCCCCTAGTCCATCGCACCCTTTTATATTCTCAATCGCATCGGAGATATGGCTTATTGACTAGCACTCCCACCAACTTTTTATCAATTACACAATGTATTCTATGTATCCTTCTTAAGAAACTATATAATAGATCCCTCACATGTACTTAATTCAAATATGGTACATAAGAAAAAGGATATCTCTTATGATTATAAGCCGATAAAGATATTAGACCATAGAGATGAAGTTGTATGCAACAAGCCCACTCACCTAGTCAAAGTACTATGGTGGAACCATAAATATAATGAGGAAACCTGTTAACCAAAGGAAGCCATGAAGTTGATGTTCCCTCAATTTTTTCACCTTAGTATGTAATATGATATTTTGAGGGTGAAATTCCATAAAGGTAAAATATTATAACACCCATATATTTTAAAAAGAAAATTATGTATGATCGCATATACAACACGCAACACTGAGCCTAAATGAACAATGATTATTTAAATATGACTATTATAACCTAGCCATTAAATTGGTGAGTATGAACAGGATTAACTAATTTATGAAATATATGTAAAATTTACTACTAAATAAAAATGTATTTAGAAATTCTTAGAAAATATGCACTCAAATTTTAAAAAATACATTTTATTATTCAAAAAAATTTTCTTCAAAAATAATTATTTTTTATTTTTTATGAAAAAATATTATAATTAATTTCTAGAAATTTTAGAGGTTTCATTTTATAAAAAAAATTAAATCAGTATATAAAAATTAACTTTGGGTGAATTTTTGGGATTTTTTTGAAATGATTGATTTTTTAGTGAATAGTAAAAATTACCGATTTTTAAAATACTATCATTTATTTTCATTAAATAAATTTTTTAAAGAGTCCCATTATATTATTGATTTGATATTGAAGTTTCATATGAATATATTTATTTATAATAATCAAATTAACTTCATTTGAATTAGAAATGTTCATGATTTTCGTATAAGTTTATTTTTATGCTTAAAAACACGGTTTTCTGCAAACTATTTTTAAGTGCAAAAAGTTTATCAATTTTAATTAGTTAAAATAACACCCTAATATGTAATTATTTAAATTAAATTTATATATTATATATATATGAATTTAAATTCATATAAGGATTATTTCTAGTCATATATTTAATATAAGATCATCTAGTGCTTGAAAAATGTCTTTTCCTAAAAAACTGCTTTTTGTTGTGTTTTGTGGGTTTAATAGAAAATTAAATTTTTCAAATTATATGAATTTAATTTCATAAAATGGATTCCATATTTTTAATAATTTTAATTCATATTAGGTAATAATTTCAAAATAATTTTTTTCTTAATGAATAGTAAAAATAATAAAAATTAATTACTGCGATTAAGGTTAAAACGGGGTTTTGAACATTACATACACTTGTGTTAAAATTTATTTTCCACACAAATAGGATTTCTATTTGATAAATAAAAATTCATATTTAGAATCAGTGGCTCCAAAATATCTAACAATTCTCATTTTATTTTTAGGCTTAAAGGATAAATTGCCATGGTGAAAACTAAAATGGTAAAAGAGAGTAACTATAAAGGTAAAGGGAATAAAATGTTTAAAATGTGTTTTATTTTTTATGTTGGATGTGTGGATAAAAATTATATTCCTACACTATATTATTTATCAATTTTTTAGGCAATTTTCTTGAGAGTGACTTCCCATTATTGAATAGTTTTGAGTATTTACAAAAATGACACTTTTTCTCACTTATAAAGGGAACCTCATATCCTATCCTCTCAATAATTAAAAAGAATTTTGGTTCAAAAAATAATTTAAAAATAAATTAATTAATTCCATTAAAATTTCCAATAATCATTTTTTTATTATAAAACCCTTCTAGGAATGATTTTGGTACAAACTTAAAGAAGTTGTTCGAAGAAGAGGTTTCATTCTTAACAGAGCGTTTTTGTTTTATTTATTCTTATGCCATATTCAAATATTATTCAAACATGACGATAGATTAAATTTAGTATCTGATATATACTGAGATTTTATTATGTTAATTACATAACCTAAATCCATCAAATAAGAACTAAAACCATCGTTCATGTGTACAGTGGACTACTACCTCACAAACCAATGTAATTCATTTTCCATAATCACCTCTCATAGTTATTTATAATGATGGATTTAATATTTGTATATATATATATATTCATGAAATTTTTAGTATTATGAAAATTAATATATTGTATTTTTTTCCTTTCCATTCATTAAAACATGATAACATTGTTTGTGTGCGCATGTGGATTACCACCTCCACGAAGCGATGTGATTCATTTTTTATTATTGAATCACATGGATGGTATATATAATTGTATTTAAAGAAATAATATTATATTTATGATATAATTATAATTATTTAATGTTAAAATAATACTTATCACCTTTCCATCATGATCGTTGAAAATAGAAATGTTGCTCATACATACGTACAGCCTACCATCTTCATGAGTGTAATGTAGTTAATTTTTCATAACCATAATACATGTTTGGTTTTAAAATTTTATTTTATATATAAATTTTTTTAATTATTTCATGATTATTAAACTTTAGATGATGAAATTACAATCTCTTTGACCTTAGTTAACTTAACAAAAAAGATTTTTACATATGAACAAAATATCATCTAAACATCCAAAATGGACCTAAATTAATAAGTAATTGAATATAACATGATAATAAAAAAAGAATAATAAATTTTAAAATGGTTATTAATCTAGTAAATATTTAACATAAATTTATTATTCATTAATATAAAGGGTGTATGTGACGAGTCATACTCAAGGTAAGAGATCTCTCTAAACCACCCTTTTCTTTGGGTTATGACATTTCTCTATCTTACTCATTCTCTCTATTTAAAGTTATGTAATTATTAATAATTAAGTATATATGTATCTCAATTATATACCTATCTTATTATCCCTTCCTTTAATGGGGTAATACATTACTTATGTTCATTTTCTCATATACCTTCATGATGAAATTTCCTTTGATTATGATATGAGGAAAGATTATGCAACCCATTTTATTTACATGGGAAATTATTATGTTTAGGTATTATGATTGATTTTTTTTTGTACACATAAATCAGGAACATTTTATGATGGTTGAACCTAGATAGCACTCCAATTCATTGGGTGAAGCTTTTCTCTCATGAGTTGTTATGTATGGGATTAGGGAGTAAAACTAATCCATTATTGGACTTTGTCCACCATGTGATTTTGTTTAGGAATCTAACATTGACCCATGTTTATGTAATGTTATATATTTATGCCACATTTCCTAGGATTATATAATATTACAATACCATGTTATTTATGTTATTATTCTACGTGATTACTCATAAGTTTTAACTTTTATGATATCATATTACACCTTTGACTCACACATTCTATCTTCTTATCATGTTTATTCCCTTAATGGGATTTTAGATCACCCCTTTATTTTATATATTCCCCAAGTTCTCCCATAAATTTTTAGGAGCTAAAATGGACTTAGGATCTTATCATAGAGAATAAAATAAATATTTCATGTTATAGTATCCTTTCGATGTATTATGAACCTAGACTTCCAAATACACTGGGCCTCATAATCTTTGATCTATAATTCATGGTTTTATATACTAAAAACATGTAATAATATGTGTAAAAGGCTTGGGTCACTGTATATAAAATCAAGTGGGAATATATGAAGAAAAATAAATTTGATCTAAATTGAGTTTCATAGTTGAAAAAATAGTATTTACCATGTTTCTCTAACTGATCAACAATGGAATATCCACCTTATTACTTGATAATATGTAATGAAGTTAAATGAAAAAGTGAATTAAAGTTGATAAAATCAGGGTTTTTTCCCCTATGAAGAAAGTAGAGAATAAATTTAGTGATTTTGGAGACCTAATGAATTTGAAATGAAAAGTGAAAATCTAGAAAACAAAAGTGCTCCAACATCAGATGCTGAAAAAACTGTTTGATTGGAGATTAAAGTTATTAAAGGAATAATCTCTAGATGATGGTGAAGTTATGGATAGTAAAGATCTTGAAAGATGATTTTTTTTATATATGAGGTATGTAATTGATGTTATTAATATTTTCATAATTTATTATATTCTCCCTTTATTGATTTTATATGAAATGTGCATAATTTGTGTGAAATATTAATATTTAAATATTAATTATATTTTTTGAGCACAATTTGAGTTAATCTAGATTCAAGTTGGTTTACTATTTTAATAATAACTTCCACCCTACTAATTCCAATTATTTTGTTATTATTTTTTATGATTCCTTATTCAATTTCTCACATATCAATAGAAGTAATAATTGGTCAATTCTGCCATTTGAAGGGTCATATAGACCACACAAGAAGGCCCATAGAATTTGTGAAGAAACTGGACCATCCATGAAGATTGAATTAATGGGCTCAATCCAGAAGTGAAAATTCAATAATTCTCCTCAAAAATTTGGATAACAATTCAAGGTGTCATGAATAAAAATTGCAAGGTCCAAATCTAAAAACAAGGGGCCCAAATGAACTTTGAAGTCTAGCCCACCATTCTAGAGAGGAATTAAAATCAGAACACTATTCATTCATTTTCTAATGATTTAAACATCAAATAAGGCTGGTATTTTTCAGTGTGAAGTCTAATATATGGTTGGACAACTTTTTATAATAAATTATTTTTATTTGAAGTCATATTCCTATTCAAAAATCCATTCACATTTTATCCATCAAAAAAGAATGGATAGAAATGGACAGTTTAACATTGTTTATTAGAACTGCCATAAATTTGGATACAGAAGTCCAATGGCCACCATATTTTGAGGGATTAAATTACACATCAATATCTACAACTTATAAGAAAATAGTACCTCTATATTCAGTTGTCTGTATTTCCAAATTGGAGATTCAAGTGGAGGGGAATATTTAGAATGAAAATTGTCCACCTCCTTTGGCTATAAATACAACTCTCTCTTATCCTTGCATGTCGTTGGAATTTTAGAAGAGAGGAGAATAAATTGGCATGAATAAAGTATTTTCAAAAGCTTGGGAGGACCTTCCATACTCAAGTTTTCACTTGATATACCCTTCCTCCTCTCTTTGTTTTCATTTACTTTTGTGTTCTTCATTGTTGTAATCTTGTAATTTTTTTGTAACTCTGTTTTAATGAAATTTTCCTCTTAAATATCTCTTATTCTCATCAACCTTATGTATTTTAATATTAATTTTCTTAAAATAGTTTAAATCAAGTTAAAACCCCTTCCCTTACTATTCTTTCTCATTCAATATAAAGTTCATTTTTAATTCTCATCATTGTTCTTATGTGTGTGTTCGACGCACAACTCTTTTCTTATCCCTTTCTTTTTATTCTCTTATTAATTAATCATAATAAACATAATAAACCATATTAATAGTCATTTCAATGTCTTATTAAATCTCTCATTGAGTTGAGTTATAATTTAGGTATGTTAAGTGATTGAGAGCTTTTACACGATGAATATTCTTTGAATTAACATTGTGTATGTTGGACATCACATGTCACTGGTTAATGACTTGTTTTGTTTAATGAGTGGTTTCCATGGATTATTGGAACCATAAATACATTACCATAAACATGTATGGATTTATATGAGAACCCTATGTTAGGTTAAGTCTTGTATTAAATCCTTAAAACTTAGGAATTCCAATCAACGTCATCTTGTGAAGTGAGTGTTAATTTAATGCAATATAAAGAAAGGATCAAGGATATCACAAGCTTAACTACCTAATGATGAACTCTCTACAATATTTATCAAATTGTTAAATCAATCTTAATCAATCATTCATTTAAATTAATATCTGTAAACAACCCCCTCCCCCCAATTAAAATACAATCAACTAAAAATAATTGACTTTTAAAAAAGTATCATCATCAAGGAATAGACCAAAGTGATGCTATAAACATTTGCAGAGCATCGGAACTTAGAACAGTTGATAGGAGACAATTGTTTGTGCTTTCAAATGGCACCATTTTTTAGTATGGTGCAATTAAGTAGTCATTAGTTTCTAGTTATTGTATAAAAAAAAGGAAAAAAATTAAAAAAAATTAAAGAAAAACGAAGAAAAACCCATCTTCCTCTTTCTTCCAAAGTATATCTAAATTCCCCGTAGCCTCCAAAATAATCCCTTAGATTTTTTTGACCCTAAAATTGAGCAAACACTTCTCCAACTTAGAAGGAACATTAGGGATAATCAAATAATTCAAGAACCATTCCTTGTCCAACCAATTGAATTAGATATGTCCAATCCTAGGGAACAAAAACTTAAAGAACTTGTCACCCCTGATATGAATTACCAACCTCTTGGTATTAAATATTCAAACATAGTGGCTAGCTTTGAACTAAAATCGGGTTTGATTCATCTTCTTCCTCATTTCCATGGGCTAGCTGGTGAGGATCCACATCTTCATCTAAAAGAGTTCCAAGTGGTGTGCTCTACCATGAAGCTTCAAGGGGATTCTGAAGAACAAATCAAACTCTAAGAATTACCTTTATCCTGATCTGACACTGCTAATTCATGGCTTTACTACCTCCCTCCTAGTTCTATAACCACGTGGAATGACATGAAGTGACTCTTCTTAGAGAAATTCTTTCCAGCTTCTTGTATTGCTTCTATCTGAAATAAAATAAGAGGTACTCGTCAATTCCCAAATGAATCACTCCATGAGTACTGGGAGAGGTTCAAAAATATTATTGAAACCTGTCCACATCAACAAATCCATAACCAACTATTGATCCAATACTTCTATGAGGGGTTATTGGATATGGAGAGAACCCTCATTGATTCTTCAAGTGGCGGTGCCCTTGTTGATAAAAATCCTGCAGCTGCAAGAGATCTCATAAGTAACGTGGCTCCAAACACACAACAATTCCATACCCGATCACATGCTCAAGTCAAACAATCCCAAGATAGTCAATCTATATATGCAAACAAGATGACAGAGTGGATAAGTGAACTTACAGGTCTTGTGTGATGACTAGTTTTGGCTACCAAATCCCCAACCTCATCTTCTTCACAATATTTGTTCCTTGGACCTATCAAGAATTGTGGACTTTATAGCTCCCCATATCATCCAACTGACACATGTCCACAACTTTAAGAGGATACTTCTGATTCATCTAGACCAATGGAGCTCAATGCAGCCTATGCTCAACAAAACACCAACCCTCAATTATCTATCCAGTTCATTAGAAACTTCAACCAACCCCATTCTGAGCCCTTCTCTTCTACATATTACCCTAACTTGAGATATGGGAATCCCATTTTTCATCCCCCTCAATACCCTCATAAAAACCCAAACCAATTCCAATGTGGTCAAGGTGTTGGTGACTTATAACAACCTTATCCTTTTATTCCTTAAACTCAAAGGAAAAATCCTCCTCCTGTATTCCACTATCCTAGTGAGCCTTCCCAATTCCCAAACCAATACAATCACTTTCCCAAGAACCAAAATAAAGGTAATCCCAATCCAAGACATGCCTCTTCTTCCAAGAAACCATGGTAATGTGTAGTGGAATATTTTCTTCCTTTACCCATTCTAGCCTCAAGAACATTGAAACCCAAATTGGTTAACTTGCTTCCCACCTAAGCCAGCAACAACAATCAAATTCTTCCCAACTCCCAGTTCAACCATTACCCAACCCCAAGGGTAATGTAAGTGCAATTGCACTTAGATCGATAAATAAAATTGTTGTGCCTCATGATAAGTCCTCCAACCCCCCTTTGAATTTTGAACTAGAAAATTAAAATAAAAAGAAACTTGAAAAGGAACCTGAAGACATTCCCTCACTTTCTTCTATTCCACTTAGGAATCCAATTACTTTTCCTTAAGTCATTTTTATTCCAAAGAAGTCCTTTGAACCCGATCCTTAAAGGCTCGACATGTTTAGACGTGTTGAAGTCAACATACCCCTCTTAGATGCCATAAAACAAATCCCTAAGTATGCCATGTTTCTTAAGGATTTGTGCACCCACAATAGGAAACTTAAGACCTTTGAAAATGTTTCTACCCAGCAGTCTATTCCCATAAAGTGCAAAGATCCAAGGACCTTTACGGTTCCATTCCAAATAGGAAGTTCCAACTTCGATGATGCACTCATAGACCTAGGAGCCTCGATTAATTTCATGCTCAAATCCATCTTCTCTAACCTTGTTCTAGGTCCCTTACATCCAACAGGTGTTGTCATTCAGTTAGCCAATCGAAGCACTGCTAGTCCTGAGGGTATAATCGAGGATGTCCTTGTTTGTGTCAATGGTCTTATCTTCCCCGTTGATTTCTATGTCCTTGACATGGAATGTGAGATTAACACTTCTCTATCTCCCTTAATTCAAGGAAGAACATTCCTAATGACAGCGAGAACAAAAATTGATTTCCATTTAGGCATCTAATCCATGGAATTTGGTGACCGACTAGACAAGTTCAATATTTTTTAATCCATGTGATACCCATAAAAGAATGAATCTTTATTCTCTATCCATTCTTCTAAAAGTTTCTTTGAGAGTGTGTTGAATCCCAATCCATAATGTTCTTCTTGTTATACTGATAAAGGAGTTTGTGAATATTTCATCCTCATTAACCAAGTCATAAATGGAGAAGTTTATGTTGATATTACAAATGCAAACTCCATTGATCTAAAGGATTTTGAAAACTCTTTGGAATCCCATATCACATCAAACATCCATGCTCCAACTTGGACGGTAATGGGGAAAATGAACAAGCATGTTCATTTTTTGATTCAAATCTGATTATCCAACATTCATCATTTCTTATCCATGATTCTGAAAATTCTGTTATATATGAGGAGAACCCCGAACTAATGTGTTTATATTGTCCTAATGGGAGTGAAGGTAGTGATATGTGTTCCATAATTAATAAAATGATCATTGGTGAGGTTGAAATTGACCATTCTTTAGCGAACAACATTGATATAAAGGATATTGAAAAAATATTCAGTCTTATGACTCCACTGATCCTCATTACTCTACATCAGTAAGTGATGAAATAAATGAGTCAAAAACAATTGGAATCTCATAAACTAGTTTCATGTTATCTAAACCTTAAATAAATGAACCATCATAATTGAGACATATTCTTTAATTTCCAAGAATAGAAAACCATCACTTTGTGGATAAAATCATTCCTCACATTAAAAACCAAATAGAGGATAATCATATTCTCTTTCCACCCCCATTGAATTTCAAGAAAACAGACAAGGAAGGGTATAAATTATCCAATGAACAATTAGTCATCCAAAAATAGAATCTTTTCTGGAAGCACACTGGAGTTGAGAAAATATGGTGGCCACCATCAGACTATGTGCAGTCCACTGCAATTGTCTATCTGTAAACAAAATAAATGCAGTGCTTCTTGGGAGGTAACTCATGTTTTCTTTTAATTTTGTGAAATTTTAATTTCTTTTTAGGTTTCATTACATGAATAATGATTTTTCTTTTCCAAGTATCATCCCATATGAAGCACATCAACTTCCACTAACCCACCACAGGATGGAGATAGCAACCCACCAAATCCAAACTAGGGGCACCTCTTTCCCTTTAAATCTACCTCTTTCTTCTTCTCCCCCTATCTTTAATTTTTTTTACCACTTCCTTCATCAAACACTTTTTTTTATATTTCTCTTTTGTGTGGGTGGGTATTTCAAAAAACACTAAAAAATCATTTAAAAAATATGAAAAATAAAGAGTCATACTTACTCACCTTCCAATTTTCAAATTTTGTCCATCCATTTTGGGGAGTCAAAAGACATGGTTTCATCTCAAACATTTTGTTGTTTCTTCATAAATTTTGATAAAGAATATTGTTTCAAAATCAACAAATTTTGGATGCACTATTTTTTATTTGGAAAATGATTTTCTCCACCTGTGAGGAACAACATTTGATTTCAAGCTAAGGACACCTATGGAAATATTTTCAAAATGTGTTTTTTCACCCCCATTTGTGATTCTTAAGTTTCTAGACCTTAGAGCTGAATTTAATACTTTGGTGTGCATTAAAATGATAGAGTCATTTTTTGAACCACGTGAGAATCACAATAGCCAAATAGTCTCCCATTTCCCTTACATTAATCTTCCTTTTGAAATCCCCTTTGAGCCTATGAAAACATTTTCATTGATAGACACATTACAAGACCAATACCTTATCCCACCCAATGTCTACATGTATTTACATTGCATTATTTACTGAAATTTAGGTCTGGGGGAATGGATTTCATTTTTTGGGTGCCCTTTTATTGATTTTCAATGAGTTATCAAATACTTGAGGGCAAGCATCCATTTTAGTGTGGGGGAGAGATTTTCATTCAGTGAGTTTTGGGGAATTTAATGTACTTTCATTTATTTAATTTTGTAAATGTTATTGACAAGTGTTTAAAAAATCAAAAAAATCAAAAAAAATTAAAAATAAAAAAAATTAAAATAAGAATGGGATGCGTCTTGGGTAGGTCAAAAATCACTCTTCCTAAACCTTTGATCTTGTTATAACTATTAAAATTAGTTTCATAAGGAGATCAATCTTGGGTTGGGATATGAGTGTGAGATCGTTTTCAAGTTCAAATTTCGAAAAATTCAAAAAAAAGAATAAAAGAAAAAAAAAGAACACTTATGTCATTGGGAGAAGTTTTGTGTTTTGTAAATATTTCATCTTCTCATCCCCTTAAAATTTTCTTCCTCTCTTGTGTCTTAATTCACATTTTCATTCCCTCTTAAATATGTGTTTCCATTTCCTTTAAAGTATCATTTCAAAAAAAATGTGCATTGCTTTTTCCATGTTGGTATTTTACCCCCTTTTTTCTATCTTTTGGATATCATCTTCCTATCGTCCTATAGCCACAGAAAAACCCCTAAAAAGACCTTTTTTCTTTTGAGAACTTTAGGATAGGGATTAGAAGCTGATATCTCTTACAAACTCTAAGATTTTCACTTTTGGTTGGTGAATGAGTGAAGTTCCATAAATTAATTTTATCATCTTGAGAGGTGTGAGTTTTGAGTGTCCACATTTTCCATTTCTAAATTTGAGCATGAAAAATGAATTTTTTTTGGAACATTTTTTCTATAACAGTTTGTGTTGGAATTTAATATGGAAGAGTGAAATGGTCTATACCTCTCCTAATTGGGGAAAACAAAATTTTAATATTTTTTGGTGATTGGAAATGATTTTTGTCATAGTTTTATATTTGTTGTATATGAAGAAATTCACAAGACTGATTGTGGTGGAGTTGATGTTATTAATATTTCCATAATTTAATATATTCTCCATTTACTAATTTTATATGAAATGTGCATAATTTGTGTGAAATATTAATGTTTAAATATTAATTATAATTTTTTACCACTATTTTACTTCATCCAAATTCAAGTTAGTTTACTAGTTTAATAATAACTATCACCCTACTGATCCAAAGTGTGTGGTTATTATTTTTTAGGATTCCTTATTCAATTTTCTAAATATAATTAGAGAGCATCATTGGCCAATTCTATCATTTTAAGGGTCATATGGACCACACAAGAAGGCCCATAGAATTTGTGAAGAAATTGGACCATCCATGAAGATTGAATTACTAGGATCAATCCAGAAGTGAAAATTAATTAATTCTATTAAAAAATTCTTATAATAATTCAAGGAGTCATGAATAAAAATTTCAAGTCCCAAATCCAAAAAAAAAGTGCCCAAATATAGCTTTGAATTTCATCCCACCATTCTAGATGGGAATTAAAATCAAAGCACTATTACTTCATTTTCTCATGATTTATTTATCAAATAAGGATGGTATTTTTTAGTGTTAAATCTAAGGTATGGACGGAAAACTTGTTAGAATAAATTATTTTTATTTGAAGTCATATTCCTATACAAAAATCCATTCACATTTCAGCCATCGAAAAAGCATGGATAGAAATTTATAGTTTAACATTGTTTATTAAAACCATCATAACTTTGGATATAGAAGTATAATGGCCACAAAATGTTTAGGTATGACAGTAAACATCAATATATAAAACTTGTAAGAAGATATCATCTCGAGATTCAGCTGTCTATTTGGCCAAATTAGCGATTCAAGTGGAGAGGCAGATTTGGAATGCAAACTGTCCACCTCCTTGGGCTATAAATACAACCCCCTCTTCTCCTTGCATGTGGTTGGAATTTCAGAAGAGAGGAGAATAAATTGGCATGACCAAAGCCTTTCCAAATGCTTTTTAGGACCTTAAATACTCAAGTTTACACTTGATATACCCTTCCTCCTCTCTTTGTTTTCATTTACTTTTGTGTTCTTCATTGTTGTAATATTGTAAGTCATTTTCTATAATTATGTTTTAATGCAAGTTTCTTCTTAAAAATATATTATTATCATCCACCTTTTGTAGTTTAATATTAATGTTATTAAAATAGTTTAAATCAACTTAAAACCCCTTCCCTTATTTTTCTTTCTCATTCAATCTAAAGTCCATTTTTAATTCTCATCATTGTTCGTGTGTGTGTGTTCGACGCACAACTATTTTCTTATCCCTTTCTTTTTCTTCTATTTTTAATTAATAATAATAAAAATAATAAACCATATTACTAATCATTTAAATGGATGAGAAAATATCTCATTGGGGTGAGTTATAATTTAGGTATGTTAAGTGATTGAGAGCTTTTGCGTGATGAATATTCTTTGAATTAACATTGTGTATGTTGGACTTCACATGTCATGGATTAATGAATTATTTTGTTTAACGAGTGGTTTCCATGGAATATTGGAACCATAAATACACTATCATCAACATGTACTGATTGATATTAGAACCCTATGTTAAGTTAAGGCTTGTATTAAAGCCTTAACACTTAGGAATTCTAATCAACGTCATCTTGTGAAGTTGGTGTTAATTTAATACAATATAAAGCAAGGTTAAAGGATATCACAAGCTTAAATACCTAATGATGAACTCTCTCCAATATTTATCAAATTGTTAAATTAATCTTAATCAATCAATTATTTCAATTAAGATCTACAAACAACCCCCCTAATTAAAATACAATCAACTAAAAATAATCGACTATTAAAAAGTATCATCGCTGAGGATTTGACCCGAGTGCTACTATACACATTAGCAGAGAATCGTAACTTTGAAAGGTAGATAGGTGAAAATTGGCCATGATTTCAGTCATCCATACACTTATATTCTTATATAAAAACTAAAGTTCAAATATAAGAAGAAATTTGATATGTTGATGAAAAATTGTTTTAATAAAGGGGTGGAAACCTACTGGTTTATGATTGAACATTTTTTATCCATTTTTTGAAATGGACACAAGTAATTTAGTTAAATGAAAAAACCCGATGAACTTATCCCTATAATAATATTTTGTAAAAGATGGAATCACTTGGTAAATTTTGAGGATAGCATTGAGGTATGAATTAATCACTCTTCTTTTCTACACTGAGCATGGATCATGTAGACTTAGAGTTAGTAGATTTATGGATTATTTCTTTAAAAAATTGAGGTCATCCTTCTCTTAAAGAATTCAAGGTTTATATTAAATTTAATAGAATAAAATGAAGGAATAATAGAAACTGTGGAGAAATTTTATTCCTCACCTCAATATATCAATAAGGGGGACACCAATTCAAATCATTAAAGGGGGATAAAATTGATTAAGAAGATCTCTCACATGGAAGAATTTTAATTTATTGTCAATAATGGGGTATAAATTCATTGACTTTAAATGGTAAATTGGTATTAAAAACAAATCCAAAGGGTGGTATTGAATAACCCATGGGATGATGATAAATAAGGTGTGTATTTTCTATCAATGAATCAAAGAAAAGTCAATGAATATGTAAAATAAGATTAATGAAGTTGAGGCTTCTTAAGGATGTTTTTAAAGTAAAATCACTAGAAGTAGAATCTCTAAAATATGGAACCATCATATTAAATAAAAACATAGATGTTTGAAAGTGGAGTGAATGATACTAATGGATGAAGGGGAAATTCCAAGAAGATAGATGGTCTTGAATTATAATCACTAGAAGTACAATCTCTAGAATATGGAACCATCAATATAAGGAACTCTATAAATGAATTAAAGTTAAGTAAAATATTCTATAAGACGAAAGAGGAATTTCAAGAAGTATCTATTTCCATAATCATCCACAATAACTAGACAAATCTTGTTTTGATTGTTCAAGGGAGAAACATTAATTTTATGGAAGATATAAATTAGATTCAAGTTGAGGAGGATATTTTATAATCTATAATGTTGAAATCACTTGAAGTAGTTTTGGAAGAAAGAGATGTGATTTCAATGGATGAAAATCTAGAAGAAATTTTGGGACTTAAATGGATGGAAATTTTAAAAACCTTTGTGAGTATAATAGATGGAAATATTTAAGAAAAATTTTGAGTTCAATTGATGGAAATACAAAAGAAAATTTTTGAGTTAAATGGATAAAAACATGGAAGAATATTTTCAAAATAACATTTCCTAAATAAAATTTCTATAAGAACATTTTTAGAAGAACATTTTTATAAAAACATTTTGGGAATAATATTTTTATAAGAACGTTTTTAGAAGAAAATTTCTCGATGAACATTTTTAGATGAACATTTTTTTAATAACTTTTCTATAATAAGATTTATGACTTCACTGGAAGAACAGTTTCAAAAGAACATTTCTTAAAGAAACTTTTAGAATAATATATCTAGAAGGAAATTTTTTAAAAATAAAATTGAGTTTTCATATGGATATATTGGAAGAATAAAATTGAATCCACTAGAAGTAATTTCATAAGATCATTTGTGATTTCATCGTAATGATTTTTTGAATAACTTTTGCGAGTTCAAATTTTAGAGAAATCCGAAGGGAGAAAACATGTAAAGATTTCCAAAATTTGAAATTTGAGTATTTATAAAAGATGAAAATAATATTTTCTAGAAGAAGAAATTCTAGTTTTATAGAAGATGAAAAAAAAATTTGAAAGAAAATTTGTGAGTTTATTAGAAGAAAATTCTGAAATAACATTTCATAAGAACATTAGTGAGTTTATCAGAAGAATATTTTAGAAGGACATTGTATAAAATATGTTCTGGAAGGATAAAAACATTTTGAATTAATTAGGGGGAGTGGAAGATTCAAAAGGATATCCATATGAAGTACAAATTAGTGATGAGTTGAATAAGTATAGTTATGAAAGGATTTTTCCAAAATGAGATTTTTGAAAGTATTTTTCCAAAATGACTTCACATAAACATTATGAATTTGCATTTATTATGTTGTTATTGAGTGGTTATTTCAAAATTAAACCTTCATGAAAGAAACTTTATGATTCATTCTAATATTTTATAAATCACTGAATATTGTTGACATCAAAATTAAATTAATCTCTAATGAAGATAGTGTACTCAGATATATTCAGAGGCTTTTAATGTGGTTAACTTAAGAATGAGTTGAGTAGAAAAAATCAAATTTAAGCCCCTATTTTCCTTTGTTTTTTAGAGTATAATTGATTATATAAATATGGGAGCTCATTTTGAGAAATATAAACACTAAATTGAGATGAGTTTAGTTTTTGAGAAATTAAGAGAGAAATTTTAGAACCATAGACTTCAAGAAATATTTAGTTGGTTCAAAGTAAATTTAGAAAACTGAAACATTAGTTTCTGAGGAAAGTTGAGAAGACCGAAACATTGGGTTCTAAGGAAAGTTGAGAAGATTATAACATTAGGTTCTAAAGAAGTGATAAATACAAAATTACTTTTACCAAAAGTAGAATAAGGTCGATGTTCAAGTACTCCGGAAAAAAAATATGTTGCAATTAAAGACCTGTTCATGACTTTGGAAAAATTATAAATTTATGGGAGTCAGTATAATTTAAAATTTGGGAGACTTTGAAAAATTGGGAGACTTAATGTGTGGAATGTATAATATGGGTTAAGATAATAACTTCCCACATCACTTTTTAATTTTTCTTTAAATTATTATTAGTGGAAGAATTAGTGACTTGAAGGGAGTCGACATGATAAGGAGTGGGTTCTCATATTAAGGATGAAGCTTGTAAAAAAATGTTTGTGTTGTTTACATTACATTATATACGTAACAATATATGAAAATAGAGGGGGGGTAATTATAAATATCCATACATCATATTCAATTAGAGTGGTTCAATCAGCTTTAAGAAAGTAAGGATTTATGTTGATCTTAATCGATAAAATTTGGTCACCCTATATCCACTCCCCCTCTCAGGGTGGTTGCACAATCCCCTGGGACTCTTAGGTTTAGGGTTTATAAGATTATAGGATTATAATTAATTTGATTTAAACATAAGTAATATTGATAAATTAATAATGAAGGGGGTATATTATATTGATTATGTATTCTCATATTATTGTTTTAAAAAAAATTCCTGATTGTTTGCTTTTGTTATAAAATCACTCAACCAAAATCCACATATTTTGTTCCATTTTTCATTTTTTTTTATTTTTTTCTTAAATCCTTTTTTAGTGTTTTTAATTCACTTCAACCTAAAGATAATTCTTTAGGTCATCCAATATGTTGTACTTAGTAAAAAATCAAAAATATTTTGAGAGTTCATGTGACAACACTCATTGGGAATCTCCCAAGACTCGACCCATATCAAAAAGAATACCTCAGGGTACTAAAAATATTAGAATTCAAATAAGAATCCTGAAATCCAAAATTACCTTTAATTCATAAATTCAAAAATTCAAATTCCCATTAAAACTCATAATTGATATAAGAGCAGGGTTTTTCACCTGAAACATTCAACCATAATGTAATGCTCATGAACATAGCGACATGAATATATCAAAACCAAACCTCCATATAATAACTTGATAATTTAATCTATAATCTAAGACACAATGATTAAACAACCAAAAATCATCTATACAAAGGTACACTAAACGTTTAAGGTCCAAGATACATGTCACAACACATAACCTCACACTATAATTTCTCTAATAACGATGAAACATTCCATAAAACCAAAACTCTTCTCCTCTATCCAACCAATCCTAGCACAACAACATATTATAGGGAGTGAGATTAGTTTATAGTTTAAATTTAAATTAAAACTCCTCCTTTATTCCATCGATTTCCTCTGGACATCCTTTCGTCATATCCAACACTTCATAAACACAAATTATAGGTCTACATTAAATTCAATACTTTATAAATTTTCATCTATTAGACTTTGAATAATAAAACTTTGGATATAAAACATCATAATATATTTATATCTGCATAAATATATAAAATTGATGAATTAAAAATACCAAATACACTGGGTAACATGGAATTTGATAAGATCAATCATTATAGATATTGATTGATCTAAAAAACCCTTGAATCATGTGCAGAATGAATATTGATCTGATAACTCAATCAAAATTTGAGTTTGATCTATGGAAATTGGAACAAAAATCCTTCCAATATAAAACATTTATATATATAAATTATCAAAGTTACATGGTATTGTTCAAGATTAATCATTTTATCATAGTAAACATGATCAACCTAATAAATTATTATATCCAGTTAATGAAATGGATATTGTGATTTTTTGTTCACTAAGGGAGGTAATGGATGAAGGAAAATGTAATAAAATGGGATTTATTTCAACTTGAACAAATTTATAAGAATACCCCCCCCCCCACACTCCTCCCTTTATTTTTACAATGGAACTCTCAAGGTTCTCTACCAAAAAAGGAGCACACATGGCTCAGGTCTGATGATAGTGGAATGATATCTAGGAACTCATTTTATAGCCATGGTGAGAGGTTTTAAGTTTGACACATCTCCCACCTATACCATCCACACCCACCAACCATGAAATAAAAAGAAACATCTAATTCACATTTAGAATATGCAACATCCAAGATGGAAGTTATCGGTAGGTGCACTAGACACCAACCCTTCAACCAGGGTATCTTGAATTATTCAATTATCCCCTTCCATATGAAATCCACTGAAGTATCTATAAAGGTATAACATCTCTGGAGACACCAAATTTGTTAGTATTTCCACCGAATTCACCTTTGTGTGGGTCTTCACACGTCATAGTAGTTGAAGATACATTTCCTCGTATATCCATTGATAGTGAATATCGATGTACTTTATCCATGAATGATACATGGATATCTTGGTCAATTATAAATCACTTTGACTATCTCAATGAACCATGTACTCATTTTAGAATAATACAAGCTCCTAGATAAAACACTTTAACCAAAACATCTCATTTCCAACATCTATAGTAGCAGTGTAATCTTCTTAGGTCATGGATAATGTGATGTGATTCTACAACCTTGACTGCCATGATACAGATCATCCTATGAATATATAGATGTATCCTGATATAAACTTCTTAATTTCATGATCTTAGACCATATATGCATCGGTATATCCCTACAAGAGTGTATTGGATCACCTGTAGCACAAACATTACTTCGATGTACCTTTAAGATACCTTAGAATCCACTTGACTGCATCCTAGTGTTACTTTTTGGTATTTGAGAGAAATCATCCCATGGTCACCACTACATGGGAAATTTATGGCCTTATACACACTATAGTATACATTAATCCTCTAACTGACAAGGATTATGGTATCATCTCCATATCCTTAATTTATTCCTTGGATGATGAACATGAACTCTTACTCAAGTTTATATGACTAGGTGGAGGAATTCCCACTATTTTGGCTATAGAAACCCTAGTCTTTTACACAAATCATTACATGATTTTAATCATAATTAAACATCCAATTATAATCCAAGGATCATAAATTATAGTGTCTTGGAAAACTAGGTACATAAAACTAAAAACATGGGACTAAATAAAACATTTCTTTATTTATCATCCATTATGAGATCCTAACTTTCTTTGATCCCTTACATATGTATAGGATAACCTGGGGATAACATGAACAAAGGGATGAGATAAAAAGCCTAGTAAGGGAATAATCATTTAAAATAAAGCTTAGCACATGTGTTGGAAGAAATAACATAATGATATATAAAGGAATTGAATATGATTAAACATAAGGATTCATAACATGGGTTCATATAATCATGGATTCATAGTAATGTGGAAGGTACATAAAACATGACTTCAGCATGATTCAAGGTTCATTTCACATATAGGATCATGATTCAAGGCTCATTGCACATATAGGATCATGAGTCAAGGCTATGAACCGAGGTCATTGCACATGGAGCACGAGTTAAGGATAACCACTAAGACCATTACACATAACGTATCATGATACTAAACATTACCCAATTCATTGGAGTGCTATCTAGGTGCACCCATCTTAACATTTTCATGAATATGTGTGCCACATGAAGAATCATACATAAGGAATCAAACATAAACATAAGGTTTACCCATGGTACGAATTGGGTATCACAATCATGTCAAAAGGCATAACATAAGGGGATATCATAATGGTGTACATTAAAGAAATGATTTAAATCATACATAGAAATTAATAGGGTAAAATAGGCATACATCATGATAAGTGATGTCAAACTAAAGTGAATACATGTAAAAATGACGTTTAAGAAACTTTAGAAATAAAATATTTTAGTGCGGTTTAAGAAAAATATTAAAGAGAATTTGATGTAGAAAAGGGAATAATCCTCTATATAAAACCAGAAGTGAACCAATAAAGTTTTCATAATAAAATTAGTGGTTTTATAAAAATAATGGTGTCTTAAAATAGATTATGTATAACACTTGAAAATGGGTAAGAATTCAGGAAGTTCCCTTAAATCGGGCTTGTTTATCGGGAATAATTGAGTAGGGAACCTTTTAATAACATGTATATCCTAGAAAATAAGGATGAATGGATCTTGATACATGATTTTTTTAACATATAAACAAAATTTAGAAGATATACATAAAAATAAAATATAATTTCATTTGGGTAAATAGAGAAATAGTATCCCAAAGGAATAATGGGGGTTTGGGTAGAATCCCTTACATTAAGTCTGAAGGTGTTCTTCACTTGATCTTAATGTCCTAGGTAATCAAATTATATTCATTAATTAATAAATATAAAAAAATTTATACATGTATTTTATTTATTATAACTCTATTAAGTTCATTTATGTCCCTTTTGATGGGTTATGAAATTTAATTTCATTGTTCGGGAGTGCTGATTTCCTTGGTTTTCATGATCAATTTACTTTTTTAAGAGTATGAAAAAATATTTTGAATGAGGATAGTTATCCAAAACTTTACTTATTTGTTATTAATGAACTTATATAGTATTAAAATATAATTTTTTTTCCATAAATGAGGATGATTCATTAGACAAATCATTAATGATAATCATTTATATTAATTTAGCGTTTTTTTCTCACCACAAACTAGTTTTGTTATATTATTAAATATCATGCATATCTACTAGTTCCAAAACATTAAATATGTTGTAATAAATATAGTATATTATGGTTCAACCATAAAAATGGTTTCATGACCAGCCTTAAATGTGGAATTGAAATATGAAAGCACATCATCTTATTTTATAAACATGATAAAATTCCAGTATATGTGATATACTGGAGTTTTCATGTCACTTGGACAAGAGTAAGTAGGGAGAATATAAAAAAATAAAGGAACTTGAAAAGAAATTAAAATAAAAGGAAGAGAGTTTTACCACTTTATTCCTTCTTCTTAGGAACCTCCTTAGGGGATTAATTTTGGTCTTTTGTTAAGACCAAAATATCCTGGATGTGGGGGAGAGGTTTGGAAATATTATTGGGTAGAATATAGACAAGTCTCAATGCATGAGAGGTGTGAGGAAAAGAGGTGGTGATGGGTGGTATTTATAGTGGAGGAGGGGGTGTTTTCTCATTATTTTACTGAATATTTTATTATTTTTCTCAAGAAAATAAATAGTATTGATTCTTGAGACTAAATACAGTAAATTGAACATGTGAGTTTGGGATAATGGGCTTACATCAGCACTACATCACCTATGACTCCATAATTCAAGTATTTAGTATTTATCATAAATTATTGTATTTTACTATTCACCCAAAATTCATGTATTTCATTAAAATACCAAAAAATCACCCTAAACATTTTTTGACATGTAGAATTAAAAAATGAACTCAATTTTATGAAAATAATTTTCGAAATATGAGAAATTAAATTTTTAACTAAAAACAAAGTTTACTTGAAAAATATAGATTTTAAATTATAAATGATTTTATAACACTTTGAAAAATTAACTAAAGTCTCATAAAATTATCTTATAATCATAAGAAATCAAAATAATGATTTATTAATACATTTTATGAAAATAAAGTTTCTTTTAAATTATTATATTATTCATAAAATTGTAATTAAATATTTATGACTTAAAAAAATACCAACACTTAATTAATAATTTTTAAAATATTTATTTACTTATACTATGATTTAATTATATCATATTTTCACGTATAATATAGATAAATTTTATTTGTACTTTTATTGGTGATGTTACTATTCAATTGGTCGGTTTACTATTCATAAGGGTCACATTACTATTATAAAGGTCAAGTTGCTATTTTATAAGTATAGGTTTATTAACTTCTATAAACGCAACTTATTTCATTCATCCATCATTTATAAATATTGTATTGTATTCTCTTATGTGTTTATACCATATGGCATAATTATAAGAAGGTAATTTCCATTGATAAAACTTTGGATCATTACATTGTCTTTGTCTATGTTGAAACATTCCAAAATAGATTAAACATACTTATCTTGAGAGAGCCATAACAACCTTCACTTTCTATCATGAACTAGAATCATCCCCAAAACATTTTGAGCCACACTCAAGTATTTCATATCAAAAGACTTGGATAACTCCTTCTTCAACTATATAATATTCATTGTATCCTTCCCAATGATCAACATGTAATTAAAATAAAGTAGAAGATTAATGAAGTTACCATCCTGAAATATTTGGATGTAAACACATCAGTCTGCCTTTGTCCTCTTGTATCCATGACTCTCCATAAATGTGTCAAACTTCTTGTACCACTATCTCGGATATTTTTTTATCCCTTATAAACTGTTCTTGAATTTTTATATGAGGTTTTCTTGTTGATAAACCTCTAAACCTATAGGCTAATTCATATAGATCTCCTCAATGAATTTTCCTAGATGAAAAGTTGTCTTCATATCCATCTAATCAAGCTCTAGGTCCAATCTATCCACAAATCCAAAAAGGACTCTGATTGATTCCATCTTCCCCATAAGTGAAAAGATCTCATCAAAGTGAAATTATTTCTTCTAAAGTAATCCTTTGAACACCAATCAAGATTTATGATTAACATCATTTTATGTTGCCATCCTTCTTCATTCTAAACACCCATTTGTTTGTTAGTGTCATCCTAACTTTGAGTAGTGCCATCAAATCGCATGTCATATTTTTCATCAATGAATCCTTATCATTTTCCATCGCATGCTTCCAATAAAGTTTATCAAGATGAGATATTGCTTTCTCATATCCTTTAGGCTTTCCCTTATTAGTCAGTTATAGATATTCCATCTCTGAATATTTTTTTCAGGGGATCTATAATATCCCAAGGATTTAAAAATAAATTTAATATATAATGAATGAAACACTGAGCCTCTGTGAAACAAACACTTTTTTATTTATAGGATATAGTTATAACCTAGACATTAAAAATAATTTTTTCACTTCTATGTTTTTAATTTCAAAAAATGTACATACACAATTTTGATCAATAAGATATTTAGAGTATGATATGATCAACTTACATTTTTGATGAATAGAAACTTGAACCTTATAAATTGTAATATACCCTTATGAATAGTAATATAACCCTTATGAATAGTAACCTTACTCATGTAAGTATAAATAAAATTTATACACCTTATAAATGTAAGTATGATATAATGGTATAAGTAAGTGAATATTTTAAAAATAATTAAGTGCTGGTATTTTCATGAGTAATAAATATTTAATTACAAATTTTTAATTAATAAATTGATTTAAAAGGAAAATAATTTTCATATAATGTATTCATAAATCAATATTATTTTGTCCTATGATTTTAGGATAATTTAATAATACCTTAGTTCATTTTTCAGGGTATTATAAAATCCATTTTAATTTTAAAAATAATGTTTTACGAGTAAATGATAATTTAAATTAAAAAAATCACATATTTATAAAATTATTTTGATAAAATAGAGTATATTTTTTGGATTCTACATATCAAAAAATGGTTATGGTGAATATTTTGGATTTTTCTAAAATGATTGAATTTTTTGTGAAACATTTCAAAAATTCAAATTAAAATGGATTTATAAAATTGATTTATAATATCCCAAATATTCACCATAACCATTAAAATGGATTTATAAAATTGATTTATCTTCAGTCCATTAATTTTTGGTGAAACATTTCACTTTTTCTAAAATTCTTGAATTTTATGGTGAAACATTTGAGCTTGCCTATATGCCTATACGCCTGGGAAAGGAAACACAGTGGCTGATTTTGAGCTCTCTTATACGCCAGAGTGTTCTCGAATATTCAATGTGTTGCCTTTCCCAGGCGTATAGTCAATCTCAAAATCAAAGGACTGAAGATACTCAACCCACCTTCACTATCTCAAATTCAGATCATGCTGAGTGAAAATGTACTTGAGACTCTTGTGGTCGGTGAAAACCACAAAATTGTCTCCCAGTAGATAATGTCTCCAACAGCATAAGGCATGAAAAACTGCTGCCAAATAGAGATCGTGCGTCGGGTAATTCCTCTCATGTGGCCTCAACTGCCGAGACTCGTACGCAATGACTCCTTCCCCCTACATTAGCACAGCTCCCAGCCTGATACCTGATGCAACACAGTAAATAGTATAGCTCTTTCCTGGCTCTGGAAAGACTAGTATCGGTGCTGAAGTCAGTCTCCCTTTCAGCTCTTGAAAGGCTAACTCACAATAATCTGACCATGAGAACCTTGCACCCTTCTTAGTCAAACCCGCCAGCGGTGCTGGTAAGCGTGAAAATCCATGTATGAAGTGTTTGTAGTATCCATCTGGCCCTAGAAAACTCCATACCTCAAAGACATTCTTTGGCTGCTCCCAAGAAACTACTGCTCTCACTTTCTCTTGTTCTACTGAAACTCTTGTCTCTAAGACCCAAGAAGTGAATTTGATCCATCCAAAAGTGGAATTTGGAGATCTTAGCATATAACCGATGCTCTCTCGGTGTACTCAGAATGATCTCAAGATGGGTAGCATGGTCGTGTCAAGTATGAGAGTACACCAAGATATCATCCATGAAGACCACCATGAAAGAATCCAAGTATGGATGGAACACTTG
Organism: Viscum album; assembly: GCA_963277665.1. Taxonomy (NCBI): domain Eukaryota; kingdom Viridiplantae; phylum Streptophyta; class Magnoliopsida; order Santalales; family Viscaceae; genus Viscum; species Viscum album. The sequence continues at coordinate 419,240,665 of OY728143.1, forward strand.
GTTCATCAGTGCCATGAAAACTATAGGGGTGTTCGTGAGACCAAATGGCATGACCATATACTCATATTGACCATACCTGCTCAGGAAGGATGTGAGAGGTATATTAGATGGTCTAACGTGGAACTAATGGTAACTGTATCTCAGGTCAATATTCGAGAACACTATGGATCCTCGAAGCTAGTCAAAGAGGTCATCAATCCTAGGAAAGGGATATCGGTTCTTGACCGTCAACTGGTTCAGCTTTCAATAATCCACACAAAGCCTGAGGGTACCATCCGCCTTCTTCGCAAACAGGACAACCGAACCCCAAGGAGAAGTACTGGGTCGGATGAAACTCTTTGCCTACAACTCCTCCAACTACTTCTAGAGCTCCTGTAACTCTGGTTTAGTCATCCTATAAGGAGGAATGGACACCGGTGCCGCTCCTGGCATGAGATAAATAGTAAAGTCTACCTCTCACTTCAGAGTCAAACCTGAAAAGTCCTCTAGGAATATGTCCCTGAAATGGTCCACCACTGGAGGAAATTATAACTGTGAAGTTCCCTAGTCATCCAGATATAGACTAAAAATCTGGGTTGTAACTCCTCCTAACCCATGATGCTCAGGTCCTTCTCTTCTCACCTAGACATTCCACTCGCCCTTATGAAGAAACGATACGACCCCTAGTGATGTGAAACTCACCCTCCGACGATAACAATCGACAACTACCTAGAAGGAAACTAACCAGTCCATTCTAAGAATGACATCATAGCTTGTCATCTCTAGGACATAGAGATCCCAAATGAATTGACACCCAACAACCTTGAGAGGGAACTCCCTACACTGATGTACACTAGCCATTATTGTCCCCAACGGAGTGTCTTGCGTCAAGATATCAGTAGAAGAAAATATGCAGAGACTAAAGCTCTCCACAAAAATACAGATATAAAGCTATGGGAAGCTCCTATATCAAAAAGATCAGAAGATAAAATTGAGGCTACTAAGATCATACCTTGAATTGTAGAAGGTTCAGGATCCTGCTCTTGCTGGGTCTGCTCTAGTGCAAAAGTCTAGCCTGTACCACATCCCTGCGACCCTGCCTGACCACTCTGATCTAGTCTACCCTATTGTTGCTAAAAGACTGGTGGTTGGATACCATGTCCACAACCTCCACCTCAACCTGAACGGTTGGAAGAACTCCAGTTCCCATACTGGTGATAAATTGGTGGCGTTTCTCCTATACGAGGAGTCATAGAATAGCCCCTGTCACCAGCTGTTGGTGAAAGGATCTAACTGAAGCGATAAAGGTGATCCATCTTTCCACAAGATTGGTACTCCACTGGGTCCCTCGGGCAATGTGGTCTTGTATTCCCACTCTTCCTACACTGGTAGCACACCACCTGGCTACTAGAAGATGCATCCTGCTTACTCCGATCTCCTCATACAGCCTCCCTGCAGCGCTTTATGCTATCAGCCGGAGAAGCACTAACCCTAGACGCTGAACCGCCCTAGCCCACAACTCCAGAATCCCTCAGATTGCGCTCTATGATCAGCACCTTGTTGACTATAGAGGATATCAAATTCAACCTGAAGATATTCACCTATGATCGGATGTCGTGTCTGAGACCATCCTCGAACTTTCTTGCAAGGAACAACTCATCACCTCCTAGAATATGTGTGAAACATTGAAGCTCTATGAAGCGAGAGGAATACACCATAATAGAAATAGTACCCTGCTCAAGACTAATGAACTCTCGGGCTCGATCGGCCCTCAATGTCTCCGGATAAAAGTAATCGTAGAAGATGTGATGAAACTCATCCCAAGCCATATTCTACTGGCGTCCCGCCTATGAGTACACATCCCAACACCTCTTGGAGGAGTCTCAGAGCATGTACGTGGTGAGATTTACCCTCCTCTCTGAATATATCTCCAGATTCTCGAAGATTGTCAACATGGATTCTATCCAGGACTCCGCAGCCTGGGGTCCTCCATCCCCTGAGAAAGTGGGATGATGTTTCTGCTGAAAGACCCACGTCAATTCTACCATTGACGGAGCAGGAGGCGACACTCCCTAAAAGGTATGAATCATCCTCATGAAACCCTCTCTGAACTATGTATCAGCACCTGTGTCAAGTATAACGGTTAGTGCCAAAACTGGCACAACTAGAGGATCTGCAGGAAGTCCCTGATCAACCATATCCGGTATCTGATCACTGCCTGGCAATAGGCGTACAACCAGAGGACGTCTCAGTGGCATGACTCTTCAAGTTCAAGCACACACCTTGGATCAAGATTATCAAGTAATGAAAACTAGAAGTTCAAGAAGGGAACAGGAGGAAGAAGGCATTCAAGTTGTTCAAAACACGACTACACGGCGTGTATAGTTCCTACATGGCGTGTTCCCTTAATCCATTCACATGGCGTGTACTTCTGCCAACACTGGTCGTGTAATGCCCTAAAAACATGGCGTGTTGTCCTCACACATGGTGTGTACTTGAATCCTCTTCCCCTGCCCGAGTCCTTCTACACGGTTAAGCCACACGGCTCTCCTAAGACAAGACTACATGGGGTGTTCAAGATAGACATGGCGTATACTAGAAAGGATAACACCGACCCATGTTGTTGGTGACACGGTCGGGTAACTGGGTTATACTACACAGCCTGTTAAAGGCTGACATGGTGTGTATAACTTAATTTGTTATCCATCCATGTCGTTAGTTACACGGGTGGACACAGGGTCAACATGACATGGCATGTATGAATGGTACATGGTGTGTTCACTCTAGGATTTCCCTATCCCGTGTGTCTGCCCACATGGCCTATGACACGGATAGAGACTACACAGCGTGTACATACGATACATGGCGTGTACATAAGAAAAATATTTTCTTCCAAAATAGAATAAAAAATGGCATGTAGTCAAAACTACATGGCATGTATTCTGGGTTTTTTCGGACAGTAAGCCTCAGAAACTACTACAGAGCCCAGAAAAACAAAAAAACAAACATTAAAGTGTCAAATTCTGATTCGTGAGGGCCCATACTCCCCGTGAATCAAATCTTGGCATCTTATACATGTTATAACAAGAATAAACAAGGCAATGATCCACCAAATTTCGGTCCATGAGGGGCTATAACACCTCAGGAACCAAAATTTGTCATTCATTCATACAAACCCTACACAAATTCAATATCTTATCAAGAATCAGTTATCTATCAAGGAAACTATCACAATAGTGTGCATATCTAGCACAACATCAATCACACAACATTCAATTGCTAATGCAACCTAAATGGAATGGTAAAAAATGCATGACATGTGATTTCTAGCAAGTGCCTATGTGATGCATGAGATGGCATACCCTCATCTCATCAGGTTGCAACAGAAATAGAACCTCAATAACATCAATAGTAATATCAAAAAACATGTGAGTCACCCAACAGTGAAAATCAAAACAATCATAACTTGCAAAACCAGAAAAATTGCAATAAATGAGGTAGATTGGATTTTCCATGTACACAGGTTAGCTAATCCTGGGCATAGCTTATTACCAAGTACCTATTCCTTCCTATCCCTAGCTAAAGGCTCCAAATAGTAATTCGGGAGAAAATAATTCCTCTGATACCACTTTGTAACGTCCCAGTTATGGAAGCCACCTAGAGGCGCCCCGTACCTGGTTGGTCACATGGCCTCAAGCGCATTTCCACAAACACCAGAGGTTGTCGACTAGAAGTGAGGGCCTTGGGTATGATAGTGAAGAAATTATGCCCTCATTGGCAGAGTAACATAGCAGAAGAAAACAATATGCAATAGTGTAAGTAGTAATAATCCATAAAAGAGTAAACAGCGGAAGACTGAATGTAAGAAACAACTGGAGCACATATGTAAATGATACATGATACATATGTCTAAGAAATCATCCAAAAAAATCACAATGCTGGAATAAAAATAGTAATAAACCAAAGTATGAAAGAAAATAGATAAACAACTCCTCAACATCCCAAGCCATAGCTTGTTCCCATGCTCTCCGTCTCCACAGTCAATCAAGAACCTGAAGTAGAAGGGCGCTTTCCCTTATCTATACCTGCAGTAATATAATCTGTTTAGCCCCAAAAGCATGACCCAAATAGGGTGTGATACTAAATACCAGTAGGAAACCACCCGAAGATCTATTATTAATAGTCAGTGAATATATATAAGGTAGGTAATAAGCAAAGATGCAATAAATAAGAAAGTACTCAGCAACAAACAGTTCCACATATGAAATAAGCAACTAATCAGGCCAGGTAACCCTCTGGGAAGTACAGACAGCCTATCCCCTCTAGTTCAGTCATAAGAATATATAAAGACTCTCTAAAAAAGCACTCATAGTCAATTCTCCTTATAGTCAAAAGTGATTCAAGACTCTCTGAGGAAGCTCACACGGTCAATTCCCCTTATAGTCTAAGGTAGTCAAGGACTCTCTGAGGAAGCTCACATGGTCAATTCCCCTTATATCCCCAAGTGTTCAAAGACTCTCTGAGGAATATCACTCAGTCAATTCCCCTTATATCCAAAAGTGATCAAAGAATATTCGAGGAAGCTCACTCGATCAATTCCACTTATATCCTAAAGTGCTCAAAGACTCTCTGAAGAAGCTCACTCAGTAAATTCCCCTTATAGTCTACTACACCAGGTTATCACAGACCTGTGTAAGTCAACGAGCATAGAAATTAAATAAGAAAAAAAGTAAACCTTAAGAACTACTTGGATAATTGGTCTACAGCATATCAATTATATCAGAAAACAAACACTCCACCCTACAACACTAGGAATGGGAAAAATAGGCAAGGCGGCCAAAAAGTCTAAGAAGGACCAAACGATCGTAAACAGAACATGCATGGAAAAACACATACAAAACATATCAATCAACCCTATTCATATCCAAATAACCTCTAATCAATCATACAAGCATGGCAAGAAATTAACATGGGTAAAACAGTAAACGCGCAATACCCCGATTAAGGGTATTGGCCAAAATTGCACATATAACTCAAAGACTTTCAACAGAAAGGCACAAACCACCTACCTCGATGTTATAAGATCAATATACTCCGGCTTAGGACCTCAGATCAACCTGGAATGCATTAGATCTACAAAAACATCTAAAACTTTTAACCCACGATATCTCACAAAAGAAGAGAAATTATAAGATGGTGTTCTAGGACAAAAGAGAACTCACTGATGCGATTCCAACGCAACTGACGGTGTTTGATTCAGAGGATGGATGCTCATTTGGGGGTTAATTGATGATCTATGCCCATACAGAACTCTTGGACAAAACAAACAAAGAAGGGGGTGTTTATTTCAATTAGACATGACCCCGGTGTGTTTAATGAGAAAAAGAAAATATACGGCGTGTACTTTTGAAGTACACGGCGTGTACATACTGTATACGTACTCTACTTTAAGCTGCCTCTAGGTCACCCCCACATGGTCGTGTACATGGCTGCTACATGTCCAACACATGACTACTTGCGGTAATCGAGTACATAGTGTGTACTCATAATGCACATGGCGTGTACTTTGAAAATTTCCAGAAATTCCTCTTTTTCTCAAAAACGACCAGAAAAGGAAAACATACCTGAAAAGAAGATTCGGGTTCTTACATAGTACATATATATATATATATATATTAAGTAGGATTATTATGTAATATATTACATACTTATTAATAATATATATTTTTATAATCATCGTTGAATGGTGAATGTGGAAATGAATCTCATCACGTCATGGAGATGGTAATCCGTACATACGTACGCATGAGTGACAATATCATTATATTGATGGTGAAATCTTATGTAATTAGATGGTATATCATATATAAAGAATAATAAAAAATTTATATTTATTATTTACATCAGTTAAACTCATTATTATACCCATCCAAATAATGAAGTGTTTGAATAACAAATTACACCACGACGTTGAGACGGTAAGCCATACGTACGCACGTATGGTGACTTTTCCATTCATATGATGGATAGAATAATGAATATGGTTGTACCATTTTTATAATAACACCACAGTATATAGAAGATATTGGAGTTATTATTTTAGAATGGAAACAACAAAGAAAGAGGAAGTGGAAGAAGAAAATAACTTGAAAGAGGTGATGAAATATTTACCTCTTCTTCAGGTTCTTCCTTTTGATTTGATCAAAAGGGATCCTTAGTTTGGATTATTGACCAATGTAAGGCCTCTAGGATAAAGTGAATAAAGTTGGGAGGATATTTGGGTAGGTTTTTTCCAATCCAAATGTCTTTGGAGGTGTTAAATTAATAGAAGGGTAAGTTCTCTTTTATAAGAGAGGTGAGGGTCACTTTAGGAAAAGCTTGTAATATTATTTTATAATAAAATAATTTTCAGTTTATAATGGCTCTAAAATAATTTATTTTAAATTTAAGGTGTGGATGGGTAGAAATCCTCTCAACCAATAGGTTTTAGATAGGTTTAGGTCACCATATTAACCTTATCTTTTAGATTTAACTCTTTGTTAAATATTTTAACATTTACCATGTCTCTTTATATTTTTATATTATATGGTTAATAAACTTACTATAATAAGAAAATATAACCTCAAGTGGTTCATTAATGATATAATTATCATTATATAAGTTCTTTGGTAGAACTTTAGATTTTTAGGACTATTATATAATTTAATAATATAATATTTGTTTTAAAAACTCATTTATGTCAATTTTGACACTATTTAGTATTTAGTTTTTTTGAAAGTCATAACAACTTGATTATTTGAAAAAAAATACATTTAATAAAACCTAACATGTCATATTCACCTATAAAATTATTTTATGTCATAAAAACTTTGAAATTAGATTTATTTTAATATTTATAATAAAATTTATTTGATTCTTTCATTAATAAGGTAATTACTGCATTATCATTGTGTCATAAATAAATTTAATCATTTAATGTATAAAAATTAAAAATAAAATATCATTATGTAGGAAATATTTTTATCTTTCTAATGAGTATTTATAGTCTAAAATATAACTTATATAACCCCATATAATAATTGTTTTACTAAAAGATATATGTTCATGTCATTTTTGTCTTTACTTTAAATTAATTAATATAAAGTGTCATTATCACTCTCAAGTAGCTCCAAGTGGTCCCAAAATCTACCCAAGGATGCCCATGGTCGGACATGTATCAACCAATAGGAATAGGACACATGTTAGGGTAATTTAATATTATTTTAATATTATTTATTTACCCATATTTACCGGATTTACCATTTAACCATGGTAAATAAAATATTTACCCAAGTAATTATTCATAATGTCTAAAAATAAAAGTTAAATATTTACACAATTTGGACCTCCTGATTCCAAATATGGAATCCATTTTTCCCAATTTAAAACACAGAAGTGGTAGAAATTAATTTAAATTAATTCTCGTTGTCAAAACAAAAAGTGTGTTTTTAAGAAATAATAACTATCAAAAGATTGACACTTGTTTATGTCCAATTTAAATTTGAAATTACATCCAATGACCTAAATTATATGAAATAATAAAAACATAATATAATGATACTTAAAACCATTCAAATTTATAATTTAATACTATAAATTATTTCAATTAAAAATATTGTTTTTAATTAAAATTTTGTATGTTTTCACTATTCATTGAAAGATGAAAGTTATCAGAAAAGTACCAAAAATTTATCCAAACTAAATTTTTATGTACCTATTCTAAATATGAATTTAATTTCACTAAATTTAATATATAAAAGTTTCAAATATTGAATTTAAAAAGGGTTCTCCATTAAAAGGCATAAAATTGAATTTTTTTGAAAAATACCTCTTTTATCTTAAAAATTGAATTTTTCTTATATTATGTCTAAGAAACATAAAATATTGATTTTAAAATTATATAGGATATATAAAATTTAAATTTTGATTAATACTATTCATAACCACTTTTTTTAATGGCTAGTTTGGTAAGTCGTGGTGCACTCGAACTCGGTGTTGTGTGTAGCGTAAGTTATTGAAATACTTTGAAAAGATAACATACTATGAAATATTGGGGTGTTATATTCTCCCATCCTTCAATAAATTGCATCCTCGTAATTTTAAATTGTTCTTCTAAAATAAAAGGTTAAAATAGAAAATACCTTTGTGGAAAACCCATATCAGAAATTGGGTTAATAAAATTTAGTCTTAATAAGAGGGAAAGGGAATGAAAAAGTCACCACCAAATTATGATCTCAATCAGAAGAACATTGGTGGAAATTAGAGACACATAATTGTAGGGAAAACATAAATATTTATAGGGATTGATTGAGGTCATCAATCAAAAACAAGTATAAAATTGAGGGCCTCAAATCCATCAATCTATGATGATTTGAAATATCATTAGTTCAACAAATCCTAAGGTATTAAGAAAACACATTTTTGGTTTTAAGATCCCTTCTCTAATGTTTAATAATTAATTTATTCATAGAATAAGAGGAAAAAATATACTTGACAAGTATAGTTTCATCCTTCAACTAATTCCTACCACAAACTCATCTTTCACTTCAAAAGATAATAGAATTCAAAAAATATTATATTTATCGTAATTGTATAGGGTTTGAAAAATAATTAATTTATAATTAATTTGTTAGACAATTTAAAAAATTCTATATTATACAAACCAGGACATCATGTATGCCAGTGGTAGGTGATCCACCCTTGTCACCCTTCGGTTGTGGGTTCAAGTCTCGTAGCCTTACCGGACGCGATGGGTTATCACCTGACCTCCAGGTTGTCCTTTTCATAACAATACAAAAATAATCTTAAGAAATTATTTAACCTTAACAATAGTATCCAATTTCAAACTTAATCCATTCCAACCTTTAGTCTTATCCAAAATACTTATGTCCAAACTCACAAACCAAAATTTATAAGAAAGGTAAACACAATGAAGATCATTTTTTCTATGTAATAACATGTGAATACCTTCATCATGTATTCATTTAAAACATTGTAACACCCTGAATTACTATAAAAACATATTAATTACATTCATGCTCCCTTATTCCTTATAGAATACTGGATATACTCCTCTTATCCAAAAATGTTGTAAAATCCAACAATGATGGATTATAGAAATATTTAATCAGTTTCAAGTTAGTCAAGAATATCTAATATAATTTATCCAAATAAATCATATCTTATTCCAAAATCACTACCTCAGTATCAAAACCATATTGTGGTTTATCTTTCTCCCAAACATATATTTTCCAAAAAAACTTTAACCTGCAATTGAGTCACTTTTCTTGGTTCCACACAATCTCAAGTCATTAATGAAATAGTATTACAGTACAATCCTTATATACTCTATAATTATTATAACATGTACATCATTAATACAATACTCCAATGACATAATACTTTAATAACAACTTAAGAAATCTAATCATTTCTCATCATCTTTGGTAGTATCATAACTTGATTATTATCTAATAGCAGCATTTGGGGTATTCTCTGATGATTTTCACATTGATTCGCGTAGTTTCCCAACTCCTTGAAGATGAAGCATTGTACATTTGAAACCTTTTTCTACCCTTGCAATCACGTACTTGGTGTCCTTTTTCTCCACACTTATAACAAACTCTAATTCCCTTCAAGAATTTACCAAGGTGATTCTTTCTATAGTTATCAAATATGGAAAAATCCTTCTTTCCCATCTTCCCTTTATCCATATTTATCTCTTTCATCCTTTTCTTCTCTTGCTTCCCTTCAAAGCCATAGGACTCAGAGAATTCTTTAATTATCTTATTAACACATGATATTATTTCTTCATATGATGATAATATGTGGGAGACTATTTTCCTTTTAAATTTTGGATTAATACTATGAAAGATATGATCATTCTTAATCTTTGAATCATGCGTAATGTTGGAGTTCTCATTCCTTCTACTAGACACCATTTCTAAACAATGGAATACACTAGGTTAGTTTATGAATCTCAATGCATAATTCCAAAGTTGTAAAATACCTAACGTAAATTGAAAATATTATGCATATAATCTATAATCATAAAAAAATTTCTTTGAGAGAGTATTTACTCCAAAATCCTTCATAATGGCTTGTAATGAAAATGTGAATTATCCTAAGAATATCCCCCAGGAGTGTCATAACCAAGAGTGTAGCAAGGCCTATTATCGTACACCAGTTCTCATTCGATTATAGCTCAAAGCAGTGTTTTTGAGTTTTACCCCTAGGTACATATGTGCCAGAGCCGCCTCTTCCTACTCGTAACCAGATAGGGATGTATTTCATGGAAAATATACAAAATCTCTACATTACCAAAATTCTTGGAATTTATTCTATAATAATCATCAAAGTCTATCTTAGGTTAATGTTCTCTAATCATAGTTTATCTAAATCTATTTCCAAGGTTGTTTCTAAACTTCCACCGATACCAATTGTAATGCTCCGACCCCAGAATCCTGGAGCCGGTGCATTATTTTAATATATTGGCATGATTACAAGGAATCAAGTCTCGAAGGACCGATCAGTTTAGCAGTCTTGGAAAATATATTACATACATCAAATTCACATTACAATTTCAAACATAAAATACAACATAGATAGTTCTTTGAGAATTCCATTATTCCCTTTTAGCTTAACCATGCATATCAATCATAAAAAACTTCTTAGAAATCTTGGGAAAATAAAACATAAGAAAGGGGTGAGATCAGATGCTCAGTAAGGGTAAACAATTTAGCAGAATATAACATAAACAATAGTCATGGTGAATAATTGAAAACACATGCCTTTACAAATAATAAACATGAACACTTTATGGAAAAAAATAAACTGAGTAAATAATTCCATAAAAAATAATCATGGGCATTCTACTAGTCGAATAACCACATGAACCATAAATATTATTTTCATAATGAGGGAATGTATAATGCCAGATATTCTGAAACATTTTTTCAAGGCCTCAGCCAAGACGTCTAAAAATGATTAAGGCCTCGGCCAAAACCATATATCAAATTGGGAAAGGCCTTGGCCAATTCTACGTCTAATTTTCTCATGAGACCTACCGATGTACCGAGGAGCTATAGCGGGCTCCACCCATCCCTTACTATGTCCAGTACAATCCTCATATGAAAAGGTTGAAACATAACATAAACATTAATATTAAAACTAGCATATGAAATGTCAATACTTTATCCATAAACCTTGAATGGTATAAAAATAACACATCCATAGTAAAACATATCACAAATCCTGCAATACAATATAGAAGATTTGTATCATAATAAATCAACTTCAAATAAGTTTAAAATCCATCAAAAGATGTTGACATAGATGAAAATGATTTGTAAAACTCTTTAAGAGAAATATGATTTTTTCATGAAAACATTTAAAAGTCACAGAATTTAGAAAGGAAGAAATTTAAAGACATTTTTGAATCAATGTTTCCCATACCACTTTGAAACTTTTGAATGGAATTAACATTTTAAAAACATTCATGTCCATATAAATAAATCCTAAAAAACATTTTGAAAGTATGGACATTAATGAGAATGATTTAGAAGAATAAATATTTAAAAAATTTAAAATTATGTTTTAGTAAAAGAGTCCCTTAAAAATAATACCTTTGAGAACTCTTTATGAAACATGAACATGAATAATAAATATTTCCTAGTAAAAACTTACCCATAAACAATCTCGAATAATAATGAGATTGAGGAATTAACCCTTACCATGCACTTTCCTTTGGTCGAGGGTAAGTTTAACCTCCTGTATAATGACCATAGTATGTTATTAAATTATACCATAACCATATTCATATTTATTATATCATACATGATCCATTTATTACTTTATGCCTCCCATTTAATAATTATTTCCATGTTAAATTAACATTTCGAGTAATAATCACTTTCTTTATCATACGTGTTTTAACTTGTTATTCTTGATCGTATCATTTAGATCATAATTTACATAGTTCAAAAATATAAAAAATGATTTATATATCATATATATTTAGAATATAAATATGTATAATAGATATATATATGAAATGTAAAACACCGTTTATGGAGACGGTAGGTCGTACGTACGCATAAACATTGTTTCTGTTTTCATATCGTATTGAACGGAAGTATGTGAACAAGATATATGTAAGTAAATATATATATATATATTAATTATTATTATTATTAAATATATTAAATACTTATTAATAATATATATTTTTATAATCATCGTTGAATGGTGAATGTGGAAATGAATCTCATCGCGTCGTGGAGACGGTAATCCGTACATACACACGAGCGACAATATCATTATATTGATGGTGAAATCGTATGTAATTGGATGTCATATCATATATATAGAATCATTAACATATTATATTTATTATTTACATTAGTTATACTCATTATTATACCTATCCAAATAATTAAGTGTTTGAATAACAAACTACACCACAACGTGGAGACGTTAAGTCGTATGCACGCACGTATGGTGACTTTTTCATTCATATGATGGATAGAATAATGAATATGGTTTTACAATTTTTATTATAAAATAATTTTATATAGAAGATACTGGATTTATTATTTTATAATGGAAACAACAAAGAAAGAGGAAGTAGAAGAAGAAAAGAACTTGAAAGAGGTGATGAAATATTTACCTCTTCTTCGGGTTCTTCCTTTTGATTTGATCAAAATGGATCTTTAGATTGAAGTTATGACCAATTTAAGGCCTCTAATATGAAGGGAGGAAATTTGGTAGGATATTTGGGCCAGTTTTGTCTGATCCAAATGGCTTTGGAGGTGTGAAATTAAGAGAAGGAGAAGTTCCCTTTTATAAGAGAGGTGAGGGTCACTTTAGGAAAAGCTTGAAATATTATTTTATAATAAAATAATTTTCAGTTTCTAATGGATCCGAAATGATTTATTTCTAGGATAATGTGGGGATGGGTTGAAATTATCCCAACAAATAGGTTTTAGATAGGTTTAGGTCACCATAATAACCCTATCTTTTATATTTAACTCTTAGTTAAATAGTTTGACATTTACCATGTCTCTTTGTATTTTTATATTATATGGTTAATAAACTTACTATAATAATCCAAGAGAACCTAAATTGGTTCATTAATGATATACCTATCATTATATAAGTTCTTTGGAAGACCCTTATATTTTTAGAACTATTATATAATTTAATAATATAATATTTGTTTTAAAAACTCATTTATGTCAATTTTGACACTATTTAGTATTTGGTTTTTGTGAAAGTCATAAAAACTTGATTACTTAAAAACAAATAAATTTAATCAACCCTAACATGTCATATTCACCTAAAAAATCGTTGATGTCATAAAAACTTTTAAATTGTATTTATTTTAATATTTATTATACCATTTATTTGATTCTTTCATTAATAAGGTAAGTACTGCATCATCATTATGTCATAAATAAATTTAATCATTTAATGTCTAGAAATTAAAAATAAAATATAATTATGTAGAAAATATTTTTATCCTTATAATTAGTATTTATAGTCTAAAATATAACCTATATGACCCAATGTAATAATTGTTTTATAAAAGATATATGTTTATGTCATTTTTGTCTTTACTTTAAATTAATTAATATAAAGTGTCATTATCACTCTCAAGTGGATTTAAGTGGTCCCAAAATAGACCCAAGGATGCCCATGGTCGGAAATGTGTCAACCAATAGTAATAGGACACATGTTAGTGTAATTTAATATTATTTTAATATTATTTATTTACCCATATTTACCGGATTTACCCTTTAACCATGGTAAATAAAATATTTACCGAAGTAATTATTCATAATGTCTCAAAATAAAAGTTACCTATTTATAAAATTTGGACCTCATGATTCCAAATATGGAATCCATTTTTCAAAATTAAAAACACAGAAGTGGTGGAAATTAATTTAAAATTAATTCTTGTTGTCAAAACAAAAAACGTGTTTTTAAGAAATAATAATTATCAAAAGATTTACACTTTTTTATGTCTAATTTAAATGTGAAATTACATCCAATGACCTAAATTATATTAAATTGTAAAAATATAATCTAATGATACTTAAAAACAATTCAAATTTATAATTTAACACTATAAATTATTTCGATTAAAAAGTTGTTTTTAATTAAAATTTAGCATTTTCTCACTATTCGTCAAAATATGAAAGTTATCAGAAAAGTACCAAAATTTTATCCAAACTAAATTTTTATGTCCCTATTCTAAAGATGAATTTAATTTTACTAAATTTAAAATATAAAAGTTTCAAATATTGGATTTAAAAAGGGTTCTCCATTAAAAGGTATAAAACTGCATTTTTTGAAAAATACCTCTTTTATCTTAAAAATTGAATTTTTCTTATATTATGTATAAGAAACATAAAAAATGAATGTTAAAATTATATAGGATATATAAAATTTAAAATGTGGTTAATCTATTTATAACCTCTTTTTTGAATGGATAGTTTGGTAAGTCGTGGTGCGCTCGAACTCGGTGTTGCGTGTAGCGCAAGTTATTGAAATACTTTAAAGAGATAACATACTATGAAATATTGGGGTGTTACACACCTGGTTTGACACTCCCATGTGATATTCTTAGGATAATTCACATTTTCTTTACAATCCATCATGAAGGATTTAAAATTAAATTCTTCCTCAAAGAAATAATGTTTATGATTGTGAGATTAGTTATGCATAGGATTTAAATTTTGGTAAGTATATTGCAAGTTGAGACTATACATTATGATTCATAACCTAATATAGTGTGTTCCATTATTTAGAAATGGCGCCTAGTGTAAGGAATAGAAATTTTATCAACGCACGTATCCCATGTAGATATTCCCCTCCTATGAAAGATAATGATATTGGTACTAGATCTATGATTGGTGTTGAGAAACTTATAACTATACTGGGACAGCTAACACAAGTTATGAACAATAACCTTATCTGTGTGAAGAATCTTGATCCAAAACGTGGAGAAGTAATGTTAGACTATTTTATGCGACAACAACCTCCATAATTTAATGGGACTACAAACCCATTCGTAGCAGAGTAGTGGATATGTTCTTTAGAGAAAATATTTCTCACTTCGGGATGTAACAAAATAGAGAAGGTTGTCATGGTGGTTTATCATCTATTAAGAGATGTAGATCAGTGGTGGTCATTAATTCAAAACAAAAAGGAAGATAACGAAATATAAGAAATGGAATGGAGGTATTTTAAGGAAATTTTCCTAGAAAAATATTTTCCTTGTGAACAACGAGTGGATATGGAGAGGCAATTCTTGAGTCTTAGATAGAAAGAGGATGAAAATGTTGCATAGTATGAAGAAAACTTTACAAGGTTATCAAGGCATGTTTCAAACTATATAAATAATCCAAGGAGAAATATTGATTTATTCTTTAATGCTTTAAAACCATACCTCTTAAGGGAACTAGTCTCCCAAAGTTTCTCATCATACGAACACATTGTCTCATGTGTTATCAAGACAGCGAAATAATTCTTCAATTATTATGACTTTAAGGGGAAACAAGATAAGAAGAGGTTGAGGATAGAATGGATAAAGGGAAGAATAAAAATGGGAATTTTCTAACATGCGATACATGTGGAAGGAAATACCCTAGTTCCTGTTTAAAAGGAAAAGGAGTGTGCTACAAGTGTGGACAAAAAGGTCATCATACTGGTGATTGCAAGGGAAAGAAAGGAACTATCAATATTCAATGTTATAATTGTAGGTATATGGTACAATATGATAATGATTTTCCAAAGCATCAAGGAAACGTGCCTCAGAAAAGGCCAAGGGAGAAAGGCTAAGCTTATGAGATCACAACCACTGAGGTTGAAATTCCTAATGATGTGGTGTCAGGTACTTTAATCACTTCATCAAACTTATCCAATGCATTATTTGATTCTAGATCATATCATTCTTTTATATCTTTCTATTGTTTCCACGAAAATTAAACATTTCCAATTTGAGTTAATAAAGGATTTGTCAGTCAAAACTCCTAACGGAAGTATCATTGCAACAATGATGTGTCAATAAATCCCCCTTATAATGCATAAACATTATTTAGTTTCTGACCTTATCATCATACCCATGATTGAATTTGATATAATCCTTAGTATGGATTGACTTTAAAATTATGATGTGAAAATATATTACAAGAAGAAATAAGTTACAATTTTTTAGAATGATGTAGAATCCCTTATCTTTAGAACAGAAATATCATCATCTGATTCTTATCTAGATCCACCCCCAGTATCTCTACTTAATGAAATTCTTGGTGAGGATGATAATGCAATATCTATGGGTGAGTAAATAAATCTTAAAATTTAGGATGTACCTATTTTTAAAGAATATATTGATGTTTTTTAGAGGATTTACTTGGACATCATCTAGATCATGAAGTTGAATTCTCTATTGATTTAATTTCTGGTTTAAGGCTATATCAAAGACTCCTTATAGAATGGACATTGTGGAATTAATAGAACTGAAGAAACAACTAATGGAATTGAGTGATAAAGGATTTATTCTCCCTAGTGTTTCTCTATGGGGATCCTCAGTTCTTTTTGTTATGAATAAAGGTTGATCTATGAGGTTGTGAATTGACTACAGGGAGTGGTTGCGCCCAAATTTACCCTACTGGTAAAAGCGGTCGTTGAAGTACAAGTAGAAATCGAATCCACAGGGACCGAAGAAGAAACCTTGAGACACTATGATTTATTGATGGATTGGCTATAAAGTGTCCAACTTGGGTTTGAATTGATTGGATAACTAATTATTTAATTTAAAGAACAATTAATAAAAAAAAATTACTTGATCTAAAACAATTAATTAATATGAATTGATCCTAGGTTGTTGCTTTTGGTGGATTGGGTGCATTTCTTTTCTTAAAAATTTTATGTCATTAATTGAAGACGTATCCAAACAACGAGATAATTCTCCCAAATCATTCACCAATTTAATCCCTACACAATTCCAAGGCCAATCACCAATTCAATTTTAGGATCACTTTACTGAGCACTCAAAGGAAATAGATCATACTAGCACTCAAAATGTGTCATCGTTAAACTTGGTAAAGATGAAGAAGAACATAACTCATCAAATGGAAATCTTAAAATAACAAACAGATTTAAAAATTAATTACATGAAATAACATCCAATCTATCTCATGCAACTCTCTAATACCAAACCATAAATGTTTAGCCCTCCATAGATTCTATTCTATCAATGGAAGTGAGAAGTTGACTTAAAGAAGTAGAATTGAAAAAGAAAAACATTAATAAAAATGAACACTCCACTGTTGTGTGAGAAATTCACAAGTGTTGGTGTGAATAAATTCACACCTTGATTCAACGGTATCAACATGTTAAGAAAAGGAAAAGAAATATTAAAGAAGAAGAAAAACTTTTATTAAGATACTCAACGTGAAAGAAAAAAACTTACATGGGAAAAATTGACGATACGATTACAAAATGAAAGTAGAAAATTACAATTGAAAGGAAAATATAAGATGCATATTCCCTTCACCATCTCCTTATATAGGCATATTATGAGCCTTAGGTCCACCCCCCACAATAAATTCACCCCCCAACAATTAATAGAGTCCAAACGAGGGTGAATAATTAAAGGGAAATTGACGTTTTGAAGTTGACCCGGAAAACTGTCCAGATTCATCCACCATTTTGACGTTCGAAACTTTAATTTATGGAGGCTGAATCTTGAAGGGTCGTAGAAGAAAAATATTCTTTTCCAGGTTTCCTATATGAGCTGTAAAAATTTCAGGAAATTTGGCACAGCCTTTTGAAAGTTATGGTCAAAATGGTGGGATGACTTTATGTGCATTAATGTCGGGCCCACCATTTAAATATCAACTTCAGATCCCTTTATCATCATGAAAACTTCAGAATTAGCTCTGAACATAATTGAATAAAATGATCCTTATATTTTTCTATTTCTACGGTAAAAATTTGAGCTTCATTAGGCTTGGTTTGTGGGCCCCACATTTGTTTGATGGGCCTTGGGCCCATTATGCTTTCTCTAGAAAAGCTCTGTATTCATCCCCAAAAATCTCCATCTTCCCTTGAGATTCATCCATCAAACCTAAAAGATTAAATGTTCCAAATAAAGTGATGAATCATATACCAAAATATAAAATTCATAAAATGAATATAATGTAATCCAAAAACAGATAAATTATTGGGCCCAAATTTTCATTTTAAACATTAAATGCATTTAAGAAGAGAAATTAAGTTCTATTTATATAATGCACTGAAAACAATATTTATGGACTTTGGAACAATGAATATAAAGATATTAAAAATGAATATTATCCACTTTCAGTAACTAATCACACCCCCCAACTTGAGTTTTTCTAGTCCTGAGAAAAATATATTACAAATATGAAATTCAAATCCCCTTTTCCAAAAACATTTTAATACACATTGCTCACCCAAAGACCTCATACCCAAAAAAATTATGAAACCCATAAAAATCATTTAAAACAATCTAGTTCCATAAGAATATCCCAAGCCCAATCTCATTCCTTTGTTCAAATTTATCACTACATTTCATCCAATTTCAATTAAGCATGATAAAGTGTTGTGCATCACAATAGATATGGGGCCCATTTTATTGTTCAAGGGGAAAAAATGGAAGCGCTAGGTGGGAATCACATTAAACCTTAAGATGAGTATCCATTTTTTTATGATTTTTTTTACCACAATAGATATGAAAAGGCTAACTATGGGCAAGACAACTATGGAGTCACGATCCCCAAGTGTCAGATGCCACACATATTGTCAATTTCATGCTCTACAATAG
Source organism: Viscum album (assembly GCA_963277665.1). Lineage (NCBI taxonomy): Eukaryota > Viridiplantae > Streptophyta > Magnoliopsida > Santalales > Viscaceae > Viscum > Viscum album. The sequence continues at coordinate 419,259,536 of OY728143.1, forward strand.
AGATATAAAGCCCAACTCTAGGCAAGACAACTATGGAGTCACGATCCCCAAGTTTCGGATGCCACGCATTTGGATAAAACATTTCTCTATGTGGTCATAATTTTTTTTTTTTTTTTTTTATACTCAAATTAAACTAAAAGTGACCCCAGAACCCTATTCTATAATGAAAGGGACCCAAAAACTCAAATTTACACTCATGATCCAGTAGACGTGCATTGTGGCATTTTTATTAAGAGGATGAAAATGTAAACTTTGAAAAATCACATCGGACAACCGCACTTTCCAAAAACTATGCTCGTGAACTTAAACTTGCATTAAAATCAGAATCAAGGCATGCAAAATTATTTGATATCCAATTTTAGAGTTTGAAATGTGTGTTATCATGTTTAAGGTTATTGGAATTTTTCTTTACATGCATGTTCTTACTAAAAAAATCATTTTTTATTTTATCTCCCCCCAACATAGAATTACACTGTCCCCAGTGTTTAAAGAAAACTTAGAAGGGGGTATGGGAGAGCTATTAAAATAGGAAATTGAAAATGATAATCATGGAATGAAGTCACCTGGTGGTTGATGAATAAATCTCATGCCAATGTATCCCTTCAATCCTGGGTTTGAGTCTTAGCGGCTTGGATGGTGGTGAATGGATTTTCCTTATGACTTACGACATGTCCTTTTATTTTTTTTAACCTATAAAAACATAAAAATAAACAAAACAAAATAAACTGATGATATATTGTCTTTTTTATATTTTATGGGTAAGGTATTACTCAGAGATCACGCCACGTGACATGGATGAATATGGCGCTCCCCTTTCATACCCATCCTTACTCATAAAAGAAGAACAGGTCAAAATTCTATGGTAATTTATTATATGAAAATGAAAATGATTCAAAATGATTGGAAACATGAAAACCATGGGTTTCCTCCCATGAAGCGCTTTTGTTTAATGTCGTTAGCTCGACTTGAACCCCCCAACTTATCCAATTCCAACTTTCAAAAATTTTAGGACCCCATTTTTCTCCACTTCAACAATATTGAGATTAATTATTTTTTTAGAATTTTTTTCATGTGCAATCCTTTGTTCTACAATGAGTGGGAAAATCTATGTAATATTATAAATGTTGGATTCAATTTCTTTTTTAGTCTTTTCAAAGACATTAAGAATCATTTCCTCTTTATTGGTTTCAAGATAAGAAATTGTAAAAATTGGAAGTTTTTGGTTATCCCCAATGAATGGAAACTTAAGGGTGGATGGAAAGTCCTTTTTTTCAATTTCAGGTAGGCTAACACTTTTATAAATAGGTTGGGACTTTGAATCAAACTCAATTTCATTTTCAAAATTTCTCAACAGAATTGATTTCTTTTGAATAGAAGATTAAACCACAAAATTGGAAAGATAAATTTTAGGAATGGGTATGGACTCAATTTTTGTGATTTCTCTCAATGGTTCAATGGTTGGTGTTTTTAAAAATTCATCAATGGAGTTATACTTAGGAGACTCAATCCATGATGACAAATTCTCCTCTTTTGAATCCAAAAAGTCAATTTTCTCCTGATTTAAAGACCCTTCAAAAACTCATTGATCCTCTCCAACTATCCCAAATCCTAAGGTTGGTTCTTCAATAAAGGCATGAGGGGTTTTTGTGTTACAATATTCTTCTATCAATATTGAGGAAGGGATGGTTTGAGTGGTAATGGGGTCCACACAAGTTTTAATGCTTTGTAGTTCTAGTCTAAAACTTGATACCTCTCGATTCATCACTACTGGAAATATGACCTTTCTCAATGCTTCTATACCAACGGTTCATAAAAACCATTGGTATAGGTTCCCTTTCCCAACAGTTTGGCAAAACCATTGGGAGATCCCACTTTGAGGCCACCTTTCCCAACGGTTTGTCCAAACCGTTGGGAAAGGGTATGGATTTCCCAACAGTTTGGCCAAACTGTTGGGAAAGCCCACATTGTGGCCACCTTTCCCAACGGTTTGGCCAAAACCGTTGGGAAAGGGTATACCTATCCCAACGGTTTTCCAAAACCGTTGGGAAAGGTCCCCCATAAATCAACTTTGTCAGAATCAAAATCTAGGATCAAAATATATACCAACGGTTTTCAAAACCGTTGGAATAGGCCTATACCAACGGTTTTGACAACTGTTGGTATATATCCTTTGATTTTTTATCATTTCTTCTTACCCAGAACATTATATAAATCAAAATTTAAAATCATTATGAGAATACATATATATATTTATGTAATTATATTCACAAAAGTCATGTTAGGTTAGTGGTTAAGTCATTGAATAATAAACTAGGGGTCTTGGGATCAAATCCCAACGAATGTTTTTTTTTGAAATACATATACCAACGGTTCCATAACCATTGGTATAGATTTTCATATTAATTATACCAACAGTTTCCAAAACCGTTGGGATAGGTCTATACCAACGGTTTTGGGAAAACCATTGGTATAGACCTATCCCAATGGCTTACTTGGAAATGGTTTTCTAAACCGTTGGTATAGGCTATACCAACAGTTTGGAGGCCTATACCAACAGTTCCAAACCGTTGGTATAGGTTAGTTTTCCAGCAGTGCATTTTTTCCATTTGTTCACACAATTTTTGAAGAATTGTTTCAGGATTATGATTAATATATATTTGGAAATCATGGACTTCTTCATTATTAATCTTTTCAATCATTCTTGATGGGTATGTAAATTGAAATTTTAAACATTCATCATTACAAATTTCGTTCATGTTATCGGGTGTGGGGTATTCATTCAAAGGTTGATTAAAAAGGGTTGGTGATTCCCAATGTGGATTTTCAAACTAATTCTATCCTGAGTTTGTGAAGGGATATTGTTGATTATACTCCATTGGATTCATTTGGAAATTTGGAATCATGATTTTCAGGAGTGAAAAAAATAGAAAGGGGAAAAGAGAAGAGAAATGGGGATGAGAAAAGAGAAATGAGGGAGAATAGAAATATGTTCTAAGGTAACATACTTGGTCCCCGGAAATGGCACCAAAATTTGGTTGTGCCCAAATTTACCCTACTGGTAAAAGCGGTCGTTGAAGTACAAGTAGGGATCGAATCCACAGGGACTGAAGAAGAAACCTTGAGACACTATGATTTGTTGATGGATTAGATATGAAGTGGCCAACTTGGGTTTGAATTGATTGGATAACTAATTATTTAATTTAAATAACAATTAAAAAAACAAATTTACTTGATCTAAAACAATTAATTAATATGGATTGATCCTAGGTTGTTGCTTTTGGTGGATTGGATGCATTTCTTTTCTTAAAAATTTCATGTCATTAATTGAAGACGTATCCAAACAATGAGATAATTCTCCCAAATCATTCACAAATTTAATCCCTACACAATTCCAAGTCCAATCACCAATTCACTTTGAGTATCACTTTATTTAGCACTCAAAGGAAATAGATCGTACTAGCACTCAAAATGTGTCATCATTAAACTTGGCAAAGATGAAGAAGAACATAACTCATCGAATGGAAATCTTAAAATAACAAACAGATTTAAAAATTAAGTACATGAAATAACATCTAATCCATCCCATGAAACTCTCTAGAACCAAACCATAAATGTTTAGCCCTCCATAGATGTTATTCTATCAATGGAAGCGATAAGTCGACTTAAAGAAGTGGAATTGAAAAAGAAAAGCATTAATAAAAATGAACACTCCACCGTTGTGTGATAAATTCACAAGTGTTGGTGTGAATAAATTCACACCTTGATTCAATGGTATCAACATGTTAAGAAAAGGAAAATTAATAGTAAAGAAGAAGAAAAACTTTTATTAAGATACTCAACGTGAAAGAAAAAAACTTACATGGGAAAAATTGACGATACGATTACAAAATGAAAGAAGAAAATTACAATTGAAAGGAAAATATAAGATTCCTATTCCCTTAACCATCTCCTTATATAGGAATATTATGAGCCTTAGTTCCACCCCCCACAATCAATTCACCCCCCAACAATTAATAGAGTCAAAACGAGGGTGAATAATTAAAAGGAAATTGATGTTTCAAAGTTGACCCAGAAAACTGTCCAGATTCGTCCACCATTTGACATTTGAATATTTAATTGATGGAAGCCAAATATTGAGGGGTCGTAGAAGCGAAATATTCTCTTACAGGTGTCCTCTATGATCTGTAAAAATTTAAGGAAATTTGGCGTAGCCGTTTGAAATGTATGGTCAAAATGGTAGGACGACTTTTTGTGCATTAATGTCGGGCCCACCATTTAAATCTTAAATTCAGATCCATTTATCATCATGAAAACTTCAGAATTAGCTTTTACCACAGTTGAATAAAATGATTCTAATATTTTTATCTTTCAAATTTAAAAATTTTAGCTTCATTGGTCTTGGTTTGTGGGCCCCACATTTGTTTGATGGGCCTTGGGCCCATTATGTTTTCTCCAGAAAAGCTCTGCATTCATCCCCAAAAATCTCTATCTTCCTTTGAGATTCATCCATCGGACCTAAAAGATAAAATCTTCCAAACAAAGTGATGAATCATATAAAAAAATATCAAATTCATAAAATGAATATAATTAAATCCACAAACATATAAATGATTGGGCCCAAATTTTCATTTTAAACATTAATTGCATTTAAGATGATAAATGAAGTTCTATTTATGTAATGTACTAAAAACAATGTTTATGGAATTTGGAACAATGAATATAAAGATATTAAAAATGAATATTATCCACTTTTAGTGACTAATCAGGGAGATCAATGTTATTATAATAAAGAAAAAGTATCCCCTACCTCACATTGATGATTTAATTTGATCAACTTCATAGAGCCAAATATTTTTTAAAGATTTACCTTCAATGTGGATATCATCAGTTTCATGTGAGGATGGAATATATTACAAAGATAGAATTTCAAACCAAGTATGGGTATTATGAGTTTACAATAATTTCTTTTGGATTGACTAATTCACCCTCTATTTTCATGGATCTAATGAATAGAGTTTTCAAAGAATATATTAATGCCTTTGTTATGGTATTTATTGATAATGTTATGGTATAATACAAAATCTAAGAAGATCATGAAAATCACTTGTACAATATTCTAAAGAAACTTAGAAGAAATTAGTTATATTGGAAGTTTAGAAAGTATGAATTTTGACTTCAATCAGTTTCTTTTCTTGGATATATTGTCTCTAAGGAAGGAATATCTTTTGATCCTACAAATACAATGGTTGTTCATGAATGAACTACACCAATGAACATAACCTAGGAATGTAGTTTTATTGGTTTAACAGGTTATTATTAGTGTTTTGTTTAGAAATTCTCTCAGTTAGCCAACCCGTTAATCGATCTTACTTATAAAGGGGTTAAGTTTATATGGACAAAAGAATGTGAAGAATGTTTTGAAGAATTTAAGAGGAGATTAGTGAATGCTCTAATCCTGAATCTACCATCAGGGAATGGTGTATTTTTTATCAATAATGATGTATCAAAGAAAGGAATTGGTTGTGTCCTTATACATAATGATAGTGTTATTTTCTATGCATCAAGGCAGTTAGAAATTCAAGAATAGAACTATCCAACTCATGATATTGAGTTAGTAGCTATAATATTTGCTCTGAAGATATGGAGACACTATCTTTATGGCGAAAGATGTGAGATATATACGGATCATAAGATCTTGAAATACATCTTCTCATAAAAATAATTCAATATAAGGAAAATTAAATGGCATGAACTACTCAAGTATTATGATTGTTTCATACAATACCACTCAGAGAAGGAAAATAAGGTGGTAGATGCATTAAGAAGATAGGATCATGTAGTTCTAAACAAAATGAGGATTGAAAGGGATCCTGTGTTTATGGATATAGTAAAGATGGATATGGTAATTATCAAAGAAGGTGTAACATCATTACTTTTTCGATTGGTTGCCTAAGAATATTTATTAGAAAGTATTAAAAGTTATCAACTTGATGATGAGAATATTCAAAAGAAAATAAATGTTGTAAATGATGGGATATTGACAGACTTCATATATGAAGATGGAATTATGAAGTTTTGGAAGAGGATTTGTGTTCCCACTATACCTGGGATAAAAATGGAGTTATTGGATGATTCCCATAGTTTGAATTTCTCTATACATCATGGTATCACTAATATATATAGAGATTTGAAGTAATATTTCTGGTGGGATAACATGAAGAGGGAAATTACTGATTATGTATCAAGATGTTTAGTCTTTCAACAGGTGAAGGCTTAAAGACAACATCCAAGGGGATTCATGAAATCTCTACCTATTTTTGCATGGAAATGGGATGACATCACCATGGATTTTGTCACTGGATTTCCATACACTCCAAGAAAGAATGATGCAATATGGTTAATTATTGATCAACTTATGAAATCTACACATTTCCTTACTATAAGGGAAGATTTTTCAATGGAGCACCTTGAAAAACTCTATATAAATAAAGTTGTAAAACTTCATGGAGCACATATTTTAATATAATCTGATCTAGATTCATAATTTACATTGAAATTATGGAAAATTCTTTAGAAATATTTGGATATTGAGCTTTGATTGAGTATTGTTTATCACCCTCAAACCAACGGGCAATCAGAAAAGATGATCCAAAATTTAGAAGACATGTTGAGATCATGTTCATGTGACTTTCAAGATATGTGGGATCAGTATTTACCTTTGGTGTATTTTTTCTACAACAATATTTTTCATTCTAGTATTCAAATGGAACCATATGAAGCATTGTACGGAAAGAGATGTCATACACTAACTTATTGAGATGAAGTTGGAGAAAGGAAGCTTGTGGGCCTAGGGTTTCTAGAGGAAACAATATTGAAGGTAAAGACTATTCAAACCCATATCAAAGTAACTCAAAGCAGGAAAAAGTGTGATGCCGATAATTGAAGGAAATATTTGGAATTTCAAGTGTGAGATCACGTTTTCTTGAAAGTATCTCCATGGGAGGGTGTTATAAGATTTGGGAAGAAAGGGAAACTAAGCCCTGGGTATATTGTTCCTTTTGAAATTCTTGAGAGAGTTGGAGTTGTGGCTTATCATTTGGAAATTCCACCTAGCCTTTCTAAGGTACACAATGTTTCCCATATCTCATTATTGAAAAAGTACATGTCAAACACAATGCATGTCCTAACTTTTGAAGGTATAGAATTGGAACTTGACTTGTATTACTGTGAAGAGCCTATCCAGATTCTGGAAAATAAAGAACAGGTGTTGAGGAATAGGATGACTCTGCTAGTAAAGGTACTTTGGAAAATTCATAAAATTGAAGAGGTGACTTGGGAGCCTGAGGAGCTTATGATGAAGAACTACACAAATATTTTTATGGGGTAACATTCTGGAAATTTCTAGGACAAAATTTTTATAAGGGGGGAAGACTGTAACACCCCAAATATTTAGAAATAAATTTAATACATAATGTATGCAACACTCAGTTTCTATGAAACAAACACTTTTTTATTTATATTAGATACTTATAACATAGAATTTAAACATAATTTTTTCCACTTCTGTGTTTTGAATTTCTAAAAACAGATATGAACTGTTGTGATCAGTAAGGTATTTAGAATCTGATAGGATCAACTTACATTTTTGGTGAATAGTAACTTGACCCTTAATATGAACCTTATGAATAGTAACCTATCCATGTAATTATAAATAAAATTTAGGCACCTTATAAATGAAATTATGATATAATAGTATAAGTAAGTGAATATTTTAAAAATAATTAAGTGTTGGTATTTTTGGGAGTAATAAATATTTAATTAAAAAAATTTAATTAATAAATTGATTTAAAATAAAATTAATTTTCATATAATGTATTCATAAATCAATATTTTGTTTTTCTATGATTTTAGGATAATCTAATAAGACCTTAGTTAATTTTTTAGGGTGCTATAAAATCAGTTTTAATTTTAATAACTATATTTTTCGAGTAAATGGTTATTTTAATTAAAAATTGAATTTATTATATTTATAAAATTATTTTGATAAAATTGAGTCCATTTTTTATTTTACACGTCAAAATATGGTAGGGGTAAATTTTTGGGATTTTTCTGAAATACTTGAATTTTGTGAATAGTAAAATATAATAATTTACAGTATAAATACATTATAAGATAAATAAACTATTCCTTGTATCATGGATGATTTAATCACACTTGATTAAAACTGACATACACTTATTACTATTTTTTTTTCACAAGAATCAAACACTATTGCTTTTCTTGAGCAAAATAATAAAATAATGATAAGATATTCAAAAATCACCCCTCTCCTCCACTATAAAAACCACCCCTCACTCCCTCTTTTCTTCAATCCTCTAAGACATGAAGCTTCTAAAATTTCTACCCAAATACTCTTCCCTAGTACCTCCCCATTTCCATGAGCTCTTGGTCTTTTCAAAAGACCAAAACCCCTTCTCTTAAGAAGGTTCTCAAGGAGGAGTACTCAAGAGGTAAAATCCTCTTCCTTTTTTCTTTAAATTTCTTTTAAGTTCATTCTTTTATTATTAACTCCTCACATCCTATATTAAAATTATAATGGTAACTCTAGTATAATCTATATAAAATAATTATATCATGTTAATGGATGATCCATCATCAATCTCCTTACTCTTTCTCTCTCTCTTATTTTAAAAACAAAATCATCGTCTCGGAGGTGCCGATTTACAACCTTCGTGGACGGAAAACTTTCATTCTTTAATTTATCCTTCATGTCTGGTCATGAAACTATTATTATGGTTGAATGATATTATAAAAAATGTATTATATATTATTTAATGTTATATAACCTTTATATATTCATAATATGAATTCATACTACAAAACTAGTTTGGGATGATCAAAATGTCGCCAAAATAATCTAAATGATAATCACTAATGTTTTATCAAATGATTCATACTCGTACTATATAACCAAAATATATGTATAAAAATTTACACTACTATATTTTCATCGATATCATATAAATTCAATTCTGGAGAATTATACCCAATCCACATGAACTTCCATTATCATATACAATTATACTGATCATGAAAACCAAGGAAACAAATGCTCCCGAGTGATAAAATTGTATCTTATAACTCATAAAAATCATAAATTAACTTAATAAAATTTTACTAAATCAAATACATATATATTAGTTTATTAATTAAATAATTAATGGATTTAATTTTATTATCCATGACATTAAGGTCAAGATAAGAACATGTTCATACAAAAGGTAAGGGTTTTCTCCCCGAACCTCCATTTTTTATTCAGGATTATGATTTCTCTCTCTTTACCCCATTTAAATTATTAATTTTTGTTATTTACTCATCATAAATTATGTGTTAATGTTATATATATTTGTAACAATCATAATTCTTCTTTACTTTTTTAGGAGTTAAATTTTTTATAAATATCTTTCGCAATTCTTCCCGATAAAAAAGCCTGATTCAAGGGAACTTCTCAAGTTCTTACCTATTTTCAAGTGAAATATATAATATTTTTTAAGACAAAATTATTTTTATAAAACCACTCATTTAATCATGTAAAAACTACCTTATTTAATTTCTAGTTTTATGCAAATATTTTTCCAAAATAACTCTTCTTTTCAAAGTAAAAGTGTATTTCTTCAAAAAATTCCTCAATGATTTTATTAAAGTATTTTTGTCTATTTCAACACCTCTGATGAATTTTATGTATTATTGAGGTTAATATATTATTTTTATCATCTACAATATTTTATTAAATAGTTTATGATCAGTTTAACTATGGATGTTCTATCTTGATACCATTCACCATACTACTCAGAACGGTTAGTGTTTATATATACAGATTGGGGAAAGTTATTTCATATATCCATGTTGTTTATGTTTATCCCCTTTCATATGAGGAATGCATTGGACTTATAAAGTGACTAGTGGGGCCCTCTATATCCCCCAGATGAATTAGTAGGTCTCATGAGACAAATAGATATGGACTTGGCTGAGGCCTTTCACATTTTTAGATATGATTTTGCCCGAGGCCTTAATCATTTTTAGTTATCTTGATCGAGGCCTTGATGATGTGGTTCAGATGTTTCAGATTATGCATTCCCTCATTATGAATCTATTAATTGATAGTTCATGTGGTTATTTAACAAGTATAATACCCATTAATATGTTTTATCATTTCATTATTCATTCATCTCTTATTCCTTCCTTATTATGTTCAAGTTTATTTTTAAAGGAATGTGCTTTTAGTTATTCACCATGACTAATGTTTATGTTTATGATATCTTACATTGTATTGATTACCCCTAATAAGTATTTGAGATCACCCCTTTTCATGTGTTTTATTTTTCTTAGGATGTGAATAAGTATATTATGAATGACCTATAGGGATAACCTAAGAGATATGGTTGTTTTCAAAGGAATTTCTATATTGTTTTTCCTTTAAAGTTGTAATGTTGAACTTATGTATGAATATAGTTTTCCAAAGCTACTAAACTATTTGTTCCTTCAGGATACAACTTTCTTGTATCCATTCCAATGTAATGAAATAAGACACCGGCTTCGAGCAACTGGGGTCAGGGTCTTTACAAGATCCTTCCTCATAAATATCTTTAAACCTATGAAATGTTATGTTTGTGAGGCACACCATTTTTAGGCTCTTGTGATGGTTCAAAAACTTCTGGTGGAGAGGATTTTGTCTCCCCTTATTTAATTTCCTCTTCCACTACCCCCTGATCTACTACTGATGAGTCATCTAACACCTTCTCATCTTCAGTGATAGGTAGTGTTGGTACAAGTGTTAGATAAGGAACCCATTACTTGAGACTTTATCTTATATGAATTATATTATTTTTAATTTTATCAATATTTTGGTTCTTGTGGAACATAAAATCTATAACATCCTGAGTTTTTTAAAATAAATACTATGTTCGATAGAATACAAGATCTGCAACACTGAACTTAAACGAACAACTAAATATAGTTACTATGTGGCCATTATAACCAAGCCATTAAATTGGTAGTAATGAAAAATATTAACTAGATCATGAAATATAAAATGGTCCTACTAATTAATAATTTATTAATTAATGCTTATAAAATTAATCACTTAATTTTAGTAAAAGAATTTTATTCGTTAAATACACTTTCTTCAAGAATGATTTTTATTTCTTTTGTGAGAAAATAATATAATTAATTTCTGGAACTTTTATAAATTTTATTTAATGAAAAAAAATTGAAATAATTATATCAAAATTATTATATGGTGAAATTTTGATAATTTTCTGAAAATTTTGATTTTTCAATGAATAGTTAAATATACCTATTTTTATTGAAAACTGTTTTTTATTTTCAAGTATTTTCAAATTCAAATTATATTTTAGATTAGTTTTAAAATTAAATTTATTAATTTTTAATTAAAATAATCCAATTATAGTTTTTTAAATGTATTTTATACATGAAATTTTGTATAAAAATATTTTATGGTTAAAAATGGAATTTTTCTGAAAAAACTCTTTTTCGTTGCGTTTTTATGATTTAATTTTAAATTAAATGTTGAAAATTATTTGTTTTTAATTTTAAAAAATGGATTCCTTAATTTTAATCAATGGTTTCAAATTTATAAAATAGTTCACTTTTATTTTTGGACAATATGATTAGTATCCTTAGTAATTTTTTTCACCATGGTAAAGGGTAAATCGGGTAATTTAGGATGAAAATAAAATGATAAGGATTGGAAAATAACCCTAAAAGTTTATTAAATTTTATTATATGAGTAATATTCAACCATAATCATTAAATGTTTTTTTATATTACCATTTATGGCCAATTACATTAGATTATGACCTTTATAATAATTTATTTAAAGAAAAGTAAAACATGTCACACTCTTGTATTTAATAAATATAATATTTTTAACAAGGTGTTATCCAGAAGATATTTTCAATTATAAATATTATTTTAAAATATAATATATTTATATTCAACATGATTATTTATTTTTAATTTTTTAGGGAATAAATAATTATCTTAAATGTTTGGACAACATTTATGTTGTGAATGTTTAATTAATGGAAAAATCAAATAAATGATAATAAAAATATTAAAATAAATATAATATGAGATAATTAATGTAATAAATGAATTTTATAGATTAATTTGAAATATTATGGATGTATTAAAATAATTTTTTGAAGTTATCTTGTTGTATTGATATTTTTAAAAGTCAATGTAATGAATAGTGTCAAAATTGACATTAATGATATTTTAAAATAAATTATATTTTTTAAAATGATATAAAATTCATAAAAAAATAATATTTGTCCAATTGATTAAGATAAAGTTTAAAATATCAACCCTTATCCAATTATGGATCTTTTTTTATTTTATAGTAAAAAATTTGACCCTCAAAGAGTAAAAATCAATGTTGTCACGATAAGAGTTAAAGGGGTTAAATAAGGGTAAAAACTAAATGATAAGGGTTATAAAGTGACCCAAATTTATCTAAAAAACATTTAATGGGATTATATATATAAATAATCATCTTATATGTTAAATAACTCACTTTTGATCCATTTTAAATTAAAAAATAATTTGTATTAATTTAATATTTTGAGAAATTCCAAGAGTGCCCCTACCTTCTCCTATAAAAGGGAAGCTCCTCTTCTCATGTATTCACACATAAAAAACCCATTTTTTCAATATGTATCCAAATACCTTCCTATAATCACTAAACTCATTCTATAGTCCTTGGTTTATGCATAAAACCAACCTTTGTGGTCTTAAGGTTTTAAGCAAAGGAGGTTTTCAGAAGAAGAGGTATCATTTTTGATCAAGTGTTTCTATTTTATTTCTTCTTACACCTCATTCAAATATTATTAAACCATTATAAAATAATAAATATATTATAATTCATAAATTTATATGTTATTATATTAGTTTCATGGCCTACATTCATCTCTACTTCCATCAAATGGGAAATGAAGTCGTCGTTCGTATGTATGGCGGGATACCGTCTCGCGAACCAATGTAATTTGTTTTCCATCATCATCTCTTAAGATTGTTTATAATTATTTAATTGAGTATTATATATTATATTCATGACATATTTATAATTTTTAAAATATAATATATCATTTACATTATTACCTTTCTATGCACATAAAAATGATAATGTCGTTCGTGCGCATGTGTGGACTACCACCTTCACAAAGCGATGTGATTTGTTTTCATCACCACATCACATGAATGACATATATAACTATATTTGAAGAATTAATATTATATTTAATATATTATTATCATTCAATAAAGACAAAATTATACTTTCCTTCTTTCTATAATGATCATTGAAAAATGGAAACGTTACCGATGCATACATACGGCATACCGTCTCCATGATTATAACGTAGTTCATTTTTCATAACCATGTTTAATGATTTGATTTAAAAGTATAATTTATGAATAAAGAATATAATTATTTCATTAATTTTATTCTATAGATTATTAAATTATTACCTCTTTGACCATAGTCGACTTATTACAACCATTTTGGACTTAGGTGTCAAATATCGTCAAAACGTTCAATGTGGACTTAAATGATTAAGTAATTATATATAACATATAAATGAGTAATATAAAATGAATAATAAATACGAAAAAGTTTCTAAATCAATTATAAATTAATCTAAGTTTATTATTCAAGAAGATAAAGAACATACATGATGAGTCAGACTCAAGGTAGGGGACTCATTAACTAAAAAACCTAGATTTAAATGTTTTAATGATTTATTTTATAAATATTTCTCTATCATGTCCAGTATTTTAAAATTATTTTTATTAATTAATTTATAAGGACATTAATTTTTTAAAAATATAATATTTCAATTTCTCTCAAATGTATTCAAAAATGAATCATTTTAAGGTTTTATGTAAGGTACTTTTAAAAAAATACTCTTTTAGTGATTCTTTTACCAAAAGTCAAAAGGAATGATTTTTTAAATTATATGGAATGATTGGATTTTCCTGATTTCATGATTCCATAATTATTCAAATCATTCTTTACAATCTTTCATGGTTATCTTCAAATAATTTTTTTTCCTTTGTATATGCGTGGTTTTCTTTTTAAATAAGTGATTTTCCTCAAGAAATATTTTTATGATGCAAGAATTCATGTTGTATGATTATGTTATGGTTCTTGGGAATTGTTTATGATTATGGTTGGTTCCATTATAAAAAAAATATGGATGGGTTCGTGATATCCCTCTGATGTATTGGGTATTTTAATGTTGGAATTTGGTCGTGATGGTTATTCCAACTATAAGTGCGATAGTTACATCCAAGTATAACTGTATAGGTTATTTCATGGTAGCTGTGAGGGTTTCATCATATGGTGGACATGAGGGTTGCATCATAAGTAATTATGGTAAGAAATTGATTCCCCAAGTTACTTATTTGTTTTATTTATACTTGCTATGTTTTTATAGTAATACCGTGTTTTTACAAGATAATTTATTGGGTTTAAGTTTAAAGGAAAGTATATCTTACTTCTTAAAGGTGTAAAGTATAACTCTTTGAAAAGGTTTTCATAAGATTTTCATAGTTTCAAAGAAACCATTATGGTTTGTATTTTTCCTTTAATATTTATTATTAAATGTTTTATGAAAATATTTATGCAGAAAAAGAAATTTCTTAAGTAAGAAAATGTTTATTTTGTACCCAAACTTTTTTTTTTGAAAAAGGAAAATTTTTATAAGTATTTATGGACTAATGGTTTCTTTATTTTTTTATGTCCTTCACTGAGATTTTTTTCTCATCCCACATTTTTAAATTGTTTTTCATGGGATTTTAAGGAAGATTAGGGACAAGGATGAAGTCAAGATAAAATTTGTTAAGATATGTCATGAAAATAAATCATGTTTTATTTTAAAAGGGTTTTATTTGGTGGAAATATAGATACTGAGTATAAGTTTCCACTTATAATGTATGGTTTTACTATGTGATAGTTTGTCCTGATTATCTAAAACTCTAAACCTAAAAGATATTTTGAAAAATAAATAGATTTCTAGTTTTAAAATAACTAGAATATGTATTGTTTAAGTTTGGGTCCTTACAGTTGGTATCAAATCAAGGTTTAGATAACTTTGGATATTAGGATGTTTTCTTGTGAGGTTTTCTTAATAGTTATGAATATCATCATGGTTTTACAAGTTTAAGGTTGATTATAAGTTCAATGTCATAGAAAATTCTTTTGAGGTTCTATGTTATGAAATTTTAAGGTGACTGATGATATTTTTAGAGACATTTATTTTTAATGTAATTATGGGTTATTACATTTTGGGATGAAAAATGAAAAGTATAAGATAACCTTTGAGGTTAAAAAAATTCTTTAATGTTAAATTTATTAAGGTTATTTTGAGTCTTTTATCATATTTTTGTAAGTGTTATAATAATTATATAGATTTATAAAAGGATGTCTCATAGACCATGTGACAACCTGTCGTATCCAATAAGGATGTGAGGTTTGAACCCATAACTGAAGGTCAACAAGGGTGCATTGCCTACCAATATCTTACATAAAGTCCCGGTTAGAATTAATTTTTCTTTTTAGTTAAATGATTTGATATATGAATAATAAGTTGATTTTGGGGACATATGTATTATCATATAGAATACCATGGGATTGAAAATTGATTTGTTGATTAAGTGATTAATGTTATTTTGGAAAAATATCACTATAATTTTGGAAAGTATTATAGGAATGATATAAACATAATGCTATGATATTTTATTTTAGGAATAATGGTTGAATTATCTTTTTGTGGTCGTATGGTGTATAGAAATTATTAGAATATCTTAGATATTACATGATTTGGGTATATACTTTTTGGTATGAGACTTCAAGAGTAATTGATTTTATTTAGAGATAAATATTAAAATTATCTTAGAAGACTATGTGATAAAATCCTACTAATTTTTAGGTTTCAATTACAGTCTAGAATATTCTTAAGGAATTTTAAAGAAAATTATTGAATGATTTATGTTGAACTTTGAGTATTGCTTTTTAATTATGAAGATTGAAAGTAGTTTTTCTTAGTTTGAGGGTTTTCTAATTTTTTGAAATTATATTATCATCTTCTAACCATTTCTTTGGTTAATTTCTAGAGATAGTAGAAATATATTTTTATCCTTTTGTGGATTTAGTGATCTGTAGAAGTTGATTCTAATGCTTCAAGGATGAAAAAATCATCTTAAATAATTATCAATTGGAGAAAAAGATTATATTGTGGTGGAAATTAATTAGAGGATGAAAATATAATTTTCAATTAAGTATATTTATTCATGTTATTAGACAGGGAAGTAGAGTAATTCCTCAACTCTATAAAAATGATCTTGAAACAAAAACATTATTCATTTACTTTTCTTACTAAGAAATCAATAGCCTTTTAACCCATCATATATTTATGGTTTTATGATAGTTCACTTTATCATGACTATGTTCTTTATCACTATATATCAGTACTTGGGTGTTATATTTTTTCTTCCATGTCCATGATTTCCTATATGAAAACCTAGAATGCATTATCTCAGGTGACCTCTGTACTTCCCATTTCTATCTTACTAAGTGAAAAAAATAATTGTTTTTCTAATGTGGGATTTAAATAAAAGTATTTTGAAAATTAAACCTTTAGTTACCAAGAATGAATTAAAAATTGTGAGGATTAAGTTTCCAAAGGGGGTGAATATAACATCCTGAGTTTTTAGAAGTAAATATTATGTTCAATGGCATACAAGATACACAACACCGAGCTTAAAAGAACAATGAAATAATGTTATTGTGTGAAAATTATAACCTGGATGTTAAGTTGGTGGGAATTAATAATATTAACTGAATTATAAAATATAAAATGGTCTGGCTCTTTAATAATGTATTAATTAATGCTTATAAAATTAAGCACTTAATTTTAATAAATTAATTTTATTATTCAAATACACTTTATTCAAGAATGATTTTTATTTATTTTGTGAGAAAATAATATAATTAATTTATGGAACTTTTAGAAATTTTATTTAATTAAATAAAAATAATTTTTGAAAACATCATATCAAAATTACCCTATAGTGAAATTTTGAGAATTTTCTGAAATGTTCGATTTTTCAATGAATTGAAGTATTTACAAATTCAAATTATATTTTAGATTAGTTTTAAAATATAATTTGTTATTTTTGATTTAAAATAATCCAATTATGGTTTTTTAAATGGATTGTATATATTAAATTTAGTATAAAAATATTTTATGTTTAAAAGGGGTGTTTTTTCAAAAAATTGTTTTCATTGCGTTTTTTTATTTAATTTTAAATTAAATTATGTAAATTTTGTGTTTTAAATTTTGAAAAATGGATTCCATATTTTTAATCATTGGTTAAAAAATTATTAAATTGGTCACTTTTATTTTTGGACCATATGAATAGTAACCATAATAATTTTCTTTATCACGATAAAGGATAAATCAGATAATTAAGGATGAAAATAAAATGATATGAGCAAGAAAATGACCCAACACTTTCACCAATTTTATGGGATGAGTAATATTAAACCATAATCATTCAATATTTTATTATATGATCATTTATGGCCACTTGTATTAGATTATGACCTTTATAATATTTTATTTAAAGAAAAGTCAAACAAGTCATAGTCTTGTTTTTAATAAGTATAATATTTTTAATATGGTGTTATCTAAAAGATATTTTTGACTATAAAAAGTATTTTTAAAAATAATAGATTTATATTCAATATGATAATTTATTTTTAATTTTTAGTAAATAAATAATGACCTTAAATTCATGCACAACATTGATGTCGTAATTATTTAATTAATGAAAAAATCAAATAAATGATTTTAAAAATATTAAATTAAATATAATATGAGTTAATTAATGCAATCCATAAATTTATATATTACCTTGATATTTAGGTATGTATTAAAATATTTTTTTGTAGTTATATTATTTTATTGATATTTTTAAAAGTCAAAGTAATGAATAGTGTCAAAATTAACATTAATGATATTTTAAAATAAATAATATTTTATTAAATGATATAAAATCACTAAAAAGATTAAATTATACCAAGTTATTAGGATGAGAATTAAAATATCAACTATGATCAAATTATGTGTCATTTGGAATTTTATAGTAATAATATTGACCCTTAAAGAGTAAAAATCAATGTTATCACGGTAAGAATTAAAGGGGTTAAATAAGGGTTAAAACTAAATGATAAGGTTAAAATGTGACCTAAACTTATCTAAAAATGATTTTATGAGTTTATTTAGAACAATAAATATATTATATTTAAAATAACTCACTTTATATCCATTTTTAACTAAAAATTAATTTATATTAATTTAATATTTTGAGAAATTCCAAGAGTGGCTCTCCACTCTCCTATAAAAGGGCACCTATTATTTTCATTTATTCACAATTAAAAACCCATTTTTATCAGCCAATATCTTCCCAAATACCTTCCTATAATCCCTAAAATAATTCTATGGAGGCATAAAACCAACCATAGTGATCATAAGGTGTTAAGAAAAGGAGGTTGTCTGAAGAAGTGGTATCATTTATAATCAAGTGTTTCTGTTTTATTTCTTATTCCACGTCATTTAAATTTTTTTAAACCATGATAAAATAATAAATCCAATATCCTCCATATACATAGATGTTATTATGTTAGTTTCATGACCTATATCCATCTCCATTTCCATCAAATGGGAAATGAAGTCATTGTCCGTGTGTACAGCGGACTACCATCTTGCAAACTGATGTAATTAATTTTCTATCACCTTCTCTTAAGACTGGTTATAATTATTGAATTAAGTGTTATATATTATATTCATGACATATTTATTATTATGAAAAGATAATATACCATTAACTCTCCTACCTTTCCAAGCACATAAAAATGATAATGTCGTTCGTGCGTACATGTGGACTATCACCTCCACAAAGCGATGTGATTCATTTTCATCACTACATCACCTGAATGATATATATATATAAGTATATTTAAATAATTAATATGATATTTCATATATTATTATCCCTCTATAAATACAAAATGATACTTACCTTCTTTATATAATGATCATTGAAAAATAAAAACATTACTCATGCATACGTACGGTCTACCGTCTCCATAATTATAATGTAGTTCATCTTTCATAACCATATTTAATTGTTTGATTTAAAATTATAATTTATGTATAAAAATTATAATTATGTCATGAATTTTATTTTCTATATGATGTAATGATTACCTCATTGACCATATTTGACTTACTAAATCCATTTTGGACTTAGGTACTGAATATCTTCAAAACATCTGACATGAACTTAAATGATTAAGTAATTTTATATAAAATAGAAATGAGTGATATAAAATGAATTATAAACATTAAAAATATTCTCTAGAAAGTATAAATTAACCTAATTTTATTATTTAGTAATATAAAGAATGTATGTGATGAGTCAGACTCAAGGTAAGGGACTCTTTAACTAAAAAACCTCATTTTAAATGTTTTAAATATTTATTTTATAAATATTTATCTATCATGTGCATGTTTTTAAAATAATTTTCAGGAATTTATTTATACGTACATGAATTTTTTAAAAAGGTAGTTTTCTAATTTTTCTCAAATTTTTTCAAAAAAAGAATCTTTTTAATGTTTTATGTAAGTGTATTTTTAAAAAAATACTTGTTTAATCCTTCTTTTTAAAAAAGTAAAAAAGGAATGTTTTTTAACTTATATGGAATGAGCATATTTTCCCACTTCCATGATGTCTTAATGATTTGAAGATTACTTTACAATCTTACATGGTTATTTTCCAAAAAAATGTTTTACTTTGTATGTGTGCAATTTTCTTTTTAAATAAGTGATTTTCCTCAAGGAATGTTTTTATAATGCAAGAATTCATGTTTTATAATTATGTTATGGTTCATGGGAATTGTTTATGATAATGGGTGGTTTCGTTATAAACAAAATATGGGTGGGTATTTGATATCCCTCTAATGTGTTGGGTATGTTTATGTTGGAAGTTGACTGTGATGGTTATTCTAAGTGTAACTGTGATGGTTATACCCAAGTATAACCATGAGGGTTATTTCATGGTATCCATGAGGGTAACATCATAAGGTATTCATGAGGGTTACATCATAAGTAAGTATGATAATAAAATGATTCCACAAGTTACCTATATTTTTTATTTATTCTTACTATGTTTTTACAAAAATTCCATGTTTTCACAAGATAAGTTATTGGGTTTATGTTTAAATGAAATTATGTGTTACTTCTTAAGGGTTAAAAGTATAACTCTATGAAAAAATCTTTCATGAGATTTTCATGTTTTCAAATAAACCATTATGGGTTTTATTTTGCCTTTAATATTTCTTATTAAATGTTTTATGGAAATCTTTGGGCGGAAAAGGTGGTTTCTTGGGTAAGAAAATTTTTGGAGTACAAAGTTTATTTTTTTTAAAGGAACATTTTTATAAGTATTTATGGACTAATGGTAGCTTTCTTTCTATTTATCTCCCTTACTGAGACTTTTGTGCTCATCCTACGTTTTTAAAATGTTTTTCATAGGATTTTAAGGAAGTGCAGGGTCAAGGATGAGGTTAAGATCCAATTTGTGAATATATGTCATGAAAATAAAATATGTTTTATTTTAAAAGGGTTTCTTTTGGTGGAAAAATAGATATTGAGTATAAGCGTCCACTTGTAATATATGGGTTTACTATGTAAGAGTTTTTCATAATTCTCTAAAACTCTAAACCTAAAGGATACCTAGGAAAATAAATTGATTTCTAGTTTTAAAATAACTATAATATGTATTTTTTAAGGACATGACCTTACAAAATCTCTAATTTTGATCGTCTTCTTCTCCTACAGGTCCTAAAGCTTGTATCTGAACTCCTTATCTTCATAGATGATAAAGATGCATGGAGTAGATCTCTCTTCTAACGTTTTTCTGAGCTCTTTGGTTAAATGTGAAAATGTTAAACATTCAAATACTTGTAAATGAGAGTAAGAGGGATGTTTACAAGACCATATCCTCTGTAGAAAATCAAAACGTCATGGGGTCAATGGAAATCTATTGATGAGGTAGCATACAATCCCAAAATGGATTAATAATCTTAGACATACTCATCATGATTTTGGACTTCTCTATGATGGTTCTATTCATTATTTCTACAACTTTGTTGTGTTTTTGGGTGTGTGGGATCTTCCTCTCATGTTAGATGTCATGGCTCCTACAATAGGCATAAAAATCCTTGGTTGTGTATTCTTCTCTATTGTCTGAATGAAGACACTTATAATTATTCCATTTTCATGCTGCACCTTGGCATGGAACATCTTGAAGTAGTCTAGAACTCAGTCCTTTGTTTGTAAGAAAAACACTCACACCTTTCAATATGCATCCTCAATGAAGGTTGGGAAATATTTTTTACCTCCGAGTAAATCCACATCCTTGGGACCGTATACATCAGAGTGCACCAGATCCAACAACTCTAATCACCTTAATAAAGGAATATTTGTTGGGACCACTTTGTGTATAAGGTTGTATTTGTTGTCAATAGTTGTCCATGAAGATCAAAATAAAGGAGATCAAGAAGTGCTCTAATGAAATGGAGGAATGGAAATTCAGATGATTGTTGTACTGATCATAAATTCAAAGAACTTGTGTCAATGGTGACACATTGTTTACAACAGTGGAGAATGGTGAGGTATAATCCATCTAAGGATGATTGAAGAAGAATGGGGATTTGATGAAGACCATGTAATTATTCATGATTGCATGAGAACCATGAAAGATCCTACATGGAGAATAGAATCATATGATTTTCATGAAGTAGAGAATGACGGTTGAATAAGCAGAGAGTGTGGAAGGGCTTGACATTCTAAGATGGACATGCATTTCACATTGTATCAAAATCTGACGATGCTAATGTTGATCTATCAAAGGATATATATCATGATAGTGGAGTTTGTAATGAAAGAAGAAGAGTTGCTAAAGAATCCAAATTACAAAAAAGAAGCATGAGGGTTATGGTCGAAGCATATATTGAAGGTGGCGCTATTCTCCAGTGTTTGCCAAATTTTTGGGCCTGAAAATCAGAAAATGAAGACATGGGTTGTTAGAAAAAGGAGGTTCATGCAAAGAGGAAGTGGTGCGTGAAATGGGTGAGTTTTGCACAAAAAACAGCGTGGTGCATGAAAAACTGTGTGGTGCGCAAAATAGTGGAGCGAGATTTTTCGCACAAGAGGTGTTTTGGAATCAGAACATCAAAAAATGGCAAAGGCATGGGCTACGTGAAAAATCAGAGCTATGCGCGGAAAAATGGTAATGCGAGTTGAAAAATGTTATGCGCAAAATAACTGGGTGAGTTTTTCACGCAAGCAGTGTCTCGGATCAGAAACACTGAAAATCGGTAAAGGCAAGAGGCGCGCGAAAAAGCAGAGATGTTCACGCCAAGTGCGTGGAAAATCAATCTTGTGTGCAAAAAATTGGTTGTGTGAAAAATGTGGGTTTGAAGTTTTACATGCAAGAGAGGCTTCATGTTCAGAATGATGAAAAATGGCGAAGTCATGAGGTGCATGAAAAACCAAGGTGGTGCATGAGGGTAAAATGAAGGAGCGCGTAATATAAAAAACTGAGAAACATTTTTTCGTGCAGGAAGGGGTTTTACACGTAGGGTCAAAAACGCCGATAAATATGAGTTGAACCCCTCTCATTTCATAGAGATCGACCCTTAGAAAAATCTCATGCTCTGATGCATGAAAAAATTGAAGTATAGAGTGGTGCGCGAAAAGAAGAATTATTGCGTGAAAAAGAAAGTGTTGCGCGAAAAAAAAGAAGTTTTGCACGGAAAAAAGAAGAGTTGTGTGAAAAGGATTTTTCACGCCACAAGGTGTTTTTATGCGCAAGGCTTAAATTTTACACGCAAGACACCTAGAAGAGTGTGCGGAAAATTTGGGGGTCCTGCAAGCCTTTGACATGTGCTTACCACCCTCGAAGCGGCTTTGCATAGAAGGAAGTACCATGAACCATTCGGTTTTATGAAGAGAAGTAGTACCACACACACACGACTGGTGTTTAACACCCTCGTTGTGCTTTGCGAAGAGAAGAACAACAATACGTGCAACTAAACTCAGATCTTCACAAAACGAGGGAAGTATACTGATACACTCAGGTGTTGGTATCAGGAATTAAAGGAAGAGAAGAATGAGATTTAGTGCATTCAGTTATTGCACTAAAGTAGAAGAGTGAATACAAAAGAGCATCAATTCAGGACTCTAATGCAAGCAACGTCTAATGCTGAATAGGAGAAAATACTTCAATGTGAATCTATTGAAGAGACCTTCACTTCTATAAACTGAGTGGGACTTCACCAAAGGCAGTGAGCCAGGGGGATTAAACGGGAGTGACCCGAGGGACGCAGTGAGCTATCCCTGAACGTTTGTAAAGGCAGTGAGACTGGGACAGAGTGACTATTCCCGAACCATTGTAATCCACATCCAGTGAAGAATGGTGGAATTAGGTACGACCGAAAACCTGTCGACGTATACTCCTTGGACGTAGCCCTTAGTAGTGAACCAAGTAAAAAGTGTTGTGTCATCTCTTTGCATGTGAATGTTTGATTGGTGATCATATCCATCATACAAGGTTAACTAGTTCCTACCAATGTGGGAACAAGATCCATCAGTTGAAAAGAAAAAGTTGACACCCTGATTCACCCCTCCCCTCTCAAGGTGTCCAGGGGTCCTACAAGTGGTATCAGAGGACAAAGGTTCATGTATGTTGGATACTGTACAATAATTTTATTCAGAAGTGGATTTGAGTTTCTTTCCTAAAGTCAAAAATGAAGTGCAGTCTTGATGAAGACTCAGTCATTTCTGAGAAGAAGTCTACATCCAGCAAGACCATGAAAAATAAAAAAAAGAAAGAGAAGATACAATTGAAGAAGTTCCTCATGTACAATGAATATGAAGTGTCTAGTTCTCCATTCCCTTCCAATGATGAAGAAATATTAGGCTTGGAAATTAAAGAGAAGGTGGCTCAAGTTTCTATGAGAGGAAAGGAAGAAACTTATATCTCATTTTCATGTGATCAGGAGAAATTAAGAACTTATCTACATGATATTCCTGAAGAAAGAGTTGTTTCTGTTTGTAGAATATTTCAATGTATGCAGGCTGAGATCACACAATTGGGAAGATAAGATGATAATATGGAGGAAGGCTTGGTAAAGAAAATGTCATAATTTTATAAACTCTCCATACAAATTAAATCCTTTGAATAAAAAGAGGGAGTCAATAAGACTCGAGAAGAAAATATCCATGTGCTTGAAGCTGAGCTGAAGAAGTGCACTGAATTCAAGAGTTTTTGTTTGGAAGAAACTTCCAAGAGATTCAGGGAACTTGACTCTTTGTTACAAAACAAAGTTAAGATGCATGAAGATGAGGTTGAAAGATTGAAGAAGACTTGTGAAGGGAAGATGATCATGATTGAAGATCAGAAGATCATACTCAATATTGAAAGTCAAAAATTGGAAGCCCAGTTAACCAATCTTGAGAAGAAACATATTGAGACTTCACAAAATAATGAAACAGGTGATGCTAATACTCAATGTTCATTGGAGGATTCTAAAGCTGAAATACCTCCAACATGTGACAAGAAGATTATGACAACTCTTGATTATCCATATCAAGAATCAGTTGATGCTGGTACTCGATGATCACTGGAGGATTCTACTATCAAAATACCTCCAACAAGTGATAAGAAGATCATGACTTCACACATTGATCTATCACAAGCTGCTATGAAAGTGAAGGTACCATCCATAAAAACATGTACTATTGTTTCTAAATATGTTTCTACAAAAAGTGCAGGTTGGAAAAATAATTCTAAACAAGTATGGATGAGGAAAGGTGAGGATAATAAACCTACCACTATGGCTAAGTTGGATAGGAAGAAAAAGGAGGAAGATGGTTCCTCGGATAAAGCACAAAAAATTAAGAATAAGGCCCAACAACCTCATACAGAAGATATAAAGAAGAAAAGATTTGTGGTTCAATGTTGGTGTTGCAACAGATTTGGGAATTGTGCACTGGATTGTTGGTACAATCCCTTAAATGAAAAATCACAAAGAAAGCATGTATCAAAGGGAAGAAAGACAGAGAAGAAGAAGCAACATCTACAGGTCCAAAAGCATCTGTTTATCGCAAACAGGTTTTGAATGCTTGATAATATCTGTGATGTATGCAACGGCAGTGGTCACAAGGTATGTACATGTCCATATCAACATGCATTCACTATCAATAAGAAAAGAATACCTCTGATGCCAGACAAGTATAAAGCAGATACCTTGGGAAGAAATCAGAATAATATTGTGAACACATGTTTCCCCAAGAAGATATCAAGTAGGGAAGCTGAGAAGGCCCGGGATTTTAGATCCATGAAATTGAAGGTTCATTCATCCAAAAGAGAAACTAAGAGGGATGAAACTCAGATGAACCTATGTAGAAGATCCAAACCTGCTGCAAAAGTTCCAACCGATATGTTAGTCATCTGTCCAGAAGATTTGAAAATAATGAGGAAACATTAAGATGAAAAATCCAAGGATGGTGCTAAAGGTAAAGGAAAACATTCACATAATGAAGATAAAGTGCATGAGATGTTGCAAACCAAGAAAAACACATGTGTTAAATAAATTCTGTGTGAGAGATGTATGAAATCTGGTCACATTGCAAAAGGTTGTCTAACCTTAATACCATAGAAAGAAGCAGTCCTTAAGAGGAGTAAGAATATATCATACATGATGGCTATTAAGAAAAATAATTCTCCACATAAATAAGAAGAGAATGTGAAGAAATCCATGCCACATCAACAGATATCAGAACGTATGTTCAAATTTACAATCATGAATACTGGAGTAAATAGAGGAACTTGGTTGAGAAATGCACCTCAACCATGCAGCTCATATTAATGAAGCAAGGAGGAACCACCTTATTCCCTTATTAATTTTTG
Organism: Viscum album; assembly: GCA_963277665.1. Lineage (NCBI taxonomy): Eukaryota > Viridiplantae > Streptophyta > Magnoliopsida > Santalales > Viscaceae > Viscum > Viscum album. The sequence goes on from OY728143.1 coordinate 419,285,660, forward strand.
TATTGTATTTGTGCTAATAATATAGGGAATTGAAGGTAAAGCATGCTCTCAGGGGAAGAACATGAGAAGTAGTGAATGTTGTCATCTCTTGATAGTTAAGCTGAAGGATTTTCCATCCTTGAAAGACTCTTCAATTGATATTCAAAGATTAAAATGAAGGATCACGCTTGATGAAGATGATGAGGAGTGTTTCTCTTGAGAGGGAGACAAATGAAGAAGCTGGCAGAATTATTATTTCATTCAGTATCAACTTCAGTTGGTATTAAATTCAATTACTCTAGAAATTTCTTGAAGATCATGTCATTGGAAATGGAGTTTTAGGTGGATAATCTCATATCACATTTGTTATTCTCATCCTGGAATGAAAGTGGAAATCCATTGAAGACAAGTATATGAGTTCTCATCTCATGTGGTATCATGGCCAGTGAATAATGGACAGTTGTGTTGTCTAAATCAAATCCTCTTGTTTTGTACATCGAGCATTCCTCAAGTAGACTTGGAGTGAAATGATTGATGAAATATTGCTTAAGTATAGATTGATACCCTCCCTACCATGATCTTTGTATTTCCTGTCAATAAGGGGGAGAGTAAGTGAAATGAAAGTTTGAAAAGTAAAGACGAGAGAGAAGATTCTCATTTTGACATTGACATATTCATTTAAGGAGATTTTTGGGGTATTGACAACAAAATAAAAAGGGGGAGATTGTTGGGACCACTTTGTGTATAAGTTTGTATTTGTTGTCAATAGTTGTCAATGAAGATCAAAATGAAGGAGATAAAGAAGTACTCCAATGAAATGGAGGAATGGAAATTCAGATGATTGTTGTACTGATCATAAATTCAAAGAACTTGTGTCAAAGGTGACACATTGTTTACAATAGTGGAGAATGGTGAGGTATAATCTATCTAAGGATGATTGAAGAAGAATGGGGATTTGATGATGACCATGAAATTCTTCATGATTGCATGAGAACCATGCAAGAGCCTACATAAAGAATAGAATCATATGATTTCCATGAAGTAGAGAATGACGGTTGAAGAAGCAGAGAGTGTGGAAGGGCTTGACATTCTGAGATGGTCATGCATTTCACATTGTATCAAAATCTGATGATGCTAATGCTGATCTATCAAAGGATATATATCACGATAGTGGATTTTGTAATGAAATAAGAAGAGTTGATGAAGAATCCAAATCACATAAAAGAAGCATGAGGGTTATGGCTGAAGCAAATATTGAAGGTGGCGTTCTTCTCTAGTGTTTGCCAAAAATTTTGGCCTGAAAATCAGAAAATGAAGACATGGGTTGTTGGAAAAAGGGGGTGCGTGCAAAGAGGAAGCGGTGCGCGAAATAGGTGAGTTTTGCATGAAAAACAGCGTAGTGTGTGAAAAACTGTGTGGTGTGCGAAATAGTGGAGCGAGATTTTTCGCACAGGAGGTGTTTCAGAATCAGAACGTCGAAAAATGGCAAAGGCATGGGCTGCGTGAAAAACCAGAGCTGTGCACGGAAAAATGGGAATGTGTGCGGAAAAATGTTATGCGCGAAATAGCTGGGTGAGTTTTTCGCGCAAGTAGTGTCTCGGATCAGAAACACTAAAAATCGGCAAAGGCAAGAACTGAGAGACAGTTTTACCCGCAGGAAGGGGTTTTACGCACCGGGTCAAAAATGCCTATAAATACGAGTTGAACCCCTCTCATTTCATAGATCTCGACCCTTAGAAAAAATCACGCACTCTGACACGTGGAAAAATTGAAGTATAGAGTGGTGCGCAAAAAGAAGAAGTGATGCGCGACAAAGTAAGTGTTGTGCGAAAAAGTGAAGTTCTGCGCGGAAAAAGAAGATTTGTGTGAAAAGGATTTTTCGTGCCACAAGGTGTTTTTACGCGCAAGGGTTAAATTTTACACGCAAGACACCTAGAAGGGTGCGCAGAGAATTTGGGGGTCCTGCAAGCCTTTGGCAGGTGCTTAGCACCCTCGAAGCGGCTTCACGAAGAAGGAAGTACCGTGAACCATTCAGTTTTATGAATAGAAGTAGTACCACACACACACGACTGGTGTTTAACACCCTCGTTGTGCTTTGCGAAGAGAAGAACAACAATACATGCAACTAAACTCAGATCTGCACAGAATGAGGGAAGTATATTGATACACTCAGGTGTTGGTATCGGGAATTAAAGGAAGAGAAGAAGGAGATTTAGTGCATTCAGTTATTGCACTAAAGTAGAAGAGTGAATACAATAGAGTATCAATTCAGGACTTGGATGCAAGCAACGTATCATGCTGAACAGGAGACAAAGAATTCAATGAGAATCTATTGAAGAGACTTTCACATCTATAAACTGAGTGGGACTTCACCAAAGCCAGTGAGCCAGGGGGAGTCAACGAGAGTGACCCGAGGGACACAGTGAGCTATCCCTGGACGTTTGTAAAGGCAGTGAGCCTGGGACAGGGTGATTGTTCCCGAACCATTGTAATCCACAACCAGTGAAGAATAGTGGAATTAGGTACGACCGACAACCTGTCGGCGTATGCTCCTTGGACGTAGCCCTTAGTGGTGAACCAAGTAAAAAGTGTTGTGTCATCTCTTTGCATGTGAATATTTGATTACTAATCATATCCATCATACAAGGTTAACTAGTTCCTACCAACGTGGGAACAAGATCCGCCAGTTGAAAAGAAAAAGTTGACACCCTGATTCACCCCTCCCCTCTCAGGGTGTCCGAGGGTCCTACAATATTGAATGAGACTCTATGTTGTTTCTTGTACATATAGTGGTTGAAAGGATCAAGTGATTCATCCTCATCAATACTGATGTACTTTTTCTTCGTTGAGGTGGATAGCCCTCTTTCACTCATATAGTCGAGTCTCTTATGCCATAGATTGGATGATGTCTCTCCTTCCACCATGTTGGGGTTGTCAACACATATCTTCACATGAATTTTGTACAATGTATTGCATATGTGTCCTCGAATGATGACGATGGATCCTTTGGCCATCTTCCATTCTCCTTCCTAAAGATATTTTCATAGCCTTTTCTATCAAAGGCTATTCCCGTTAATAGGTTGAGTCGAAGACTTGAAACATGTTGAACATCCTTCAAAGTGATTGTGTATTCAACATCTGTCTTGACTTGGATATCACCTATGCCAACAATCCCCACTAAAGTAGTATTCTCCATATTGACTTCACTAGAGTCACCGGCTTGATAAGTCAAGAAATACTCATAATACGAAGTGATGTAGTACGATGCTGCAGTATCGACCAATCATTTTGTTTCTTGGCTTGATGTGTAAAAGAAAGTCTCTTCTTCATCTTTGGAGCAAAGCACAATTTCTCCAGTGACTTTCACATATGCATCTTCATTTCTTCTTTCTTGGTTACTACCTTGTCCCTTCGCTTGTAGTAACTTTCGGCAGTTCTTTTTCATGTGTCCCTTCATACCATAATGGTAGCATTTGCATGTTGGTTTCTTGTTATCTGTGGACCTTCCTCTGCACTTGCTTCTTCCTCTCATTCATTCCCCTTGACCACCTCCTTGTTTTCTCCCTCACTTCTCCAAGACGATAGCTTGCATCTAATTATGACTTGCATCCTTCCTTCAGGCTTCCTCATTAAACATTGCATTTTATCATTTTCATGGTAAGTTTGCCTCTAGGTGCGAAGTTGCTGAGGATGTCCACCAACATATCTTGATTATCGGGAAGTGTGCATAGTAGGTGGTTTGCCTAATTTTTATCAGTCAAAGTTTTACATGCAGCCACCAATTGATTCACTAGGCTCTGGAGCTCACTAGCGTGTTCAGCTATAGAGCTTCCACTCTGTAGTTGAAGGCTCATCAACTGCTTTAACAAGAGAATCTTGTTACGAGCAGTCTTTGATTGGCATTTATTCTCCAACTTCATCCAGATTTCCAACGTACTCTTCTCTTGAGAAATGTGGCGATAGACACTATAATTGATCCATTGGAAAATTAGATTAATTGTCTTTTTGTTTGGCTTCTTCTGCTCAACATTCATGGTGACATCGGGGTTGACTCCCTTATTCTTAATGGGGTCAAAGAGATCTTTGACATTAAGAAGATCTTCCATTAAAGACACCCAAATGGAGTAATTCGAAGAAGTCAACAAGGTCATCCCTCTCGTGGATGGTCCCTCCATTGACATTTAATTCTGTGAAAATTGGAGTGGAATTTGGGAAAATAGAGCTCGTTGTTCCATCCAAAACGGTCAAAAATAGTGAAATCAGCTCCTGAATCGTCGAAATCATGCTTCTCTTGATCAAGATATGATCAAATGGTATCTAACGGACGATATTGATGGATGAAATGGCAATGAGGGGACACTAACATGGCACGCTGCAACAACTGCTGGAAACTCACTGGAAGTGTCGTCGGTGTCAAAACAGTATCTTTTTCTCCTACAAGGGTGTGATGTATCACCCGAACTTTGACCATGTCTACAGAACTCTTTTTCGCTTTGCTTTCGACGTTGTTTGCATTGTTGGAATCATCCCAACACAAACTTTTAGAATCTAGATTCGAAACATAAATTTTAGCAATTTGAATTTTCCGATCACTGAAAAATCTCGTCCGCTCATCATTATTTCGCCACCAATAGCTCTGATATCAGTTGTGATTCAATGATCACTGGGGTGGATGAATAAAAATGGAAGGGGGTTTTATTTCAACTTGAACAGAGTTATAAGAATTGCCCCTGCCACTGGTCTCTTTCTTTCTACAATGAAATTCTCAAGGTTCTCTCTCAAAACAACAACTCTCTTGTCTCGTATCTGATGATGGTAAAAGGCTCTCTAGATTGCCCTTATTATAAGCATGGTGGGAGGTGTCAGGTTTGACACATCTCCCACCTATCTCATCTACACCCACTAACCATAGCAATCAAAGGAACGATTACTGCACATTTAGAATGTGCAACAGCTAAGATGGAAGTCATCGGTAGGTGCACCAGCCACCAACCCTTCAACCATGGAAGCTGGACTTCTTAACTATACTTGTCAAAAAACCTGCAAAACCGCATACCAATCCGTTAGACCATGAATTTATATGGGTTAGAGGTTTGAATATTTAGACCCGCAAAAATTCGGACCACGTTTGATCCAACCTGTGAAATCCACAGCATGAGTGGGCTAGCCCGTCGGGTGTCAGCGGGTATCGTTTAGCCCACAATTACAAGTAGGCTATCAAAAAGGTTAGGATTGAAAAATAAAATAATTTAATAAAATAAATTAACATTTATGTGGAAAAAATAGCTCAATTTTGAACTAACCTAATACAACCATATATAAACCATCAATGATTAAGGACTGTTGTTGATAGGGTCGTTGATAATTGAAAACTAAAAATTTTATCTCAATCTCGAACATTTCTCCTTTATCACACTTCATCATGGTTCACCAATCAAAAAAATATTATTATATACTATTTTCTTTAAACTTGCGAGTTAGTCTGTTAGGTCGTGGGTTCTGCATGAATAGGATTGGACCTTTATTTTTCAACTATGCATTCTTTGTGGACTGACCGCCTCATCCCATTAACACCTCTAAATGAAACAGGTTATACAACTCAAATGAAAACTAAATGAGATCATTGGTGATATCGATAATGGTTCTTTGGATAGGAATTACAATCATATATTTGTTAATATTTAAAATTGATGCGATAACAATACTATATATATTGAGTTACATGGAATTGGTTATGATCAATCATTGTATTCCATGTACTGGTGACCAACCCATTAAACCTTTGGATCATGTTCAAGAATGAAAGTAAATTGTGTTCTCTGCAAAATTTGGATATGAAACATCATAATATTTTTTTATGACCTTAAATATTTAAAATTGATGTAAAAAAAATACCAAATACAGTAAGATCAATCATTGTATATCTTGACGGGTCCAATATTTTTTTTTAAAAAAAACCCCTTGTACAGAATTCTGGAAAATTGGATAACTCGATCAAAATGTCAATGTGATGCCACATCAACTAAAACCCTTAAAATAATGCTATAAAACATCAAATATATCCGTTTATATCAATAATTGTATTTTTGGTAACAGTGAATCCATGAAACCCTGATCAAGATAAATGAATAACAACGCCCTGTATTCGAGTATATTTGGATAAACTTACAAGTAATCATGACATTATAAAGAAATTAAATAATCAGAATCTATCATTACATTCCTTGATTCCAATCCAAAAGATTTGCCAATCCCTAGGATGTTGAAATTGATTATTTTTATATGAGGTGTCCAACACGACATAAGATTCTCCCGTATACGTGTCGTTAACAAGATGGTTGCACATATAACTATTTTTAAATAACATTTCATGGCCCTACCTTTACTTATATAAAACTAGGGTAAAACAACTTCACGGGTACGTTGGAAGTTTGCAAAAAGGGAATATTTAATATTAAATAACAAATGTGTCATCCGTCGATTTTACCATATTTATTATTCCACGTGTAGTTATTAATTTGATTTAATTTCCCTAAATGGGAAAGGTGGGAAAATTATTATTATCTAATTGATTGTGCGGCACCTGCATAGGTAATGTCGAAATTAATTATCTTTTATGAGAGCAAAAAAAAATGATAAGCCATATTTTAACACTGATGATAAAGTGATCATTTAGCGGTAATAAATAAAACATTGGGTGTTAACACTGATAAATGGATCTCTTTTTAGTGTGTTTTTAACACTAATAAAAGTGCGTTTATCATCACTAAAAAAACACTGAAAAAAATTAGATTTTTTTTCTTTAAATTACTAAGGTACTCCACCCACGCCCCCCTCCCTCGTCATAGCTCGCCCCCATCCCGCCCCCCTAGTCACACACAACACCCACCCCACAACACCCTTGTCACCACTCGCCCCACATGCTCAGCGTGTCTGGATTTGAACATGAGACCTCCATGTGCAAAGCAAACCCCTTGCCACAACTATATCTTGTTTCATTCTCTATTTTATGATATATATCTACATACATACATACATACACACATATTTTTTATTCATATATTTGTATATAATTATTTATAAATTCATTTATAAAATATATGTGTATTTATGTTTGTGTATATATATATGTATGTATGTATGTATTTATACACGTCTCTGTGTGTGTGTATTTATTTAAATATATTATATATTAATATTCATTTATATTTTTAAAAATATAGACATATATATGTCTGTCAATACACACACATATTTATATATATATAAACATAATATCTACATTTGCATAAGGATATATATACATTTTTATAAAGTAAATAAAATGGCTAAATCTTTTTTTAAATAAAATTGATAATCATTATTTTCATATGGTTTATATATTTAAACATATACATTTACAAGTAAATATGTTTAAATATTTATTTATATAATTAAATTTTTATGTGCAAATATATATAAATATGAATATATATATGAATATCTTTAATTATAAATAACACTACAATATAAAAAACGTTAAAATTCGAACATCATAATATCCTCATGAAATTAAGTCTTGATAATAAATTCAGTATCCACCAAAAAAATACGTGAAGACACTCTAAAACGATGACAAAATTTCATCAAATATTCAAAAATTAGGATATCTCAACTAAAAACTCAGTTTTGAGGGGCATTATGTGTCATTCTTAATTGAGAAAAAAACATGGTTCAGGGTATCCTTGAGTCCAAACGACGTAGATCTCTTCGTAAGCTTCGATTTTACATCTCGTGGAGCTCAAATGGACAATCAGATCAAAAGTTATGATCGTTTGAAGTTCATGCCATTTTTTCAACTTATCTTAAGATATTAATTGGTTTATTAATTTTTTGTATAACTAAATTGACATTAAATGTCCATTACTCAATACTAATTATCAAATTATGAATTAATATAATTTTTTGATTATTTTATTAACCATTTTTCACTAAACCTATTACATATTAAGTTTAATTACATATTTAGAATCATATAAACCATATCTAAGCAAATATTATATATATACAAAGAAATATAATTTTATTTTAAAATATAATTTTTAATAATATATATATATTTTTTATTTTACCAGCGCTAAAAAAAGTGATTATAAAGGGTTACATTTATCACTGCTTTTAGGTAGTGATGACAAAAGTGTAGTGTTGAATAATCATGATTTCATAGTGATGGTCAGAGGTATCATGAAGACGCATCGAAAGGGAATCTCAAGCATAAAATCTCAAACTATCATGACAGTATTTGATGACTCAATATGTTGGAGTTAGTGCCCTAGATCCGATTTTTTTAATACTTGATTACATGTTTTTCTTATTAAAGAAGTTTTCTTATCACATAATGATTGTTCTTCTACATAATATTTGTATGTGATAATGTGCTTAAAATATATGTCGTGTTGAAATGTCATAGTAGTTTCCCACTATGATGAGACTCTAAAGGTTCCACGATGCTATTATTGAACCTTGTTCTATGGCCGAATGATATTGTATGACAGAACACAGACAATAAATGCTATCAAGGGTAGGAGACTCATAAGACATTGAGACACATTTTCACAGTGGTTGGTCTTGGTAATCTTCAAGATAGAAGGTTATGATAACATATATGTTAATAGTAAATCCATATTTTCTCACGTCTTTGGACGTTCCTATCCGCGGACGTGTGTATTGATCATTAGAATTTAAAATTATCATTAATGAATATCATGGATGACACGTTTTGATGTATTGATGGAAATCATGATGACATATGTTCATGGCGAAGTAGGATATGTTGGGTGTGTCACAAGTGATATTGCATTAATGGATAATGTGAAAAAGAATGAAACACCCCAAAGTTTTAAAAGAGGAACATCATGTTCAATAACGTATATGACACGCAACATCAAGCTTAGTGAAAAATGTAACACACTGAGACTTTATGATATATTTTTTTAATGAACTCAATCTTTTTGATTACTTATAATGCACACAACACCGAGTTTAAACGAAACATGATACTCTATTATTTAAACATAATCATTATAACCAAGCTGTTAAGTTGGTGGGTATGAATATGATTAACTAAATTATGAAAATTATATGGTTTACACATGTATAAAATAAATTCAATGGTTATCTATTTATTAGAAATAAAATAAGAACCATTTGAAAGAATAATAAATGTTTTCTGAAAAATTGTGTTTTTTTCTTCTGAAATGCGGATTAGTCGCGCTTTGCATCTATAATTTAAAATTAATTTTTACCACTTTTAGAAAATCTATTTGAAAAAATAAACTTTATTTTTTAAATCCACATGTCAAAATTATCTTTGGGTGAATTTTTTAGATTTTTTTGAAAATAATTATTTTTTAATGAAAAGTGAAAAATACTGATTTTTAATGAAAATCGTCTTTTCGTTTAAATTATTTATAAAAGTAAAATATATTTTATATTTGTTTTAAATTAAAATTAGTTAAATTATATTAAAATTTAACTAATTTAGGTCATTGGAATAAATTTTATATTGAATTCTAATATAAAAACTTTATAAACTGTTGAACGTTTTTCATTGGAAAAACCATTTTTTCGACACGTCTACAAGTTTAATTTTAAATTAAAATTTGTCACTTCTATGAGTTGAATTTTTCAAAAAAGATTCCATATTTGGAATTATTATAATTTATATTATCTAATAAAGTTTAATTATTTTTTTATCATATTGAAAAGTGAAACATTAAAAATTAGTTACCACGATTAAGGTAAAAAAGAGTTTACTGGGGGGTTAAACTTAAAATGTAAGAGTTAAAAATGACCCAAAACTTGCTTAATTATTATTGAATGGCCATACTTCTACCTTATCTTTTATAAGGTTAAAAAATAATCCATTTTGGAGACTTGTGGCATGAAAAATATGTGGGTGAAATTCTTTCTTTTCAAAAATTCCAAGTGTGTCCTCTCTCTAACTTATAAGAGGCCACCACCTATCCTCTCCTCTCCACAATTCCAAAACCCATTGGTTCGGTCAAGACCTTACTAAATCACTTCTCTAATTACCTCCTCTAATCCTAAAAAACCTTGGTTTGGTCAAAAAGTTAACTTAGGAATGATTTTGGTGCAAATCAAAAGAAGTTGTCCGAAGAAGAGACAACGTCCTTAACCGAGCGTTTTATTTTATTTCTTCTTTAACCCCCTCCAAATCTTATTAAACCATGATGATATAATAATCTCAATATATTATATATTCTAATTTTTTTTTATGCTAAGGTAATGACCTACAACCATCTTCTCTTCCCTCAAATGGGAAACAAAACCGTTGACCGTGTGTATGGTTGACTACCGCCTCGCGAACCGGCGTAATTCGTTTTCCATCACTGCTTCTCACGGTTAGATATAATGATGTATATAATAATTATATATGATATTTATGATATGATTATACTTATGGAATTATAATATCACATATACCTTCTTACTTTCCATTCCATAGAGATTACGACAACGTTGCTCGTGTGTATTGTAAGGGTTGGTGTCCTGAGAACCAACTGTTTTGTACTTTGATTACATGAATGTTCACTTATTATATATTGTTTATTGTTCTGCATGATTATAATATAATAATGTCCTGGAATATTTGTTGCATTAATAAGGTCATAGAAGATCCCCGCTATGATGAGAACCCTGAAATGCTATAACAATATTCTTAAATAAAGTTCTACGGTTGGATGACATACTATGATAGGACACATAGTATACAGACCGTCATGTGCGAGTACTCGTAAGAAGACGAGACTCTCTCATGGAGTTCGCACTTGGTAATCTCCAAGATGGGAGATTATGAGAACAGACCCGCCAGTAGTAATTCCTCATATCTTGGTGTCATCAGATATTGCTATCTGCGAGCGTGTGTAATGGTCCTTAGACCGGAAGATTATCATTAACTCATGTCATGACTCGCGCACTTAGATTTACTGACAAAAACCGTCATGCAGACAGTTGGCAGGAAGTAGGGTACGTTGGGTGCGTCACGAGTGACATGATGTTAATGGATAAGTCAAGGAAAGATTTGTCTCTTCCATTTATGGAAGGTGATATCTCGGCCCTTTGATTGAAATAGAACTGTCGCATTAAATTCCATGGCTATGGTGTAAACGACGAGTTTATTTCAGGTAGTCAAAGAACGACGGATCAAGCATATAAGTTTATGACACTTCCATGAAACCTTCTTGATGAGATATTGAGACAAAGGGATTAAATTACACAGTAAGCGTTCGTATGAGGTGATACGTCAATGCGGCGTCAACTTCTTTCTCTTGGGTGCCTTGACCCATTGCTAGACAGTAATCTTGGACTTTAGGCAAGTCTGCCTAATGCCAACGAGAAAGAGGCCTAAAGGGTCACACACTAAGTGTATCCAAGTATCTCAAGTTGAATAAAGATTATTCTCGTACGTGGTTTAATAATTATTCAAGGAAGCCTAAGTTGTTTTAAATAATGGAGGAAAAATAAAATAAGTACACGCCGTGTATTATTAAATGTACACGCCGTGTAGTTTTATTTTGGAAAGGAAATGAATAAATGAAAACAAGATATACACACCGTGTACATCTACTGTACACACCGTGTAGTTTTCAATGAAAAACAAGTACACGCCGTGTATTTATTATTACACGCCGTGTAGTTTTTCCAGTCGGGTTTTTGAGGATATAATATCGTTTTATTAAATGATATTTATTATAATCAGCGTGAGCGCATGTCAATGAATTAATTATTCGACATGGGGGTTTTCAATAAGAGTTAATGAAATAAATGAAACGCGTAACACGTTTATTTATTGTCATAACTCTACAACCTCAAACTCGATTATAAATATCCTCACAACCCAACTCTTTTCCTACAAAAGAGAATCGTTGTGCACAACATCTCTGGAGAATTCTTTCAAGACCGAAATAACCTCTTCCTCCAAGAACGCTCTCAAGACCGAGAGAGATCCTCTTCCATCGGATCAAGACGATCTAAGGCGGACAACACAAGCAAAGACTTCTCCACGCTAGCACCCAGAGAATCCTTTGGCGACATCCAGAGATACAAGGTACACGTGCGGATCACTGCTAGAGGGAGTCTACACTTGGCTTCTACGACGCAACGACGGATCACATCGACAACGTGATCGATAACATCAACGAAGAAAGAACACCCAAAAGGTATTTATTTATAATTAATTAAATTAACTATAGTCAACCTGTAACGATCCTTGTTTGTGGTTCCGGGACAAACCATCTTCTTTGTCTTTTTTTTGTGATTCGATCCGTGGAGACTGACGTTTAACGTCGTATTGATCTCAGATTGATCATTGTTAATGACAAAAAGCCAAGTGTACACATCCACCCATGCGCTTCCGCTGCGCCCGGAACCTTCAAATGGTATCAAAGGAGGTTACAACGTTTATTATAGTTATTTAATTTTTGTTGATAATTTACGCATTCATATTTGATTCAATTCAAAATAAATCGTTCTATAAATCTAAATTAACGAGATCTATTCTTCCTCCTTTGTTTCTTGATTCATATCACAGAAACGACCTTTTAATTTTAATTTTGATTAAAATAAAAACGAGGAACTCATCCGGAGGAGCCGCTGTTTCTGTCTGTACAACACGGGATTACACGGCGTGTAATTAAAACTACACGCCGTGTACTTAGGTTCAACGAACCGGAACTGGTCTGCCAAACCACGCCGTGTGAATTGATTATGCCTAAGTTTTAATCACGCCGTGTTGACCAGAATAGAACGGCGCGTGGAAACCGGAATACACGGCATGTATGTTGGAACAACACGCCGTGTAGTCCGTTCCGACCCAAGTGAAAATGTGTACAAAGATAAGCCGCGTACCACGTACACGGGATCGCCAGGCCGGTTACCGCGTAACAAGGAAGTACACGTCGTGTCTGATTCATATACACGCCGTGTACTCTAAAATTTTCAAAGTACAAAAAACACGCCGAAGCCCCAGCGTGTACTTTGGATAAAGGGTGAAAAGAAAAATACACGCCGTGTAATTATAAACTACACGCCGTGTACTTTCCAGAAATGGAATTTCACCAGGTTTCCTCCAATGTACAAAGACCCGTACAAGGAATATGGATGAGAAGAATCTCAAGGAAATTCAGAAAGGAATTTAAGATAAATAATTGATTAATTATAAGATCATAATTAATTGAATTCGAGCGCGTCTTATCTTAAATAAAAGGACTATTGAAAGAAATTGAATTCTAAATATGCGTAAATATCGTTGCATACTATGGATGATCATGAGCTAGACCAAAGACCCTTTTTTATGTGTATAGTTTCATTTAAATTTATTTAATTTAAATTTGTTGGCCTGCGAGCCTTCTTCCAATAAAATGTAGGGCCTGCGTGCCCATGGTTTCTTTAATGTAAACCCATGTAATGGAGGATCTCCCAAGCCAGAGGAGACGGTTCAAATCCCGAAGCCGAGGTGAAACCGACACAAGAAGATACAAAGGTGGACAGGTGGGAGCTGCAAAACACGAACCATCAGGTTCAAGGTGTTTTCCCTAGGTCAGGGTTAGATTATCAAAACCGCTAGATAAGCTAACCAATAGAAGATCATGAGCATGCCATCTTATTTTATTTATGTCTGATTGAATGGTTTATTTATTATGTATTTGTTGTCACGATCACATAATTAATAAAATGAACAAGCATGCAAAGATGGAATAAAATAAAAACCGGACTATGCGTAAACATTATCAGAACATGGTTAATCACTTAAGCAAGCATCACTTAATATTAACAAGCATGTGATAATGCAAAGATACACATAAAGAATAAAATCCCTCAAATACCATATTAAGTCATACCAAGCCTTCCGTTACTTGATTAAGGGCAAGACTCAATAAAACTATGTGTTTGACCAACCCTTGTTGGGACACTTACTTTTATAAAGGAAGCCCTTATGAAAGGTTTCGGGTTGACTTAACCATATTACATCAAGAGAAGTATCCCTTGCTAGACTTGATGTAATATTGGAGGCAAGAGTTGAGGAAATCCAAGTCAGGATTTCAGGATTGGGGAGTCCACTCAACAGATCAAGGAACTGTAAGCTCACAGTTGGCAAAGACCTGCCTACCTAAATACCTTCAAATAGATTGACCAACCCTTGTTGGGGTTATGCGAAGGGGAATATGGATCCTTCCCACTAGAATGTCAAAGCAACTGGACATTCCGAGTTCAATGGTGAGGGCCATTGGGACTTAATAAAATAGTGGGAGACTTAATAAAATTTATTATTTCTCATAAAAATGTAATCAAGAAAGTACTAATAAATCTGCTCTTTTAAAATTGTAGAATCAAGATGAAAAACTCGTCAACCACATTTTCTTTGCGATCAATACTGGATAAAGACAATATCCTCACCGGAAGTAACTTTCAGGAATGGTTTAGGCGCCTTCGGGTTATCCTACACCATGAACGGAAGTTTTACGTGCTGGAGTCCTCATTTCCTGATTCTCCTGCCCTAGGGGCGAGTGATGAAGATTTCCTAGTCTATGATCAACATTTGAATGATGCTCTCGCTATTCAATGTTTGATGCTGTCATCTATGTCTAATGAGCTCATGAAGTCTCACGAAGACATGGATGCCTACAACATGCTCGAGCACCTCCGTGGTTTATACCAGGAGAGAGAAAGACAGGAAAGGTTTGAGATCTCCAAGGCTCTGTTTTAGAGCTAGCTTGGAGAGGGTGCCCCAGCTGGGCCTCATGTAGTCAAGCTCATTGGCTACATTGAGCGCTTAGAGGTTCTAGGGTTTAAACTCCCTGAAGAACTGGGTACCGATCTCATTCTCGCATCACTCCCCCAGAGCTTCTCAAACTTTGTTGTTAATTTCAACATGAACAATATTGAGAAGTCTCTATCTGATCTTCTTATCCTTATTTGCCAAGTGGACAATGACATGAAGCGTGAAAAGCCTTCTGTCCTTATGGTGAATAAAAGGAAAGGGAAGGCGAAGATCTTTAAGCCCAAAGCTTCTTCAAGGCCTTCCAAGAAAAGGAAGATCAAAGGGGAGGCAAAGGAACATGATGCTGTTTGTTTCGCATGTGTCAAGAAGGGCCACTGGAAGAAAAACTGCACCCAGCCAAGGAATAAAAGGGAAGCTTCAGGTGCGTTTGTTATCGGATGCAATCTATCTGTTTCTACTAATTGGGTATTAGATACTGCTTGTGGTGCTCACATCTGTATCCAAATATAGAAACCAAGTAGATTTAGGAAGATTGATCGAGGGGAGGTAGATCTATGAGCAGCCAATGGAGCCAGACTCACTGCTATAGCTGTCAGAGACTACCACCTCACATTGCCTATCGATATGGTCTTGGTTTTGAAAGGTTGTTATTATGTTCCTTCTGTTACTAAAAACATTATTTCAGTATCCAAATTAGATACTGATGGATTCATATTCAAGTTTGGAAATGAATGTTGCTACTTTTATAAAGATAGCATTTGTTTTGGTAGGTAACATTTATATAACGACCTTTATGTGTTAGACTACACAAACCAAGTAATGGAAATCGATAACAAAGTTAATTCACCTGACTCATACCACACCCAACTTTGGCATCACCGGCTAGGTCATGTCAATGAGAAACGTTTGACAAAATTACATCAAGATGGGTATTTAGATTCTTTCGAACTAAAACCACTTGGTGTATGTCATGCGTGTCTACAAGGAAAAATGACCAAAGCCCCATTTAGTGGGAAAGGTGAAAGAGCTAAAGAGCTTCTAGAATTAGTTCACACAGATGTGTGTGGACCATTTCCAGTTGAAGCAAGGGGTGGGTTCTCGTACTTCATAACTTTTACTGATGATTTTAGTAGATATGAATATATCTATTTAATGAGGTATAAGTCAGATTCTTTTGATCGGTTCAAAGAATAAAAGAATGAAGTTGAGAACCAGCTTGGTAAGAAGATTAAGAAACTCTGCTCAGACAGAGGAGGAGAATATCTTAATCAAGACTTCATTGATTTCTTACGGGAGTTTGGGATTCTATCTCAACTCACTCCTCCTTACACACCATAGTGGAATGGTGTAAGTGAAAGGAGGAACCGCACCCTGTTGGACATGGTGAGATCAATGATGAGTCATGCGAGTCTTCCATTATCCTTTTGGGGATATTCATTACAAACAAAAGCGCACATACTAAACCAAGTACCAACTAAATCGATAAATGGTATTCCATACGAATTATGGAGTAGACGCAAAGCCATGTTATCGAATTTACATGTGTGGGGTAGCGAAGAATTTTTTAAGGCCTCTTCAGGTAACAAACTTGCACCCCGAGGCACAAAGTGTATATTTATAGGATATCCCAAGGAAACAAGAGGATATTACCTATAGAACCCTTCAGACAAAAAGGTTACAGTGGAAAGTCAAACCATATTCCTTGAGAGGGAGCACATCTCCAAAAGAGATAGTGGGAGCGAGATAGACTTTGATGAAGTCGAGGCTCAAGATACACAAAAGTTGGTACAAGAACAGATTCCACAAAGCCCCGTGGAAGAACAATCTGTTCCAGAGACACAAGAACTGCGTAGGATCACGAGAGAGGTGAGAGAACCAGAACGATATGGTTTTCTTGTCACCGAGGATGGTGACTCATTATTGGTTGACAATGATGATCCTCTTACCTACAAGGAAGTAGTTGAAGGCACATACGTTGCCAAGTGGCAAGAAGCCATGAATTCTGAAATGGATTCCATGTACCAAAACCAAGTCTGGATTTTGGTAGATCCTCCAGTTGATGTAAAGCCTATTGGTAATAAATGGGTATTCAAGAATAAATTGGACATGGAGGGGCAAGTCAGCACCTACAAGGCACGACTGGTTGCAAAAGGTTTTAGACAGCATCAAGGAATTGACTATGATGAAACCTTTTCACCGGTTGCAATGCTGAAGTCCATCAGAATCCTATTGGCCATTGCTGCTTACCATGACTATGAAATTTGGAAAATAGATGTCAAAACAGCTTTCCTTAATGGGAACCTCCAGGAAGATGTCTACATGACACAACCTGAAGGGTTTGTGACTCCAAAGGATGCCAACAAGGTATGCAAGTTGCAGAAATCCATTTATGGATTAAAGAAAGCATCAAGGTCATGGAACATTCATTTTGATGAAGCTGTTACAGAATTTGGCTTTGTTAAGAATGAATGTGAGCCTTGTGTCTACAAAAGGTTTAGTGAAAGTGCAGTCGTTTTCCTAATAGTATATGTTGATGACATATTGCTAATTGGAAATGAAGTACCTTTCTTACAGTCAGTTAAGGCATGGTTTCATAAATGATTCTCCATGAAAGACTTGGGTGAGGCAGCATATATTCTTGGGATCAAGATCCATCGTGATAGATCTAAGAGAATGCTGGGCCTGAGTCAAAGTACATACATTGATAAGATACTGAAGAGATTCAGTATGGAATAGTCCAAGAGGGGATTTTTTCCAGTGTCACATGGCATTCATCTTTCCAAGAAAATGTGTCCTCAGACACATGAGGAAAGAAATAGGATGGCAAGGATCCATTACGCATCCGCGATTGGGTCAGTCATGTATGCTATGCTATGTACGAGGCTAGATGTTGCTTACGTATTAAGTGCGGTAGGCAGATATCAAGCTGATCCAGGAGACCGCCATTGGATGGCAGTCAAGACTATCCTTAAGTATCTGAGGCGTACTAAGGATATGTTCCTGGTTTATGGAGTAGATGAGGAACTAGTCATCAGAGGACATGTAGATGCTAGTTTCCAGACTGATCAAGATGACATGAAGTCGCAGACTGGATACATCTTCAGTTTGAATGGAGGTGCAGTGAGCTGGAAGAGCTCAAAACAAAGTGTGGTGGCAGATTCTACAGTAGAGTCTGAGTATATCGCAGCTTCTGAGGCAGCTAAAGAAGCAGTATGGATGCGAAGCTTCGTCCAAGAGCTGGATGTAGTACCGAGCAGTAAAGATCCTATCACACTCTATTGTGATAATACTGTAGCGGTGGCACTTGTAAAAGAGCCAAGGTCACATCAGCAGAAAAAGCACATACTTTGGAAGTATCATCTCTTGAGGGATTTTTCTCAGAGAGGTGAAGTTGCAGTGAGTAGTATTTCCATGGAAGACAACGTGGAAGACCCATTGACTAAAGCCTTGACTCAGCAGAAACATGATCATCATGTGAGGTCTAGCGGACTAAAAGTCGAGGCAGTTGGCTCTAGTCCAAGTGAGAGTTTGTAAGGGTTGGTGTCCTGAGAACCAACTATTTTGTACTTTGATTACATGAATGTTCACTTATTATATATTGTTTATTGTTCTGCATGACTATAATATAATAATTTCCTGGAATATTTGTTGCATTAATAAGGTCATAGAAGATCCCCGCTATGATGAGAACCTTGAAATGCTATAACAATATTCTTAAATAAAGTTCTACGGTTGGATGACATACTAGGATAGGACACATAGTATACACACCGTCATGTGCCAGTACTCGTAATAAGACGAGACTCTCTCTCATGGAGTTCGCACTTGGTAATCTCCAAGATGGGAGATTATGAGAACAGACCCGCCAGTAGTAATTCCGTATGTCTTGGTGTCATCGGATATTGCTATCTGTGAGCATGTGTAATGGTCCTTAGACTGGAAGATTATCATTAACTCATGTCATGACTCGCGCACTTAGATTTACTGACGAAAACCGTCACGCAGACAGTTGGTGGGAAGTAGGGTACGTTGGGTGCGTCATGAGTGACATGTTGTTAATGGATAAGTCAAGGAAGGATTTTTCCCTTCCATTTATGGAAGTTGATATCTCTGACCTTTGATTGAAATAGAACTGTCGCATTAAATTCCATGTCCATGGTGTAAACGACGAGTTTATTTCAGGTAGTCAAAGAATGACGGATCAAGCATATAGGTTTATGACACTTCCATGAAACCTGCTTGATGAGATATTGAGACAAAGGGATTAAATTACACAGTAAGCATTCGTATGAGGTGATACGTCAATGCAGCGTCAACTTCTTTCTCTTGGGTGCCTTGGACCGTTGCTAGACAGTAATCTTAGACTTTAGGCAAGCCTGCCTAATGCCAACGAGAAAGAGGCCTAGAGGGTCACACACTAAGTGTATCCAACTATCTCAAGTTGAATAAAGATTATTCCCGTATGTGGTTTAATAATTATTCAAGGAAGCCTAAGTTGTTTTAAATGATGGAGGAAAAATAAAATAAGTACACGCCGTGTATTATTAAATGCACACGCCCTGTAGTTTTATTTTGGAAAGGAAATGAATAAATGAAAACAATATATACACACCGTGTACATCTAATGTACACGCCGTGTAGTTTTCAATGAAAAACAAGTACACGCCGTGTATTTATTATTACATGCCGTGTAGTTTTTCCAGTCAGGTTTTTGAGGATATAATATCGTTTTATTAAATGATATTTATTATAATCAGCGTGAGCGCATGTCAAGGAATTAATTATTCGACATGGGGGTTTTCAATAAGAGTTAATGAAATAAATGAAACGTGTAACACGTTTATTTATTGTCATAACTCTACAACCTCAAACTCGATTATAAATATCCTCACAACCCAACTTGTTTCCTACAAAAGAGAATCGTTGTGCACAACATCTCTGGAGAATTCTTTCAAGACCGAAAGAACCTCTTCCTCCAAGAACGCTCTCAAGACCGAGAGAGATCCTCTTCCATTGGATCAAGACGATCTAAGGCGGACAACGCAAGCAAAGGCTTCTCCACGCTAGCACCTGGAGAATCCTTTGGCGACATCCAGAGATACAAGGTACGCGTGTGGATCACCGCTAGAGGGAGTCTACACTTGGATTCTATGACGCATCACATCGACAATGTGATCGAGAACATTAACGAAGAAAGAACACCCAAAAGGTATTTCTTTATAATTAATTAAATTAACTATAATAAACCTGTAACGATCCTTGTTTGTGGTTCCGGGACAAACCATATTCTTTATCTTTTTCTGTGATTCGATCCATGGAGACTTACGTTTAACGTCGTATTGATCTCGGATTGATCATTTCTAATGACAAAAATCCAAGTGGGCACATCCACCCACGCGCTTTCGCTGCGCCCAGAACCTTCATGTAGGACAGACTACCACATCACAAAATGATGTGATTCATTTTTCACTTACGATTTACATGGACGGTAATAAAGATTAATTTGATATTGATATATGAAATTATTGACATATTAATCATTCTAAAAAATAAATATGTCATATTTTTTTTACCTTATCATTTATTGAATAAATGATAACGTCGTTCGTGTGTACGGCGGACTACTGCCTCATGAAGCGATGTGATTCGTTTTTATTACCGCATTGCATGAATGAAATGTTTAAGGATATTTAAAGAAATAATATTATATTTATGATATAATTATCATCCTATAAAGTGAAAATAACACTTACCTTCTTTCCATCATGATCATCAAAAAATAGAAACGTTACTCATGTGTACGTACAACCTACCGTCTCTATGATTGTAACATAGTTCATTTTTCATAACCTTATTTCATGGATGGTTAGAAAAGTATAATTTATGTATAAAAATGATAATTATTTCATGTTTACCATTCTGTAGACGATGAATTTATAATCTCTTTGACCTTAGTTAACTTTCTGAAGTGATTTTGGACAAATGAGCCGTTTATCATTAAAATGTCCAACATAAAATTAATTGGTTAAGTAATTTAATATGACATGAAAATGAATAAAATAAAAGAAATAATACTCTTGAAAAATTTTCTTAAGTAATTAAATATTTAACTTAATTTTATTATTCAGGAATATAAATAACGCATGTGTCAAATCAGGTTTAAGGTATGAGATCTTTCTAACCCACCATTTTCTTCGGGTTTTGATCATTGTCTCTATAACTCACTTTCTCTCACTTTAATGTTATGGAATGCTTATAAATTATGTATATATTCATCTTACATGTATACCTATCTTATTCTCCCTTCCTTTGATGGGGTAATCCAAACTTTATAACCATATCTCAAATGCATTGTTTAAGGAATCTCTTTGGATTATGTTATGATACAAGATTATGAAACACATTATTTCCATGAGCAATTATTATGTCTATGCCTTATGATTGATATAATTATGTGGCAAAACTTTACATGTACATGAAATGAATGTGACGGGTGGACCTGAAATTATATAGCCCTCCAATGCATTAGGCAATGTTTTAGTCTCATGAGATGTAATGACCTATAATTATATCAATGAAATTTTCCTTCTTATAATTATTTAATATAGTAAAAATAATATAAAATCACTTAAAGAACACAATAAAAACATTATAAATAAAGAATGAATGAAATAAGGGGAATTTATAAAAGTTAAGGAACATATACTGATGAAATGGTAACTTGACCTTAAGAATAGTAATATGACCCTTATGAATAGTAAACCGGTCAAATGACCAGTAACATCACCCATGAAAGTATAAATAAAATGTAGGCATCTTATAAATGAAAGTATGATATAATTATATCATAGTATAAGTAAGTAAATATTTTAAAAATTATTGATTAAGTATTGGTATTGTTATAAGTCATAAATATTTAATTACAATTTTATAATCAATAAAATGATTTAA
The DNA here is from genome assembly GCA_963277665.1 of Viscum album. Lineage (NCBI taxonomy): Eukaryota > Viridiplantae > Streptophyta > Magnoliopsida > Santalales > Viscaceae > Viscum > Viscum album. Next base: position 419,307,372 of record OY728143.1, read on the forward strand.
AATAAAATTTATCTTAATAAAATGTATTCATAAATTAATATTTTCTTGTTTTATGATTTTAAGATAATTTTATGAGACCTTATTTAATTTTTCAAAGTGTTATAAAACCAGTTATAATTTTAAAATCTTTATTTTTTGAGTAAATGATGATTTTAACTAAAAATTAAATTTATCATATTTAGAAAATTATTTTCATAAAATGGAGTTCACTTTTAGATTCTACACATCGAAAAATGGTTATGGTTATTTTTTTGTATTTTTATAAAATATTTGAATTTTTGATGAATAGTAAAATATTGTAATTTACGGTATAAATACATTATAAGTTAAATATACTATTCCTTGAGTCATGGATGATGTGAGGACCATAATCTAGAACTCTCCTTAATTATTTTAATATATTTTTTGATAATTCTGAAAATATTCATAGTCTTGAGGCAAAATAATAAACTAATGAATAAAATAATGAGAAAACACTCCGTCATCCACTATAAATACCACCCCTCACCACCTCTTCTCCTCAAACCTCTCAAGCTTTGAGTATTGTCCGAATTCTGCTCAAATCTCTTCTCAAGACCATACCCCACATCCATGAGCCTTTTTTCTCAACAAAAGACCAAAACCAATCCTCTTAAAGAGGTTCTCAAGGAGGAGAAAATGAAGAGGTAAAAACCTCTCTCTTTTCTTTTAATTTCTTTTCAAGTTATTTTCTTTTCTTATTTTATCCTCACCTATCTATCCCAAAATTACATGATATTTCTGGTATATTCTATATACTTGAATTTTATTGTGTTGAGGGATTAATCTATCATAAATTCTCTTCCCTCTCCTTTTGTTCTAAAGATGAAAATATCGTCCATGATGTGTTGATTTATCGCATTCAAGGACGAAGAGTTTTCAATTTCCATTAACACCTTTAAGGATGGTTATACAACCATTTTAATGGTTAAAACAAATTTTAATATATGTATTAAAACCTATTTATTGTTCTGGAACCATTATATATACATGATGTTAATTAATAAAACAAAATAAGATTGTGATGATCGAAAAATCACCAAAATAATTTAAACGATTATCACTAACGTCTTATCTAATGATTCAACCTCACCCCAAATAGCCAAATGACTTATATCACTACTAAAAAACCCACGTTTAACAACACTGGTATTTATCAGCGCTATAAAAAATGCCGATAAATGAACTCTTTATCAGCGCTAAGGAAAGCGCTGATAAATTTTACCCTTTATCAGCGCTTGTTTAGCGCTGATAAAGTGAACATATATCAGTGTTTTTGTTTTAGTGCTGATGAAGGGAATCCTTTATCAGCACTTTATATTTAGCACTAATAAAGGGTACCCTTTATTAATGCTTTATTTTTAACACCGATAAATTTTTTTTCATCAGCGCTTCTTTAACACTGATAAAAGTTTCAAATAAATAAAATGAAATAATGAAATAAATAAAAAATAAGAAATGAGTTTATTAAAAAAATAAAAATTTTATTAATTAAATAATTATTGATAAAAATGAATAAATAGATTATACATTATTAAATACTAAACATTGTATTAATTAGATAATTATGATAATTAATGTTATTAAATTCTATATATTAAATATATAGATATAAATTAATGTATATAAATATGATTTATATATTACAAAATATTTATGAACTTTACATCAAAGAGTCATATATTTATTGAATAAAGGTTTATAATTAAAAATTAATCTGAATTATAAATATTGACTAATTGCATAGTACTCAACATATAATTGAATGACATTTGATTTTTCAATTTAACATAGATCAAATTTGTGTTATATTGATTTCACATATATGTAATTAATGTATTTTTATATACAATGCACAGTATAAAACTTATCCATTTTTTCAATATTGTTAAAGTGTACTTATTCTTAATTTATTTAATTTCACTCATTTTTAACATTTATGCATGCACTTAAAATTAGATATTCATTAATAATGTTAAAAATATATTTGTAAAAATATATTTATAAATAAATATATTTATAAATGTACATTTATTATATTTATACAATTATATATTTATAATTATAAATAAATAAATATTTTTTTAAAATTATTTATATAATTATAAATAAATAATTATTTATATTTAAATAATTATAAATAAATAATTATATATATTTAAATAATTATTAAATTTATAATAAATTTACTTAAATAATGAATATATTTAAGGTATTTATATTTATATATATTTATTATATATATATATGTATAATTATATAAATATATATAATGATATAAATATTATTTTTTAAAAGTATTTCTTTAATTATAAATAAATAATTATAACATTATAATAAATATATTTAAAAAAGAATATATTTACTATATTTATATTTATATATATTTATTAAGTATATATAAATATTTACTAATTTTTTATTTATAATTATAATTAAAAATCCTTTATCAGCGCTTAAGTAATAAGTGCTGATAAAAGCATCTTCATCGGCGCTTTTTTCGCACTGATAAAGATGAGGCTTTATCATCCCTAAAAAAACCGCTAATAAAATTAACATTTTTCAGCGCTAAACTTATAGCGCTGATAAAGATTGATTTTATCAGTGTTTTTTAAGCGCTGATAAATACATACCTTTATCGTAGCTTATTTGTAAGCACTGATAAAAGTGACCCAATCTAATTAAAAAACCATAACCACTTACGAACCTGTCACGATATCAAAAGATTTTTACGAAATCCACCTGCTTTAGGCACTTCTCCTCGGTGAATTTAAGGTTAAATCACACCACTAAACTGCCTCAAGTTGCCCGAACATCTCATTTGACATCCAGTGTTTAATTTGCAGTTATGGTTTTAAAAGTGGATCTCAGATATTCCTCAACCTATCAAGGCGAACCTTTCAATTTTTTTTTTGTATTTTTGAATTTGTTTTTGATTTCTTCTTCTATGATTTATTTATGATCCGTTGTTTACGATTTGTTTGTGATCTTTTGTTTAGGAAACGATTTGTGGTCCCTTGTTGGTATTGACTACCGATGTATGATCCATTGTTTATATCTGACACTTTATTCAATGTTGTTTTACTGCTACGTTTTATATCCTCTTACTAAATATTTTTTTTCATATATGTATATAAATGTGTAGAAATTTTATGTATATTCATGTTAATTGACTACTGATTTGTGGTACATTGGTGATTCCCTAATATTATATATATGCTAAAACCTTTCATGGAAACCTCAATGGACATACAGTTTCAGATGCTATTTTTTAAGAACCAAGTTAGTGGAGTGATGTATGTTCCTCTATTAGTTATATATATCATAAGATCTGCTTCATCTTAGAATTCACTATGGTCTTTAGTTTTCTTATGGAGAAGATTCAAAGGGGTCATTCCTAGTTAAGCACATGAGATTTTATCACATCAAGCCTTCACTTTTTGAATCATTATGGTGCCTTTAGTTCACGTTATGTTTGAATATCAGGTTTTTATCTATTTGATATTTCTTATAGACTATAAGTGAGTTTTTATACTGGCATGACATGTATGTGTGTCTATATAGCTATTTCACCATTTATTTCCATAGTTGTTTGTCTAACATGTATGCCTATATCAGGTAATGATGATTTTGGGTCTGTATGTCCATTAACCCAAGGGTCATGCTAGAATTTTATTCATCCTATGGCACTAATTGTTTCTATTTGGGGGGGGGGGGGGACCACCTCCCATTTATGGGTTTTTACACTCAAATTTTAAGCCATTCTTAATAAATATTTGATGTGGGGTATTTCTTTTCTTAAATTCAATTACCTATTTTCTTCAACATACTGAAATTCTTTGAAATAATCAAATGTTGAGTTTCCCTTATTAGAATTGTCTATAACTTTAACTTTTGGTAATGAATATCTTATGTGTATTTATTTATTTATTGTATTAAATTAATCTTTTATGAACCCAATAGGATGGATATGAACCGAAAATGGATGCACACTAATCTTTTGACAAACGAATATGAAGATGGAGTTAAAGAGTTCATCAAGTTTTCAAGAGAGAATGCAGACGAACCTTCTAAAATCTTCTATCCATGTTTATGTTGTTGTTATTCAATACAAATTAGTCTGGAAGAGTTAGAAGAACATTTGATTTTTCATGGAATAGATCAAAGCTACAAATGTAGGAATAAACACAGAAACAAACTGAATGTGGACATCAATTGGGATGATACACAACGTTTTTAGCTGTATTGAAGTTATATAATTTGAAAGCTGGCAGTAGATGGAGTGACACCAGCTTTACAGAACCACTTGGTCTTCTAAAAAATATGATACTAGAAGAAAATTAACTTCCATGCCAAACATATGACACTAAACAAATGTTACGTTCAATGGGCATGATCTCTAAAAAATACATGCTTTTCCAAATGATTGCATATTGTTTCACAAGGACTATGAATCACTCATAAAATGACCTAAGTGTGGCATAGATTGATACAATAAAAATGAGTCAAGTCCTTCAAAATATGTATGGTACTTTCCTATCATTCCATGGTTTAGAAGACTATATGGATTTCAGGAAACTGCGATACAATTAACATGGCATGCAGATATAAGAATTAAATATGGGAACCTATGTCATCTAGTAGATTCTCCTTAGTGGAAGAAAATTGATTATGAGTTTCTTGAATTTGGAGATGAGTCGAGAAACTTTCATCTTACACTATCTATAGATGGAATAAATCCTTTTGGTGTACTGAGTAGTACTCACAGTACATGACCCGTCATGTTGGTAAATTATAACTTTATACCATGGTTATGTATGAAGCGCAAATACATTATGTTGTCTCTACTTATATATGGACCAAAGAAACTTGGTAATGATATTGATGTCTATTTGGATCCATTGATTGAAGATATGAAATTGATGTGGTATACAAGTGTTACAATGTATGATTCTCATAGAAGTGAAGAATTCACATTGAGGGCCATGTTGTACAAAACAATAAATGACTTCCCCGCTTATGGAAATTTATCATGCTATAACATTAGAGGAATGTTGGGGTGTCCCATTTTTGAAAAATGCACATACTCAATTCGGTTGAAACATTCCTCAAAGACTATGTTTTTAGAACATCAAAAATATTTACCTCGATGACATAAATATTAATCCTGGACGACAACATTCAATGAGAATATCAAATAAGGTACCTAACCGTCTCCAACAACATGCGTTCAACTTTATAAAAAAGTAAAAAATATTAACACTATTTTTGGTAAACCATTTTCAAAAAATCTTACAAAATCAGGTTGGAAGAAATGATAATTTTCCTTTGAATTACTGTATTGGAATTTTTTGTATGTCAGACATTTTCTTGATGCCATGCATGTAGAAAAAAATGTATTTTATAGTGTTATCAGCACGTTACTAAATTTTCCTAACAAAATGAAAGATGACATCATGACCAGGTTGGACTTGATTGAAATGGGGATAAGTGAGGAGTTGGTACCAGTGAAGGGTAAAAGGCAAACTTTTCTTCCTCCAATAGCTTACACTCTATAAAGATAGGAAAAATTGCAATTTTTCTTTTTTCCTTAGTAGTGTAAAAGTTCCACATGGGTATTCATAAAATATCAATAATGTTGTGTTGATGACTAATTTTAAGTTACAAATAATAAAATCACATGACTGTTATGTTTTGATGCAAAATTTAATACCTGTTGATTTTCGTTGCATTCTGACTCAATATGTATGACATACATTAACCAGAATCTACTTTTTTTTCAAATCCATATGTAGTAAAGTTGTAGACCCAGTGAATTTTTCCATCATGAATAAGGATATTCAAGTCATATTATATGAATTAGAGATGTTCTTCTCACCATTATTATTTGATATAATGTTCCATCAAATGGTTCACTTGGTCAGAGAGGTTCAACTATGTGGTCCTGTCCATTATAGATGGATGTAACCCATTGTATGGTATATGAATATTTTGAAAGGGTATGTCAAGAATCAAAGTTGGCAAGAAGGTTGTATTACAGAATGATATATTTTTGAAAAATCTATTTAATTCTATACTGTTTACCTATCTAATGTTGAAAGCATCGGTCTCCTAAAGTCTCATCACAACAAATGCCTTATGGGAGAAGGGATTTCCGGAAGAGATCTTGTTACAATTACCTTGATAGAGAGGGATAAAAAATATCTTTACATATTACATAATAGTGAAGATGTTGATCTATAAATTAAATCCCCAAAAACAAAATCTTAAAGATTTGAATTCGTCAAGGGTTGAAGGATGAATATCAAATACACATAATCAACAGTTTATAGGATTGTTCAGAGATCAAATTTATAAGGAATTATCTAAAAATATGAATTCAATTGCCGAATGACTTCAATGTATAGCCAGAGGACTGAATGAAAATGTTATATCTTACACTAGTTTTGTAATCAATGGTTATACATTCTATAAAAAGGAACACAATGACTTTAGTATGATGAAAAAAAGTGGTGTTACACTTATGGATGAAGCAATGCACATATATGGTTCCAAGGATAGAAATCCAATTTATAAAAATACATCATATTTTGGAATTATCAAACAGATATATGAGTTTTATTATACAACATTTCAAGTTCAAATTTTCTGTTGCAAATGGGTTGATAATATCAATAGAGTGAAAGTTGATGAAATGGGTTTTGTGAAGAATAATTTTAGTGTGTAAGGGAAAAAGACGAGCTGTTCATAGTTGCATCATAAGTAGTGCAATTATTTTATGTCTCTGATCCAACAATCAAGAATTGTCTTATTTTCCTTCTAACAACTAAAAAAATGTTGAGCCAAATGAAAATTCAATCGAGGATAACCCTTTTATTGGTACATCATAATCAGTTCATGTCGGTCTCAATATAGACAATGTCTTGAACATTAGAGGGGAACATAAAGAGGAAATTTGGATTCCCGATAGAGGAACCAAATCCTTGAAACCTTTCAAAAAAAAGAGTTTAACGAGAATGTAAAAGTGTTTTTTAATATATTATGATTTTCCTCATAATATTATATGTTCTCTATTACATTAACATAATCTAAATTAAATGTTTGACTACTCATGTAGACAATGTCTTCTGCACATTATGGAAGAATAAACTATAATAAAGGAAACCCTTTGGAAAGATGTAAAGATAATGTTACGATATACTTTATCTATTTTACTAAAAAATTATATAATAAAACATTGATTTAATTTTCATTATTCATTGTAGAGTTCATTTCTTTTATAAGATTTCTATCCATGTGTCATGCCTTTGCAGGAAGAGAAATGCCACTGTCTCTACTCAATCACAGAGGTAATCTTGATGTTTTCATAGTAAAATCATTGTTCATAGAATTAATTTATTGTTTCATATTTATGTTTAATTTATTTATGTTTAGTATTACTCACATAATAATTGTTTTCTTATATAGGTGGATTCATTTGTTCGAGTTGGGGTGATCTATCCAACTTTCATTCTTCTTCTCCCTTAAAACCTTTTTACCCCTATAGTGGTTCATTTATCACTTTCTTTCAAGTTACCTCCACTGCTTTTATAGGAAGAGAAATGATGTTGCCTATGCTCAATCACAGAGGTAATCTTGATGTTTTCACAGTAAAATAATTATCCACATAATTAATGTATTATTTTATATTTATGTTTAATTTATTTCTTTTTATTATTACTCAAATAATTATTATTTTCTGATATAGGTGGATTATTTTGTTTGATTTAGGGTGCTCTTTCCAATTTTCATTCTTCTTCCCCATTAAAACCTTTTCACCCCGAAAGTGGTGCATTTATCACTTTCTTTCAAGTTACATCCACTTTATTTGAAGGAATAGAAACAATGCTATCACTACTCAATCATAGAGGTAAACTTTATATTTTTACAGTAAAATCATTATCCATAGAATTAATTTATTGTTTCATATTTATGTTTAATTAATTTATTTTTTGTATTACTTACATAATAATTGTTTTCTTATATAGGTCGATTATTTTGTTTTAGTTGGGGTGCTCTTTCCAACTTTCACGCTTCTTCTCCCTCAAAACGGTTTCACTAATACAGTGTTGTATTTATCACTTTCTTTCAACTTTTATCCACTGCCTTTGTAGGAAGAGAAACAATCCTGCCTCTGCTTAATTATAGAGGTAATATTGATGTTTTTATAGTAAAATAATTTTCTATAGAATTAATTCATTGTTTCATATTTATATTTAATTTATTTATTTTTAGTATTACTCACATAATAATTTTTTCTTATATAGGTGGATTCTTTTGTTCGAGTTGATGTGGTTTGTTCGAAGCTGCTCATGCAGTGTTGGCAGTTTGACAAAGAAAGTCATTGTAAATCATGGTAACATTGACAGTTAGGATTTTTTTGAGACTTTGGGACATGTAAGAATTACACACACCTTAATCTGACACACGATGTGATCGGTATGACTCAAAGTACTTCTTTATATTTTAAATTGACATTAATTTTAGTAAAAAAGACAACTGAATCAATGTTTTCGTTATCAGTTTAAAATCGAAATTTGACTTTTATAAAGATTCAATCACTGAAAAATGAGAAAACATTCTCATATTTTCTTAATAATTTATGGAATCAATTCATAAATAATTTTTGATGTGTAGAAATCAGACTCACGTCAAACCAATACATGATGTGATCCATATGAGTCAAAGTACGTGCTTCATGTTTAAAATGACATTTTAATAAAAATGAAAAGTGATATACTCAAAACCAAGAAAACACATTCATATTGTTATAATACTTTATGAAAAAAAATCCATAAGTTATTTGAAATGTGTAGGAATCAGCCTCACCTCAATCCGATGCACGGTGTGACCGGTATGACTCTAAGTGCGTTTTTATTTAAAATTGACATTAATTTTAGTAAAAAAACAAACTGACATACTCAAAACTGAACAAACACATTCAGATTGTTTTTATACTTTAGAAAAATGATCCATAAGTGATTTTATATGTGCATGAATCAATTTCACCTCAATCCGATGCACGTTGTGACCAATATGACTTCAAGCATGTGTTTTTATTTAAAATTGACATCAATTTTAGTAAAAAGACCAACTGACCTACTCAAAACTGAGAAAATGAATTAAAATTGTTTAAATTATTTAAGACAACAATACATAAGTCATTTTTTATGTGTATGAATCAGATGCACCTTAATTTGATACACAATGTGATCAGTATGAGTCAAAGTGCATGTTTTAATTTTAAAATGTAATTTTAGTAAAAAAAAAGCGGCGTACTTATAACTGAGAAAACAAATTAATATTGTTCTGATACTTTTGGAAAATAATCCATAATTAATTTTTGATGTGTAGGAATAAAATGCACCTCAATCCGATACACGATGTGCCTTGTATGACTCAAAGTGTCCGATATCAGTTTAAAATCAATATTTTATTTCAAAAAGTGTCACTCACTGAAAACTGATCAGACATGCTTAGATTTTCTTGAAAATTTAGGAAAATAATTAATAAGTAATTTGTGACATGTAGGAACCTGTTTCACATGTAACCAATACAATATGTGATCATAATGAGTCAAAATTGAGTGTTTCCAGTTTAAAATGACATTTTAGTAAACAAAGACAACCAACGTACTCAAAACTGAGAAAACACATTCAGATTGTTTTGATACTTTAGAAAAACGATCCAAAATTAATTTGAGACATGTTGGAATCATAAGTACCTCAATTATATGCATTATGTGACCGATATGACTCTCAGTGCATCTTTATATTTAAAATTGAAATCAATTTTAGTAAAATTAACACTTTTTGTTAATTTATTTCTTTAAATTATTACTAACATAAGATTTTTTTTCTTATATAGGTGTGTTCTTTTACTATATAAGGGGTGGTTTGTTCATAAATATCATGAGTCAGGTTAGGATTAAAAGATAAAAGAACATTGACATTTTTGAATGTAAGTAATAATTTTTAGTTATGTAATTGTATGAAACAATGTTTGAAATGTCTATAATATAGTGTTTTTCTTATGTTTGTGTTTTAAATTTAATTTCATTTAAAATATTTATTGGAAATTATTTTTGTTGATATATGGTGTGTTTTTTGTGCTACAATGTGTTATTACAACACACTATAGTTGTGATGCAGTGTTCTATTACAACACACTATAGTGGTGCTGTAGTGTGCTATTATAGCACACTGTAGTATGGCCCTTTATCAGCACTTTTAAAAGTGATGATAAAGCCCACATTTATCAGAGCTTTTAAAGCACTTATAAAGGTCTACTTTATCAATACTCATAAAAGCACTGATAAATTATTCCTTTAGTGGCACTAAATTAAATCTTAGATAGATTTCCCATTTATCAACACTTTTTTTAGTGCTGATAAAGGACCCCTTTATCAATGATTTTTTAGTACTGATAAAAGACTAGGGCTTTTAACATCGCTCATATTGTCGGTGCTTTTCTAGCATTGATAAAGGTCATTTCTAGCATGGTGAAATGCCAGTTTTGTAGTAGTGTATAACCATTTAATCTTTTTAATGTTCATTAATAATATATAACTTCAATTCTATATATTTATTTCCATTTTACATGAACTTCCATACACATATACAAGTAAAACGATCATGAAAACCAAGGAAATTAATTCTCCCAAATGATAAAATTGCATCTTATAACACATAAAAAAGAGAATAAATGAACTTAATAAAATTATTCTAAATCAAATACATGTATTAAAGGTTCTGAATTAATTTATTAATGAATCTAATTTCATTATTCAGGATTTTAAGGTTAAGTGAAGAACACTTTCAGACATAATGTAAGAGTTTCTTCCCGAACCTCAATTTTCCATTTGGGTTATGATTTCTCTATCTTTACCCCAATTTAATTATTTATTATTTTTATATACTCCTTCTAAATTCTATTTATATGTCCCAAAATCATATATCCATATCATTTCATCTTTATTTTAATGGGAAATACCTATTTTACAAGGTTCCCTTATTAATTCTTCGAGATAAGCAAAACCGATTAAAGTAAACTTCTCAATTTCTTACCCATTTTGAAGTACCATCCATAATCTATTTTAAAACACCAATATTTTTCTAAAATAATTATTTTTTTCATGAAAAAATACATTTTTTCATTTTTGGTTTTATACAAACAATTATGACAAATATAAATTATTTTTCCAAAAGAAATCTTCTTTGCAAAGTAAAAGGGGTATTTCTCTCAATAATTCCTTGATGATTTTATTAGAGTATTTTCATCTATTTCAAAACATATTTTAAATTTTATGACTTATTAAGATCGATCTATTATTTTTATCATCTAATATATATTATTAAATAGTTTATGACCAGTTTGACTATGAATGTGCTATCTTGATACCATTCACAATACTATCTAGAATGGTTAGTGATTATGTTACAGATTGGGGAAATTTATTTACATTTCATATATATATATATATGTTATGAATAACCCCATTCATATAAAAAATGTATTGGATATATTAAGTGACTGGTGAGTCCCTCTATAGCCCCTCGATGCATCGGTAGGTCCCATGAGAAAAAATAGAAATAGATTTTGGCCAAGGCCTTAGCTATTTATTTTCAGGTGTCTCAGCTAAGGCCTCAATGGTATGTTTATGATGTCCAAAATATGAATTCCCTCATTATGATATTAGTAATTGATTATCTATGTAAACATTTTACTAGTTGAATATCCATGATTAATCTTCTTTCTCATGTGATTATTTATATATAATTATTTATTCAGATTTTATTTTTTCCATATTATGCTCAAGATTATGTTATAATGGCATGTGTTTTTAGTTATTCACTATTACTTAATGTTTATATTAACTTCCACTATATTAATTACCCTTACTGATCATCTGAGATCACCCCTTTCTTATGTTTTATTTTTCTCCCAGGATGAAAAGATGTATATTATAAATGACTTACATGGATAATTTAAAAGATTATGGGTGTTTCTAATGGAGTTTCTATGTTTTATTTCATTTAAAATTTTAATGTAATGTTCATGTATATAATATATATTCTAAAACTACTAAACTAATCAGTCCTTTGAGATTTTTGCCTTGTATCTATGCCAATGTAATAAAGTAAGACATCGGCTCTGGGATACTGGGGCCGGGGTCTTTACCGTTGGTATCAGAGGAATTTTAATAGAAACCTTGAAAACTAGATTTAGAAAACATTGATTAGGGAACATAAACCTAAGATATAATTTGATTATAAACATAGAAAAACATCCTAGAATTTTTTTAATATAGAGATTATTTGGGTATTCCTAGCAATACATCCCTGTCTGGATACTACAAGTGGACATGGTTCTGAAACAGATATACCTAGGGTTAACAACTCAAACAAGGTGTCCTGAGACTAACTTAGGGTAACCTAGTACATGAAAATGAGACTTACTGCTCATCTGGTTTGACACTCCTAGGGGTTATGTTTATAATAATTCACATTTTATTTACAAACCATTATAAAGGATTTAAAAGTAAATATGTCCCCAAAGAAACCATGTTTATGTTTTTGAGATTAACTATCCATAAAATTTCAATTTATGTTTAGTGTTTCATTAGTTCGAGATTATGTATTATAATTCACATCCTAATTTAGTGTATGCCATTATTTAGAAATAACGACTAGTGGAAGGAATGGAAACTGTATCAATATTCATATCCCATGTAGGTATTTCCCTCCTATTCAAGATAATGATATTGGTACTAGACCTGCGACTGGTGCTGAGAAACTTATAATCGGGACAGTTGAATTAGGTTATGAACAATAACCTTACCTATATGAATAATCCAGATCCATAACATAGAGGAGAAATGTTAGATCTCTTTATGTGACAACAACCTCCATCATTTAATGGGACTACAAACCCATTTGTAGCAGAGTAGTGGATAAGTTCCTTAGAGAAGATATTTTTCACTTTGGGAAGTAATGAAAGAGAGAAGGTTATCATGGCGGTTTATTTTCCCCTAATATATGATGATCAATGGTTTTAGTTTGTTCAAAATTAAAAGTATGAATAAGAAATCTCAAATATTAAATGGAAATATTTTAAGGAAATTTTCTTAGAAAAATATTTTTCATTGTGAACAATAAGAAGATATGGAGAGGAAATTATTGAGTCTGAAAAAAAGTTGATGAGAACTTTGTGAAGTATGAAACCAAATTTACAACATTATCAAGTCATGTCATAGACAATATATGTAAGCCATGGAGCAATATTTATTGATTCTTTGATGGTTTAAAACTATTCCTACAAAGGGCACTGGTCTCCCAAAATTTCTCATCATATGAAGATATAGTCTCATCTGCTATCAAGATAGAGAAAGAATTATCTAAGTCTTATGAATTTAAGTGAAAACAATAGAAGAAGAGGGTGAATGAGGAAATAATGGATAAAGGGAAGAATAAAAAGGGAATTTTACAATGTGTGATACTTGTGGAAGGAAGCACCATGGTGCCTACTTAAAAGGAAAATGTGTCTACTACAAGTGTGGAGAAAAAGGCCACAAAGCCCGTTATTGTAAGAGAAAGAAAGAAGATACCAATGTTAAATGATATAATTGTAGGGAGATGGGACAATATTCAAATGATTGTCCTAAGCATCAAGGAAAATTTCTATAGAAAAGGCCAAGGGAGCAAGGTCAAGCTTATCTGATCACAATTGGGGAAGTTGAAGTTCCAAATGATATGGTGGTAGGTAATTTAATAATTTCTTCAAACTTAGACAATGATTTATTTGATTCTGGATCATCACATTCTTTTATATATTCCTAGTTTTCTAAAAAAATTAAACATTTACCTTTTGATTTAATAAAGGAGTTGTCATTCAAAACTCCTAAGGGAAGTATCATTGCAAAAAAGATGTGTCAATCAATCCTCTTTATGGCTCATAAATGTGTTTTAGTTATAAAACTTTTCATTATACATATGATTGACTTTGATATAATCCTCAGTATGGACCAACTTTCAAAATATGATGTGAAAATATATTTCAAAAAGAAGGAACGATTGGTGAGGAAGATGCATAATCCCTTACCTTTAGAGTAGAAACCTCATCATCTGAGTCATATCTAGATCCACCTCTAGTATCTATTATAACTGAAATTATTGTGGAGGAAGATAAAACATCATCTATGGATGAGGAAAGAAATCTTCCAATTGAATATGTACCTATTGTGCAAGAATATTTTGATGTATTTCCATAGGATTTACTTATACATCCTCTAGAGCGGAAAGTTGAGTTCTCTATTGACTTAATTCATAGTTTAAGACCAATATTAAATACTCCATATAGAATGGACACTATGGAATTAGTAGATATTAAGAAACAAATAGAGGAATTGAGTGCTAAGATATTTATTCACCCTAGTGATTCCCCATGGGGAGCCCTTGTTCTCTTTATCAAGAAGAAATATGGATCCATGAGGTTGTGCATTGATTATAGAGAAATAAATGGTACTACAATAAAGAACAAGTATCCTCTACTTCAAATTGATGATTTATTTGATAAAATTCACAAAGATAAATATTTTTCAAAGATTGAACTTCAATTTGGATATCATTAATTGCGTGTAAGGAAGGAAGATATTCCAAAGATAACACTTCAAACTAGGTATGTACATTATGAGTTTATAGTAATTCCTTTTGGAATAACTAATGCACCCTCTATTTTTATGAATCTAATGAATAGAGTTTTCAAGGAATATCTTTAATTTTTTTGGTGGTATTTATTCATTATATCATGATATATTCCAAAAGCTACGAGGACCATGAGAACCACTTGTGGGTTGTTCTAGAGACTATTAGAAGAAAAGAGTTATATGGGAAGTTTAGAAAGTGTGAATTTTGGCTTCAAATAGTTTCTTTTCTTTTCTATATTGTCTCTAAGGATGGAATCTCAGTTGATCCTATAAATAAAAAGGTGGTTCAAGAATGGCCTACACAAACAAATATAACTTTGGTATGTATTTTTATTGGTTTATCAGGTTACTGTCAGTAGTTCTTTCATAATTTTTCCTGATTTTCTAACCCGTTAACCAATCTTACTCATAAAGGGGTTGAGTTTGTATAGAAAAAATAGTGTAAAGAATGTTTTGAATAGTTGAAGAATAGATTAGTGAATGCTCCGATATTGACTCTACCATCAGGAAATGGTGGATATCTTGTTTATAGTGATGCATCAAATAAAATAATTTGCTATGTCATTATGCAAAATAATAGAGTTATTGCCTATGCATTAAGGTAGTTAAAATCTCATGAATAGAACTATTCAACTCATGATCTTATATTACCAGCTGTAATATTTTCTCTAAAAATATAGAGACACTATCTCTATGGAGAAATATGTGAGATATATACAGTTCAAAAGATCTTGAAATATATCTTCTCATAGAAATAAATCAACATGATTCAAAGGTGATGACTCATTCTACTCAAGTATTACGATTGTTCAATAAACTATCACCCAGGGAAGGAAAATAAGGTAGCTGATGCATTGAGTAAGAAGGATCATGTATTTCTAAAAAAAATGAGGATTTAAAGATATCCTGTGTTCATGGATCTAGTAAATATGGATATGGGAATTATCAAAGAAGGTAAAACATCATTACCTTTTCAATTGGGTTCCCAACCACCTTTATTGGAAATAATTAAAATTTATCAGTCCGATGATGAGAATCTTTAAAATAAAATTAAATCTATGAAAGATGGGAAGTTGGAAAACTTCGTGTATGAAGATGGAATTATGAAATTTGGGAGGATGCTATGTATTCCCTCTATACCTG
Organism: Viscum album; assembly: GCA_963277665.1. Classification (NCBI taxonomy): domain Eukaryota; kingdom Viridiplantae; phylum Streptophyta; class Magnoliopsida; order Santalales; family Viscaceae; genus Viscum; species Viscum album. The sequence continues at coordinate 419,323,276 of OY728143.1, forward strand.
AGATAAAAAGGGAGTTATTAGATGACGCTCATAACTAGAATTTTTCTATACACTTTGGTAAAACTAAGATGTATAAAGATTTGAAGAAACATTTCTGGTGGGATAATATGAAGCATGAAATTTCTAATTATGTATCAAGATGTTTAGTCTGTCAATAGGTGAAGGTTAATAGAAAACATCCTATAGGAGTACTGATTATCACCCTCAAACTGACAGACAGTTTGAAAGGACCATTCAAACATTATAAGACATGATGAGATCATGTTCACCTAACTTTCAAGGTATGTTAGATCAATATTTACCTTTGGCAGAGTTTTCCTATATTAATAGTTTCCATTAAAGTATTAAAATGACACCATAAGAAGCATTGTATGGAAAGAGATGTCGTACACTAACTTGTTGGGATGAAGTTGGTGAAAGGAATCTTGTAGGACAAGAGCTTGTGGAGGAAACAATGGAAAAGGTAAATACTATTCAAACCCATATCAATGTAGATAAAATTAGGGAAAATAACTATGCCAATAATCAAAGGAAAGATTTGGAGTTTCAAGTGGGAGACCATGTTTTCTTTAAATTGTCTCTATGTAAGGGTGTTATAAGATTTCAAAAGAAAGGAAAACTAAGACCTAGGTACATTGGTCCTTTTAAAATCCTAGTGAGAATTGGAGCTCTGGCTTATCATTTGAAAATTCCACTTAGCCTTTACAAAGTTCATGATGGGTTCAACATATCTTTGTTAAGGAAGTACATTCGATACCCAACACATGTTCTAAATTTTGAACAAATAGAATTAGAACCTAATTTATCTTACTATAAAGAGCCTATCTAGATTATGGACACTAGATACTAGGTGTTAAGGAATCGTATGACTCAGTTGGAAAAGGTACTTTGAAAAAATCATAAAATTGAAGAGGCGACGTGGGAACTAGAGGAAGTTATGATGAAGAAATGCCCAAATATTTTTATGAGGTGACATTCTAGAAATTTTGAGAATGAAATTTTTATAGGAGGGGAGAATGCAACGACCCAAAATTCTATCAAAGAAATTTTCCTTCTTATAATTATTTCATATAGTAAAAATCACATAAAATCACTTAGAGTATAATACAGACTTTATAAATGAAGAATGAATGAAATAAGGGGAATTTATAGCAGCTAAGGAACCTATACAGATGAAATAATAACATGACCTTAGGAATAGTAATACGACCCTTATAAATAGTAAACCACCCAAATGAATAGAAAAATCACTCCTAAAAGTATAAATAAAATATAGGCATATTATAAATTAAAGTATGATATAATTATATTATAGTATAAGTAAATACATATTTTAAAAATTATTGATTAAGTATTGGTATTTTTGTAAGTCATATCTTCTTAAGAAAAGGGAATCCCCGAGAGTGACCTTTTTGAACCTTACACTCCAAGGAACCCACCTTCCCATGAAGAGGTCATACTACCTTAGACAGGGAGGATCCATTTCCACCCAATATGACAGAGCATCCCACGGGGTAACACCTCAATCAACGATGGTCTGACATTGCAATCCATCAACTAGGTAATCCGTCGGCAATCCGTCAGCAATCTGTCATTTTATAATTAATAAAATGACTTAAAAGAAAATTCATCTTCATAAAATGTATATATAAATTAATATTCTTTTGTATTATGATTTTAAGATAAATTTTTGAGACCTTAGTTAGTTTTTCAAAGTGTTATAAAATCAGTTATAATTTTAAAATCTGTATTTTTTAAGTAAATGAAGATTTTAATTAAAAATTAAATTTATCATATTTAGAAAAATATTTTCCTAAAATGGAGTTCATTTTTGAATTATAAATATTGAAAAAATGGTTAGATTAAATTTTTGGTATTTTTTTGAAATACTTGAATTTTCGGTGAATAGTAAAATACAATAATTTATAGTATAAATACATTATAAGTTAAATAAATTTTTTCTTGAGTCATGGTTGATGTAAGCACCATAATATCAAAATTAACTTCATTATTTTAATATATTTGGTGATAATTCTCAAACTATTCATAGTCTTGAGGAAAAATAATAAACTAATGAATAAAATAATGAGAAAACACCCTACTCATCCACTATAAATGCCACCTCTCACCACATCTTCTCCTCACACCTCTCAAGATTTGAGCCTTATCTAAATTCTGCTCAAATATCTTACCAATCCCCTAAAACCATGTACAGGAGCCTTTGGTCTCATAAAAATTTCAAATCCAATCTCCTTAAGGAGGTTCTCAAGGAGGAGAAAATCAAGAGGTAATAACATCACTCTTTTCTTTGAATTTATTTTCAAGTTATTTTATTTTCTTATTTTATACTCACCATACTATCCCAAAGTAACATTATATCTCCAGTATATTATATATAATTTAATATTATTTTATTGAAATCCGAGGGCACCGTTGAACTCGCAGCGCCGATATTCGCTTAAGAAGACCTTCACCTCGACTGCAGTAGGTCGAGGGTGAAAGTTAGTTTCCTAGAATTTCATGGGAGAGTTAAAAGAATAAAAATAAAATAAAGAAAAATTTTTATTTTATTTTTAAAACCTCCCATTTAAATGTTTAGTGGTGGGGACCACTCGAGCTTGAAACCTCCCATTTGAATTTAGTGGTGGGGACCACCCGAACCCCTCTTTTAATGGGAGGAAACTCTTGAATTTCTCCAAATTAAATGTTCCAAATTAATTTAATTAATGTACAAACATTAATTAAATTATTGATTAAGATTATTTAATTTGGCACCACACCTCTCGCGGGAAAAGGGATTGTCAAAGGAGGGGAGAGTTTCAGAGAGTTGGAAAGATCTTTCTCCAACAAAAAAGATCCTCCAACGAAGAATGACTTCCAGAATCAAAGAACGAGGAACCAAACTTGGAGTGTCTTGCAGGAGTGAAGAACACCGATGTCAATCTTCAACAACTTCATCTTCTTCCTCGTGCCACCTCCATCAGAAAATTGAGGTAGGGGATTTATATATTATTGAATTTATTTATCGATTCTTCATATTCTAGTTTCACAATGACGATGGAAAAACTAACATGGCCATCATCCCGCACATATACCTTGCCTCTTATCTTTTGATTCTCTGCGTGTTCTTCATGCAGTCTTCAATGCTAAATATTTAATGACGCTGGAAACACAATATTTTGTTGAGCACGACATATGGACATGGAACCCTAGACCTTAGGATCACGAATATGCGATCGTTTTATTTTTCGGGCTAAGAACAGAGATGCAGTGACCTGTGGAAGAGGAGGACCATCACACCGGCCGACCGCATGAAGGTAGGACGACGTGCGTTCACACCACCGGATGAGCATGAGACTATAGTCGCTTGGCCACAGAGGAGGTTGAAGAGAGGCCGGAACCCGGCTAGCCACGGTGGAGCAGCGACGTGTGACCACGCCATTGGGAGGAGGACCGACCGGAGCACCCGGCCGACCATGGTAGATTGACGGGACCCGCTTACGTCCCACAGGTGATGTGGCAGCGCCCTAAGCCACTGCCCTTTGGCATTCCAAATGGAAGGGGGGAGCTCCCCCTTCGGCGCCAGCTCGGACAGACCGCACCACCGGGCCGCGCCCAGTGGGTCGTGCTACTGGGCCGCGCCCAGTGGTCTGGGCTGGGCCGTCCCCTACGTGGGTCGGGCCGGACCACGACCCAGCAGGCTGGGTCCACCGAGGCCTAGGCCATCCGGGCCCGACCCCGGTCGGGCCGGTTCGACCCGAACCGTGTCGACCCGAATCGGGGAGGGTCGGCCCAGGCTGGGTCAGGCCGGGTCGGACCGGACTCGGGCTCATCTGGACCCAGTTTCACCTTTTTGGCCATATCTTGAGAACCGAGCGTCTGTTTAATGAATAGTCTATGGCACCAGAATCCTTGTATCGATATTGTCCTTTTGGTATACCCCACTTGAGTTTTGGATAAAGTTAGAGTATGGATGGGTTGGATTGAACCCTGAATCCAACCGAGCCCTCAGACTGGAAATGATAATAACTTACAGACCAGGCATCCAATTGGCGCATCGTCTGTTGCATTGGGTCCCTTACGACGTGAAAGATCTTTGGGATACTTCTCTGTGGGACTTTGTGGCAGTCGAGGTAGGACCGATATCTCAAGGGACAGATTCTACGGAACTCGAGCGCACTAGGTGCGAGGAATCCAGTGGCTGACAGTGAGGTAGAGGTTGGAGACAGATAATACAGAGGTTATTTACCTATTTACTCTGGGCGGGTCGGATCATGTGTGGGTCATTGCAGGGGTTAGTACCTATATATCCTATGTGGGTTAGCGCTCAGCGATCCTGTGTGGGTCAGTGCATACCAATCCTGTGTGGGTCAGATCCTGTGTGGGTCAGCGCTCTGCAATCTTGTGTGGGTCAACTCATATCGATCCTGTGTGGGTCAGCACTCAACGATCTTGTGTGGGTCAGTGCATACTGATCCTATGTGGGTCATTGCGGGGGTTATTACCTATCTATCATGTGTGGGTCAGACTTCGTATAATCAGCAGCAGTACCTCTTGACAGAATAAGATGATCTAGCTTTGAAACTAATCATATGTACTTCTATAATTCACTTATACCTATGTGAGTTGAGTCTTATATCTTCATGGTGTACCTATGTGGTACTATATCTTCATGGTGTTACCTGTGTGGTACTCCTACCTTCGTGGTGTTACATGTGTGGTACTTCTACCTTCGTGGTGTTACCATTGTGGTATTCTTCCCTCATGAATGAGATGGGTATATCTTGATAACTTATGTATATGTATGTGCATATACCTAAGTAGAGTTTAAGTCTTGATTTGTGGTATTTTACTTTGTGGAAATCTAGGAGACCTACGGGGTCTCGGGGTCCCTACTGAGTGTCGTTAAACTCACCCCTGCATGGGCTACGCCCGCACTTTGCTGTGTCTTGTGCAGACGAAGGACAACACTGATCGAGGTCGAGGGTACCATATTGGAGGATGATCAGAGGTGGACATTTGATGAGACAATCTGTAGGGATGACCGTTCGAGAGATGTACCTACCCTTCAGGTAGGATCCTTGGCGGGTGTTCATAGGAGCTGTTTTTAGTTTTACTTTTACTTTCCAGTTGGGCTTGTATTCTGGCCCCTTTACTTTCTGTACACACCCTGTTTACTATATAGTTTACATTGTGCTTGTATCTTGTTGTGTGCTTGGTTTGTGTGAGTTTACATTTTATAAAGGCAATGCCTTTCCATTTTAGGGAATACGCCTTTCAGTGATTGTCACCAGCCCCTGTCCTATGGAAGGCGGGTTTAGGGTAGTCACGACTCAGGGCCTAGGGGACGGGTCATGAAAAATTGGTATCAGAGGAGTTCGGTTCTACCGAAGAACTAAAACTCTGATATTTTAACTCGGAAATAGTGTTTAGTGTAATGAGTATGGTTTTCAGTTCGGGAAGTCCAGTGTTGGTGCGGTAGCTGACGTATCCATACACCAGGACCCTGAGTTCTGATTTCCGACTTAGTGCATGAAAACAATGATTGCGTGTGTATCTTTGAAAAGTTTTCTTTGTGAACTCTTTGAGTCAGATCACCAGGTATAACTTATTGACCGTGGTGAACCTATTTCTTTTCAGGATGCCTCCATGCAGACAGCTAGCCAGGGTTCCAGGTAGAGTATGTGATGACAGCCCACCGAGCGATGAGGCTTCAGTGCAGGTCCCCCTTACGATAGTTGTACCATCAGGTGGTGTGCTAGCAGCACTACTAACCATTGGGTAGCCTATGCCACCAACCCCATCAATAGAGGGTGCATGCCACTTGAGCGTGTTGCATGAGTTCCAGTGCTAGAGACCACTGAGGTTCCGGGGCGAGATAGGTCCAGAGGTGGATGAGGATTGGCTGGAGGCCGTGGTTAGAGTTTTTCAACTGGTAGGGACACCATCTGATCTCATAGTGATCCTTTCCGCCAGACTTCTTCAGGAAGTAGCAGGAATACGGTAGATTTTGATGCTCCAGGTTCATGACAAGGTCACTCTCATCTGGTCGGACTTCGAGAGCCTTTTCTGGTCCGAGTTCATCCTAGAGACCTTATGCTCAGTGCGTATTTAGGATATTCTCCACTTGTAGTAGGGTAGCATGATTGTGGATTAGTATTCGGTGAGGTTCACTGACCTCTCGTGATACTCCACTGACATGGTGCGAGACCCTTTCTTCAGGGCCCAGTCCTTCAAGAAAGGGCTCAAACGGGAGATTAGAGCTTCGATGGTTTCTCTTAGCATCCCGACGCAGGCGGGGGTGTTAGAGTGAGCACTATTAGTGGAGATATTCCTTACTGAGCAGTCACCGGCAGTGAGACACACCACCGAATGACACGTAGTAGAGTCATCGATAGCTGGAAGTAGACAGATGATGCAGAGGTCCAAGAGGACCAGACCTACAGGTAGACGACCGCAGGATATAGGGTCGGTGGTGTGGGGATCTCGAGACAGAGCAGGACCGGCGAAGAACAAGCAGTGTTATTCATGCGGTGAGCAGGGTCACATGGCTCGTGACTGCCCGAATCGCCATACAAAAGACCATCAGATGGTCGAAGGACTGCTTGGGCAGAGGCGAAGATTCGATCGAGGAGGTCTGCAGGTGGGAGACGGACATGGAAGAGGAGCAGGCCATGCAGTAGGCGTTGGGAAGTGATTCGACGTTCTACTGCCACCACCACTAAGTGTTCCACCATGACCACAAGGAGCAGGTGGACATGGATGAACTCAGCTTTAGGTAGCTGAGGTCTACGAACACGACGGTCCAGAGATGATTCGAGGTACGATCTGTGTCTACTCCACCTTAGTTGTAGTACTTATAGACATAGGTGCTAGTCATTCTTTTATTTCCATGACCCTCATTCACATCTCGGAGATTCTAGTTGATCCGTTTTCTCGATCTTTATGACTAGAGACTCCTATGGGAGCAGATTTTATGATTACACACTGGTGCCAATAATGTGAGCTTACTCTAGGAGGTAAGAGCTTCGGCTGAGATCTTCTAGTAGTGGTGTTGAGGCCTTAGGACATCACCTTGGATATGGACTGGTTATCCATAGTCCATGCATAGATTAACTGTATTAGGCGCAAAGTGTGGTGTGTCCGCATGGATGGGACCAGGTTTTCCTTCACTGGGGAGAAGGGAACATTTACAGTGCAGGATAGAATTACTCGGAGTAGGGTGCAGCCGATTACACATCAGTTGGCTAGCCTTATCCTCGGAGCGGTTGATGTTGAGAGTCCAAGCTATCCTATAGTGGCAGACCAATACGCTGATGTTTTCCCTAATGATGTACCGGGTCTACCTCCTCACAGAGAGGTGGAATTTTACATCAACTTTTACCCCTGGATGACACTGATATCTACACCATCATATTAGATGGCTCCCGTGGAGATTCGAGAGATGCGAGTACAGCTAGAGGACTTGCAGAGCAAGGGGTTCATTAGGCTCAGTGTTTCTCCTTGGGCAACCCTAATTTTGTTCGCCCAGAAGGCAGATGGGAATTTGAGACTTTTTGTGGACTATCGGCACCTAAACCAGGTGACCGTGAAGAGCAAGTACCCACTACTAAGGATTGACGATCTCTTTGATCAGCTGAAGGGAGCATGATGGTTTTCGAAGATAGACCTCAGATCAGGCTATCAACAGCTCAGGGTATAAGACAAGGATTTGTAGAAGATGACCTTCAGATGTTAGTATGGCCACTATGAGTTTTTGGTTATGCCATTCAGCATGACCAATGCCCTATCAGTGTTCATGAGAATCATAAACAAGATCTTCTAGCCATATCTTGATCGCTTTATGGTATTCTTCATTGACGACATCCTGATATACTCAGGGATGGAGGAGGAGCATGCCTATCATCTGTAGATAGTTCTGGACACACTCTGAGAGCACCAGCTTTATGGTAAGCTCTTGAAGTGCCAGTTCTGGATACGAGAGGTCCACTTCCTGAGACACATCATCTCAGAGTCTAGAGTTGCGGTGGATCCAGAAAAGATCGAGTTTTTGATTTCTTGGGATCCACCCAGGAGCGTGATAGAGGTGCAGAGTTTCTTGGTTTTGGTCGGTTACTACCGGAGGTTTGTGCCTAACTATTCCAAAGTTGCGGCACCCTTATCAGCGTTAAAGAAGAAGGGGAAACCCTTCATATGTTTGGAGATATTCCAACGGAGTTTCCAGGAGCTGAGGAAGAGACTGATGAGTGCCCCCATCTTGAGGCTACCAGAGGAGGGATTTGGGTATGTCGTCTACTGTGATGCATTAGGGACCAGACTTGGATGTGTCTTGATGTAGGAGTGAGCAATGATCGCTTATAGTTCTCGACAGTTGAGGTAGTCTGAGCAGAACTATGCTACCCATGACCTGGAGTTAGCAGCAGTGGTCTTTACCTTGAAGATGTGGCAACATTACTTGATGTGAGAATGTTTTACAATCTACTCTGATCACAAGAGTCTCAGGTATATCTTCTCTTAGAAGGACCTAAACCTGAGACAACGACATTGTCTTGAGTTCCTCTAGGACTATGACTTAGAGATAGTTTATACTCCTAGGAAGGGGAACGTAGTAGTAGATGCACTCAGCATAAGATCTGGTATATAGTTTCCGAGTGAGAGGAGAGAGCAGTTAGCCGCTTTGCGGATATCCTACGTGGATCGAGATGGAGCAGATTATCTTCAGTCTCTGATAGTCACTCCCCCACTCATTCAGTGAGTCTGGGAGGCGTAGCTTGGGGACACAAACTGTGAGGCTCAACATGCTTAGATATCCATAGGAAAGGCACATTATGGATTTTCTGAAGGTGGGGTGCATGTCATCCTCTTTATAGGACGTACTATGGTACAAGTAGCACTACAAGAAGAAGTGTTGAGGGAGTTCCATACGTCCCCTATAACGATACATCCAGGAGTGGCGAAGATGTACTAGGACCTCTGGATTCAACACTGGTGGCCGAGAATGAAGAAAATAGTAGCAAGGTTTGTCTCACGGTGCCTCACTTGTCAGGAAGTGAAGGTAGAGCACCAGGTTCAAGTAGGCTTAGTTCAACCATTAGAGGTGCCAGTGTGGAAGTGGGATGGAATTTCCATGGACTTCATGACGGGCCTTCCACGTATGTCTAGGGGACATGATTCCATCTGGGTGATCGTTGACTGATTCACCAAGTCAGACCACTTTCTACCAATCAAGGAGCAGGGTTCAGTAGAGGGCTTGGAATGCCTCTACGTGCAGAAGATTGTACGGCTTCATGGAGTTCCATCTACGATTGTCTCCGATCCTTATGCATGTTGTACTTCCCAGCTATGGAAGGGGTTGTAGGAAGCGTTCGAGACACAACTTCAGTTGAGCACCACCTTCCATACTCAGACAGATGGCCATACAGAGCGGATTATACAGACCCTTGAGGACATGCTGCATGCATGTATCCTAGATTTCGGCCGTAGCTGGGAGGATCACTTGCCCTTGGTGGAGTTCGCATACCACTACCATAAAAACAGTTTTTCCCAGCACCCCCCTTTATGAGTGCTAAAAAAAGTGCTGATAAAGAGTGCCTTTATCAGCGCTACAAAAAGCACTGATAAAAGCACCCCTTTATGAGCGCTTTTTTTAGCGCTGATAAAGGGACCCCCTTTATCATCACTTGTTTAGTAGCGCTGATAAAGGGGGGGGGGCTTTATCAGCGCTTTTTTTAAAAGCGCTGATAAAAGGCCGAATTAAAAAAAAATAAAATTAAAAAATATATATTAATATATTAATATATAAATATAGTTATATTGATATAAATATAATATATAATTTTTAAATACATTTTAGATAAGTATAAATGTACATTTACACTTAATATACTTAATATATAAGATATTTAGTGAAAATTGCTTCTTAAAAAATAAAAAAATATTTTTAATTAATAATTTTATAATTATTATGGAGTAATAATCATTTAATAACAAATTGAAGACTAAAAAATTTAAAAAATTAAAAAAAGATCCAAAATATGTTGAAAACGCAACTCAAACTTCAAACGGCCATAACTTTTGATCCGGGTGTCCGTTTGAGCTCTACCACATATCAAATCAAAGCCTGCGACGAGCTCTACATCGTTGCGATCAGGAGAATCCCTAGTCAAGGGATTTTAGAGGCCAAAAAAGGACAAGAAGGCTTCCAAAACTGAGTTTTTAGTCGGGGTACCCCGATTATTTAACATTTTGTGGATTTTCATCCTCGTTTAAGGGGGTATTATTGGATTTTTTTGGTGGGGACTGAATTTATTCCAAGGTATTACATTCATATTGATATTATGTCTTTGAAATTTTATCGTTTTTTTATAATGCACTGCTATTTATAATCAAATATATAACTATGTGTACATATTTTTTATATATTCACACCTAAAAATTAAATTTTTAAAATAAATAATTAAACATATTTACATATAAAATATATTAGCTTTATTTAAATAATAACTAATATCCATTTTATTTAAAATACCAATATATGAATATTTATATAACTACTATATATTAATATAACTATATATATATATATATATTAATCTAGCTATATATATATATTAATATAACTACATATATATTAATATTACTATATATATATAATAATATCACTATAAATATATATATTAATATCACTATAAATATATATATTCATATAACTATATATATATATATTAATATAAATATATATTACTATACGAATAAATATAAATATATATATATATAAATAGAGATATATATTAATATAACTATATATAGATATATTAATATAACTATATATATATTAATATAACTATATATATATATTAATATAACTATATATATATTAATATAACTATATATATGTTAATATAACTATATATATATATATATTAATATAACTATATATATATATTAATATAACTATATATATATATATTAATATAACTATATATATATATATTAATATAACTATATATATATTAATATAACTATATATATATTAATATAACTACATATATATATATTAATATAAATATATAGTACTATACAAATTAATATAACTATATACATATATATATAAATAGAGATATCATGAAATAGCAAACAAATCAAAATAGAGTAGTGGTAAGGGCTTAGGCGCGCAGGGGGGAGGTCTCGAGTTCAAAACCTACTGGAGGCAGAGGCGCGCACATGAAGGTGGATGTGGGGGGATAACACTGATAAAGGGTTGAGGGGGTGCATGCGGGGAATTGGAGGGGGTGGAAAGCGCTATTAAAAGTGGGGATCAAGCGTTATAAAGGCCCCCCAGATTGACATGATTTTTTTTTTAATTTTTTGTAATTTTTTTTGTAATTTTTTTTAATTTTTTGTAAATTTTTGTAAATTTTTTTTTAATTTTTTTAACTTTTATCAGCGTTTTTTTAAAAGCGCTGATAAAAGGGTCCTTTACCAGCGCTAAAACGAAAGTGCTGATAAAGGAAGCGCTGATATAGGACCCCTTTTATCAGCGCTTTTTTTAGGGCTGATAAAAGGGGTCTTTATCAGCGCTTTTTTGAGCGCTGATAAAGGGGACCCCCCCTTTATCTTCGCCGTCTTTAACAGTACTTTTCTAGCGCTGTTAAAGGCCATTTTTAGCATTGGTAAAGGGTGTATTTGTAGTAGTGTACAACAATATCTATCACTCCACTATCGGTATGGCACCATTCGATGTGTTGTACGGACGACCTTGCAGATCACCTCTGTGATGGAATGACCTAGGGGAGTCAGCCCTCATGGGACCAGAGATGGTATGGGATACCACGAAGAAGGTGTAGATCATCCAAGAGCAGATGAAGACTACAAAGAGTAGACATAAGTCTTATGCTAATAGGATACAGAGACCTCTGGAGTTTGAGGATGGTGACCATGTATTTCTACAGGTCTCACCTCGATGAGGTTTATAGAGATTTGGACGAGGTGACATGTTATCTCTGAGGTTCATCAGACCCTTTCAGGTCCTTAACAGAGTTTCCAAGGTGGCATACTGCTTAGCCCTTCCACCACAGTTGGAGAAGGTGCACGACATCTTCCACATATCCCAGCCGATGAGATATGTGCATGACCCATCTCACGTCATCAACTACGGTGAGCTGGACATCGACGATGGGGAGACGTTTTTGGATGTTCCAATTGAGATTGAGGATCAACATGAGAGAGTCATTCGTGGGTGATCGATACCTCTAGTGCGCGTTTGTTGACAGTATGGAAACCTCCAAGAGAGCACATTGGATCGGGAGGCGAAGATTCATGCTCATTACCCCCACTTGTTTCCCTAGTCTGTGTTGTGGATTTCAGGGATGCAAAGCCCTGAGGTGGGGAGAATGTAAAGACCCGAATTTTTCCATGTATTTTTTATAATTATATGGAATATTACGATCCCATGAAAATTGATGGCGCATGATTCTGAGGCCCGGAGTGCCCAGAATGAATTTAAGAACTTTTTTTTGGGTACGTTTAGTAACCGTACAAGCAGGTTTTTGTAACTTTTGAACCGGTGCTCGGAATTGAAATCCAAGGGCACCATTGAACTCACAACACCAATATTCTCTTAAGTAGACCTTCACCTCAACCACAGTAGGTCGAGGGTAAAAGTTATTTTCCCAGAATTTCATGGGAGAGTTAAAAGAATAAAAATAAAATAAAGAACAACTTTTATTTTATTTTTAAAACCTACCATTTGAATGTTTAGTGATGGGGACCACCCGATCCTGAAACATCCCATTTGAATTTAGTTGTGGGGACCACACGAACCCATATTTTAATGGGAGAAAAATCTTGGATTTCTCCAAATTTAATGTTCCAACTTAATTTAATTAATGTACAAACTTTAATTTAATTATTTCTTAAGATTATTTAATTTGGCCCCTCACCTATCGTGGGAAAAGGGATTGGTAAAGAAGGGGAGAGCTTTGGAGAGTTGGAAAGATCTTTCTCCAAAAAAGGAGATCCTCCAACGAAGAATGACTTTTAGAATTGAAGAATGAGGAACCGACATTGGAGCATCTTGCGGGAGTGACGAACGCCGACTTCAATCTTCAATGACTTTGTCTTCTTCCTCATGCCACTTCCATCAGAAAATCGAGGTAGGGGATTTATATATGATTGCATTTATTTATCGATTCTACATATTCGGGTTTCACAATGAAGATGGCCAAACTAACATGGCCATCATCCCGTGCATATACCTTGCCTCTTATCTTTTGATTCTCTACGCATTATTTGTGCATTCTTAAACGCCAAATATTTAATGACGCTGGAAACACAATATTTTTTTGAGCATGACATATGGATGAGGAACCCTCAACCCGAGGATTTTTAATATGCAATCGTTTTATTTTTTGGGCTAAGAACGGAGATGCAGTGACCCGTAGAAGAGGAGGAGGGCCGACACACCGACGAACCACATGAAGGTAGGGTAGCGTGCGTCCGCGCCTCCGGATGAGCAGGAGACCATGACCGCTTGGCCACGGTGGAGCAGCGAAATGCGACCGTGCCGCTGGGAGGAGGACCAGCCGGAGCACCTGGCCTGCTGTGGTGGATCGATGGGACCCGCTTGGGTCCTGTGGGTGATGTGGCACCGCCCTAAGGCGCTGCCCTTTTTTGTTCTAAATGGAAGGAGGGCGCTCCCCCTTTGGTGCCAGCTTGGGCAGGCCGCGTCCTTCAGGATGCGCCCAACGCGGGCCAGGCCATGCTCAGCGGGCCAGGCCCACCGAGGCCCAGTCCATTCTGGCCGGACCCAGGCCCATCCGAACCTAGTTTCGCCTTTTTGGCCATATCTTGAGAACCGGGCGTCCGTTTGACAAACCGTCTACAGAACCAAAATCCTTGGACCGAGATGGTGCTTTTGGTATAATCCACTTGAGTTTTGGATAAAGTTAGAGTACGACTGGGTTGGATCTAACCCCGAATCCAACCGGGGCCTCGGAGTAGAAATGCTAATAACTTACGGACCGGGCGTCCGATTGACGCGCCGTCTGTTGCGTTGGGTCCCTTATGACATGAAGGACCTTTGGGATACTTATCCATGGGAATTAGTGGTAGTCGAGGTATGAAAGATATCTCGAGGGACAGATTCTATGGAACTCGAGCACACCGGGGGTGAGGAATCCGGTGGCTGGCAGTGACGCGGAGGTTGGAGACGGATAATACAGAGGTTAGTTACCTATCGACTCTAGGCGGGTCAGATCCTATGTGGGTAATTGCGGGGGTTAGTACCTATCAATCCTATGTGGGTCAGCGCTTAACGATCCTATGTGGGTCAACGCATACCGATCCCGTGTGGGTCAGATCTTGTATGGGTCAGCGCTCAGCGATCCTGTGTGGGTCAGCGCATACCGATCATGTGTGGGTCAGATCCTGTGTGCGTCAATGCTCAGAGATCCTGTGTGGGTTAGCGCATACTGATCCTGTGTGGGTCTGATCCTGTGTGGGTCATTTCGGGGGTTAGAACCTATCGATCATGTGTGGGTTAGACTCCATATAATCAGCAGCAATGCCTCTTAACAGAATAAGATGATCTAGCTTCGCGACTAATCATATGTACTTCTATAATTCACTTATACATATGTGAGTTGAGTCTTATATCTTCATGGTGTACCTATGTGGTACTATATCTTCATGGTGATACCTGTGTGGTACTCTTACCTTTTTAGTGTTACCTATGTTGTACTTCTACCTTTTTGGTGTTATATTTGTGGTATTCATCCCTCATGAATGAGATGGGTATAACTTGATAGATTAGGTATATGTATGGGCATATACCTAAGTAGAGTATAAGTCTTTCTTTGTGGTATTTTCCTTTGTGGAACTCTAGGAGACCTACGGGGTCTCGGGGTCCCTACAGAGTATCGTTATACTCACCCCTACATGGGCTACGCCCGCACCTTGCTGTGTCTTGTGCAGACAAAAGACAACGCTAATCGAGGTCAAGGGTACCAGACTGGAGGATGATCGAAGGTAGACATTAGACGAGATGATCCTCATGGGTGACCATTTGAGAGCTGTACCTACCCATAAGGTAGGATCCTTGGCGGGTGTTCACAGGAGCTGTTTTCAGTTTTACTTGTACTTTCTAGTTTTACTTGTACTTTCCAGTTGGGATTGTATTCTGGGCCCTTTACTTTCTGTACACACCCTGTTTACTATATAGTTTACTTTATTCTTGTATCTTTCTATGTGATTGGTTTGTGTGAGTTTACAGTTTATAAAGGCAATGCCTTCCCATTTTAGGGAATACGCCTTTCGGTGCTTGTCACTATCCCATGGCCTATGGAAGGAAGGCTTGGGGTAGTCACGGCATGGGCCCTGGGGGACGGGTCGTGAAATATTCCAACTTCAATTATCTTTCCACTCCTTTTATTCTAAAAATTAAAACATCATCTGTGATGTGTTGATTTATCGCATTCAAGGATGAAGTGTTTTAAATTTCTATTAATGCCTCCAATGCTGGTCAAAAAACCATTTTTATGGTTAAAAAAATTATAATATATTTATTTCATCTTATTTATATTTATGGAACTATTATATATACATGATTTTAATTAAAAAAATAAAAATAGTTTTTAATTATTAAAAAATCGCCAAAATAATCTAAACAATTATCACTAACGTTTTATCTAACAATTCATCCTCACCCAAAATAACCAAATGAATTATATAAACATTTAATATTATGGATGTTCATTAATTACATATAACTTTAATTCTGTATATCTATTCCCATTTTATATGAAGTTCCATACTCATATACAATTAAACCGATCATCAAAACCAAGGAAACGAACACTCCCAAATGATAAAATTGTATCTTATAACTCATCAAAAATACCATAAATGAACTTAATAAAACTATACTAAATAAAATACATATAGAAAATGTTTTTAATTAAATTATTAATGAATCTAATTTCATTATCCAGGACTTTAAGGCCAAGTGAAGAACACTGTCACACATAAGGTAAGAGTTTCTTCCTAAATCTCCATTTTCCATTCGGTTTACAATTTCTCTCCCTTTACCCAAGTTTAATTATTAATTATTTTTATATAATTATTATAAATTATTTTTATATGTTCCAAAATCATATATAATAATTCATCTTTATTTTAAGGGGAAATACATGTTTTTCAAGCCCCCCTCTTAATTCTTCCCAATAAGGAAACCCAATTAAAGGGAACTTCCCAATTTCTTATCCATTTTCAAGTACCATACATAATATATTTTAAAACACCATTATTTTTCTAAAATCAAAAATATTTTATTTATAAACTAAATTTGTTCATTTTTAGTTTTATATAAATAATTATGACAAATATAAATGATTTTTTTAAAAGAACTCTTCTTTTAAAGTAAAAGGGGTATTTCTCTCAAGAATTCCTCAATGATTTTATTAGAGTATTTTCATCTATTTTAAAACCTTTTTTGAATTTTATTCCTTATTGATATTGATCTCTTATTATTATCATCTACCAAATTTTATTAAATGGTTTATGATAAGTTTAACTGTGGATGTGCTATCTTGATACCATTCACCATACTACTCAGAATTGTTAGTGATTATGTTTACAGATTAGGGAAATTTATTTACATTTCATATGTATATATTGTTTATGTATAAACCCAATCATATGAGGAATGAATTGGAATTAGTAAGTAATGGGTAGAGCCCGCTATAGCCCCTCAATGCATCGGTAGGTCTCATGATACAAAACATAAATAGATTTTGGATGCGGCCTTAACCATTTATTTTCAGATGTCTTAGATAAGGCCTCTACGGTATTTTTATGATGTCCAAAATATGAATTCCCTTATTATCATATTTTTAATTGATTATCCATGTGAATATTTGACTAGTATAATATCCATGATTAAGTTTCTTTCTCATGTGACTATTTATGTGGAATTATTTATTAAGCTTTTATTCTTTCCATATTATACTTAAGATTATGTTATAATGACATGTGTTTTTAGTCATTCACCATTACTTAATATTTATATTAGCTTCCGATGTATTACTTACCCTTACTGAGTATTTGAGATCACCCCTTTATTATGTTTTATTTTTCCTTATGATTCAAAGATGTATATTATGAATGAATTGAAGGGATAAACTAGGAGTTTATAGGTGTTTCTAATGAAGTTTTTATGTTGTATTTAATTTAAAGTATTAATTTAAGGCTCATGTATGTAATCAAGATTTTAAAATTGATAAACTAATCAGTCCTTTGGGATTCATGTCTTGTATCTATGCTAATGTAATAAAGTAAGGTACCAGCTCTAGGCTACTGGGTTCAGGGTCTTTATATGAGACATCGTGTATGGGATTAGGGAGTAATCCTAATCCATTATGAGACTATGTCCACCATGTGATGTTATCTTGAAAGTTAGCCTTGAATTATGATTATATCATGTTTTATATTTTTTCCACATTTCATATGATGCAATGATCTTATGATACCATGTTCTTTATGTTATGAATTGATGTGATTACTCATGTGCCTTCTCGTTTAGGATATCATGTTATACCTTTGAATCACATATTATGTTTCTTTATCATGTTTATTACCTTACTATGATTTTTATCTCACCCCTTTATTTATTTATTCCCTAGGTTATCCCATGTTGATTTAGGAGCTTGAATGGATTTTAGGATCTCACTATGGAATGTAAAATAAGGAAGCCATGTTTTATGTAAAACAAACCTTGTCATCTAAAGGCATTAGGACTTTAAAATCCTTGTGTTTTGTAAATGGATATTTATATTTAATAATAATGTAATAAAATGTGTAAAAGGTTTGGGTCGCCATAAAGAATTTATCCCTTCAATACCTTGATGGAATTTGATATCTTAGGCCCTTTTATAGGAATGAAACCACCTACATAAATCCATGGACATGGTGTTCGGTGGGCGAGTTCATTTCTAGAAAGTCAAATAAAGAGACATATATAATGTAGGTTGATGGAATCAACTTGCAAACTGCTTTATTAGAAATATCATGATAAAGAGATTATATTACATGAAAATTTTTCATAGAAGGTTGGATGTCGTTGTGACATTAAATTCTTTTTCTATGGGAGCATTGGTGTTTTTCTAGATGTTGGCCTTGGACTTTAGGTGGTTATGCCTAATTTAGTTGGGAAAGATGCCTAGAGGGTCACACACTAAGTGCATCTACAATTTTAGTTATATTCAAGTAATGAATTTAACATGTCATAATAAATAATATTTATTATGTTTGGTTGATTACCATAATTTAATCTCAACTTATTCAAAAGAATAAGTGAGTTAAACAATAATAATAAATATTTTTTTTTGAAAATTTGGAAATTATAATATTTATTATATTTATCGATGAATAATGTAGTGATATTTATTTATTAAATAAATAATTATTATTCAAGGACTGATAAATGTGAACGAGCGAAAGAAGACCCAGTTTAATGGTTGGAAGTGGTATAAATGATATTTATTTATATTTTTTATTCATTTCACATATCAAGAATTTAAAATTATTATTATTATTATTATTATTATTGGACATGGGTTTAACTAAGAATTATAGAATTAGGAAAGGGCTTGTGTGTGATTTTTTAACCCCAAACCTACCAAAATAAAGATATAATTATATATCTTTCCTAAAACACAATTGGTGTACACAAAGGATAGAGTGAGACTCTCTAGAGCCCTAAAGATAGATAAAGAGATCTAGAGTTCTCTCCTCCCCTGATATATCAATATAATGAGAGATCATCAAGAGTTCTTCCTCTCTCAAGAGTAATTATGATGTGATCAACCACAAACAACGCAAGTGATCTGGATCATCTGTGCTAGCACCTGATGATTCTCCGAAATTATTTATAGATTATGGTACACATGTGGATAATTGATATAGGGATTATGTATTTGGACCTTTAATTTCCATTATGGGGTGACAAGATCAATTCCACTAGATCATCAATGAAATTGGAATTACAAGTTGTGATAATTCTATATCTTCCTATAAATTTATTATAAATTACATGTGAAGATTCTCCTCTTCTTGTTTCATAATTTTAATATAGTAAAGTAATATATAGTATTTTTCGAACATGATGTTTTGATCATGTGTGGAAATGATTACACATAATTAAGACTAAAATCCGAGTTGGTTATACCATTAAAGGATTCTTCCATTGTGCTCAGAACCTACACAACCATGGTATCAGGGTCAATGTTAAACCATGAAAAAAAATATCAAGATCAAGTGATTCAATAATATTAAGTATCTTTATAGAAATTAAAGGAATACCTATCTATATAATGGGTGACTAGTAGAAGAAAATATTCAATGATATACATTTGTACATTATTATACTTAATCTTGTCAAGGGATGAAAATAAGGTGATGGTAATGAATATTTGAGATGCATTTTAAAAAAGTATATTATTAAGATATGTAGATAATGTTAAAGGGTGTCACCTATGGAATCCCATATCCCATAATATCATTATTCCAAAGGGATTTAGTACTCTGATTGGAAAGATATTAAAAACAATAAACATAAATAGAAAATTAACCCAATCTCATCACAATTATGGCTCCAAAGTATTAATGGAAAAATATTTTATTACTTAATTATTAGCTTTAATTATCATTGAATTAGTATAAAAACTTGTTTATGGTTTAGTATGTTTGTTTTGTTTATGATTGAAATAAAAAAGAAACAAATTTAATAATTGAAGGTGTTATTGGATAATATTTTTTTATGAAGGAAATGAGATATATAAATTAGATTATAGGGATGTTAAATTATAGAGATAGAAATATCAGGAATTATAAAATATTTTAAAAATTATTCATGGAAATTTGGTATTTATGACATTACCCATCAAGTTAAATACATTGGAAGTTTTTAGATATTGGGTTTGAATATGCTGAAAAAGAGAAGTTAATGGGTTCATAAAAGTTGATCTACTTTAAGTACATGGTTTACTTAGGACAACCTTTTTTTTTTAACCAAAGAGTTAAATCAAATGACGATCAAAAGTTTATCCAAATAAAAAATTTCACATGATGAAGAATTTATATAAACGACTAAAGAATATTTGTGGTGAGAAATCATGATAAAAGTTATTTTTGATCACTATAATAGAAATTTAATTATGTATTTATTTATAAATTTTTTGGTTTTATATGAAAAAGTTAAAAAAAATAATCTTATCAACATGTCATGGTTTTATTTAACATGTCATGTTTTGGTTTTTGGGAGTTGATGATATTTTCCTTAGCATAAAAAATAAATAAATAATGTCATGTTACGACATCATGGTTTTTATTGTAGTGTCCAATTCAACAATACATATATAATATTCCATTAAGGAAAGTTTTAGTTCTCGAACCCAACAGCCAAAAGTTGATGTCTACTTTATCACATTGGCATAAGATATAAGGAATCACATTCCGAAAGACTAAATAGTTTAGTAGTCTTGGTAAACTAGATATATACATTAAATTCACATTACATTTTAAAACATAAAATACACAAATAATTTTATTTGATAATTCAATTATTTCTTTTAGCGTATCCATACATATCAATCACAAAACACTTCCTTATATCCTTAGGAAAATAAAACATAATAAATGGGGGAGCTTAGATACTCAGTAAGGGTAAGAGTTCAATAAAATCTATAAAAAAATAATTTATAATCAATATTTCAAGGTAAATAACAGAAACACATGACATTTAATCAATAACTTGAGAATAATATGGTAGAAATAAATGATAATAAAAAAATTCCATAAAAATAATCATATGAGCATGAAACTTAACCATGTATATTCTAACTAATCGAATAATCAAATGGAATATCAATAACTGAATTTATAATAATGGAATGAATAATATTGGACATCTAAAACATACTATTGAGTCCATGTTCTAAGAAATCTTATACGGTCGATGCCTTGTTCCATGAAATCTATATAAATGAGTAAGGTCTCAACCAAAACCCAATATAGTTTGTCTTTCAAGACCTACCGATGCATCGAAAGTTAATAGTGGGATCTTCCAGTCACTTATAAAGTCCAATGCATTAATCATATAAAATGGGTGAAACACAATCAAAATAAACATTCTTATTGAAAAAATATCAAGTGAAATATTAACACTTTCCCCAATTAATAAACATAATCATAAACCATCCATAGTAATATAGTTAATGGTAATAAAATTTTATATCCTTTTTAAAATTGATCATAAACCATCCAAATGAAGAATATGGATGATATTAATAAAAAATATCCCCAGTAGATCATTATTTCAATAAAGTATTGATGTCTTTGATGAGTATAAATACCATAACAAGATATTTAAAAACATTTTTTAGGAAAATAACCTTTTCACTTTGAAAATATTTTTAAAACTAAAAGTTCACAAAATATTTTGAAAAAATATTTATTTGAAAATAACCTTTGAAAAATTGAAAAATAAGATTTAAAACATTGATTGGTCATTATGGTGTAAAATTATATTCATGTTGTACACATAAAAATAAACATTCCTTTCACATATTGGTAAAATCCAAACATGCATTGTTTTGAAAAAAACATAAAGATTACTTTTACTTTTTTTTGAAAAACGTGAAAATGGGTAAAAATGTATTTAATAAATCATTTTTAAATGTTTAAAAATATTTTTTAAAATATATTTAGAAAACATGGGTTTTTATGAAAAAGGATTTTCGATTGAAGAGAGAAATAAAGTTAGATTTTGTTAAAAACATTTTCTTTATCATTTTAAGTAAAAAAGAGAGGGAAAAATGGAACTATTACTTGAAAAAGATTATGAATAACCAGATGAGAATACAATATATTAATTTTAAGACATAAATATCAAATAATTTACCTAATAAATACTTAAACAAAAACAATCTCAAATAATGATGAGATTTTTAAATAAACCCTTACCACTTTAGAAACTTTTGAAACATAATACACTTGAAATAAATAACTTTATATTAAACTTTAAATACCATGAAGATAAATAAATTCATGATATAACATAAAAAAGTTAATTATATACATGACACAAAATAAATAAGTGGTTAATATGCTGTATGTTTCACGGAAGCAAAAGTGAGACGAGAAACCCTTACCCTGAGTCCAACTCATCACGTACATTCCTTATATTACTGAATAATAAACTTATATTAATTATTTAATTACTTAAGAACATTTTTAAATTTTATTATTCCTTTTATTTAACTTATTATCATGTTATATATGATTAATTAATCAATTAAGTTTATGTCGGATGTTTTGTTGATATTTAGCTTATGTGTCAAAAATGAATTTGGTTGGTTGACTATGGTCAAATAGATAATTATTTAAGCATATAAAGAATAATAATTGTGAAATAATTATCATATTTATACATAAATTATACTTTTAAAACCAATCATGAAATATGGTTATGAGAAATTAACTATGATACAATCATGGTGACGATAGACTGAACATATTCATGAGCAACATTTCCATTTTTCAATGATCATTATGGAAAGAAGTTAAGTAATATTTTATCTTTCCACAATGATAATAATATCCTAAATACCATATAATTTCTTTAAATGTACTTATATATATCATTCATGTGGTGTGGTGATGAAAAGAGAGTAACATCACTTCGTGAAGGCGGTAGTACACACATACACGAACAATGCTATCATCTTTAAGTGAGTGAAAATGTAAGAAATAAAATGATACATTATCATTTAAGAATGATAAAAATTTCATAAATTTCATAAATATTATAATTATGTCATTTATTTAACATATATTCATTAACTTTATCCATACTATCTTCCATGTAAAGCGTTAGTGAAAAAAGAAGCACATCGCTTCGCAAGGCGGTAGTTTTCCATACACACGAGCGATAACATCATATTCCCTATGGAATGGAAAGTAATATAGAATATATGATACAATGACTAAATATGCATAATTATTTTATAAATTTTAATATATATACTTTGATTTATTATCTTACCCAACTGTGAGAGGTGGTAATGGAAAAAATGAATGACATTGGTTCGTGAGGCGGTAGTCCGCCGTAAAAATAAATGATGGCTTCGTAACACATTTGATGGAAGTGGGAATGGTTAAAGGTAATTAACTTAAAATAAAAAAACTCAGTATATGTAATATATATTTTTTATTTTATAATTATAAATTAATAATATTTTAAGGAGGTGGAAGAAGAAATAAAACAAAAACACATAGTTAGTATTTTTACCTCTTCTCAGAACACCTCTTTAGTATTATACCTAAAGTATTCATAGAATAGATTTATGAAAAAAGGATTATAGGATGATGGAATTTAATATGATAAGTGATATATACATGTATTTTTAGATCCAAAAGGGTTTTATAGTGTGAAGAAGATAGAAGAGGGGGTTTCCTTTTATAAGTGAGGTTAATGGAACACTTGTAATATTTGAAAAAAAAATTTATACCCACATTTTCCACTTGAAAAAAGGGTAAAAAATGGATTATTATAGATATTTATAAATTATAAGATTTAAATATGGCCATAAAACAGATTTTAGACAAGTTTTTAGGTAATTTTAACCATTATTTTTCGTTTAACCCCTGGGTAAACCCATTTTTACTTTAACCCTGATAAATAACTTTTAATATTTTAACTATTAATTATTGTAAAAAATTAAGTTGAAATTATTATATAATATAAATTATTATGATTATAAATATAAAATTAATTTTTAAAATTCCATTCATAGAATTGGAAATTTTTTAATTAAAAGTAATCACATAAATGTGTTGAGAAATCATGTTTTCAAAGAGAAAATGTTCAAAAGTTTACAAAGTTTTTATATCAAAATTTAATATGAAAATTATTCCAATTTCCTAAATTAAATTAATATATATATAATTGAACTAATTTTAATTTAAAACCAATTTAAAACATACTTTAAATTTATAAATAATTTAAATATAAGGGAATTTTTCAATTTTTTTTCACTATTTGCCTAAAAATGAAACTTTTCAAAAAAATAAAAAAAATCACCCTAATATAATTTTGATATTATTATTTTAAAAATAATTTTTATTATATAAAACAAAACTTCTATAAGTGTTAAAAATTAATTATAAATTATTTTTGCAAAGCGTAACTGAACTGCCTTTTTAGAAAAATACAGTTTTTCAGAAAACATTTCTTTTTTCTTTCAAATGGTTCTAATTTTATCTTTATAAATATATATCTATTTTATTCATTTTATACATGTGTAAAACATATAATTTTCATCA
The DNA here is from genome assembly GCA_963277665.1 of Viscum album. NCBI lineage: Eukaryota > Viridiplantae > Streptophyta > Magnoliopsida > Santalales > Viscaceae > Viscum > Viscum album. Next base: position 419,347,654 of record OY728143.1, read on the forward strand.
ATTAGTAATTTTTATTCATACCTTCCAATTTATTGGCTAGGTTATAATGCAAATGTTTAAATAATAATATTTTAATAGAGTATCACGTTTCGTTTAAACCCGATGTTACATGCATTGAAAGATATCAAAGATATTGAATTTATAAATATTTCTTAATGTATTAAAATTTTATATTCCCTTATATGTTTTATGTTGTGTTTCATAAAGACTATTGAATATGATGTTCATATTTTAAAATCTGAAGGGGTTACATTCTACCCCCTTAAATAAATTACATCCTCTCACTTTAATCTTGATCTAGATAATCAAGATGTTTTCATTTGAAAATACCTTTCTTGAAATCCAAAATCAGGAGAAGGGTTAGTAAAGAATAATCTTGATTATATATAATGGAAATAAAAATTTCATATGGAATAACAAATAACTATGTTTCCAAGTAGGAGAACATTGGCGGAAAGTGAAGATATGGGATTAGAAGAAAAGCATAAATAATTATAGAGAGTGATAAATTTCATTAATCACAAGAAATTGAATTATAAATAAAAATTTAAGGAACTAAAAACCATACATTTGTGATGATTTAGAAAACCATGGGTTCAATAGAAATAAATAAGTAAGGATAACATTTTGTTTCAATATTCTTTTCCCAGAGATGAGGAATTATTTTACTATCTAAGAATAAAAGGAAGTATACTTAATTGATACATTTATATTTTGATAAGAATTATTTCAGACTTTGGTTGTGGTTCAATTAATTTCCAATTCACCACTTACTCTAAAATATGAATATCTAAAAATGAAAATTTTCATTCATGAAGCACTAAAATTCAATTTTAGCAGACTGTAATATCCATAATAGAATGATAAGTTATTTATTTGATATCTAGTTATTATTATAACTAAATGGTTAGTATAGGTTATCCAATATGCGTAAATATTCATATGGTGAAGTAATACATTAATATCTGAAACCTCATCTAAAGTTCAACTCAAGCCATTTCATAACAGGTTAACCTTTTGACCCTTACAAAATATTAAGCTCTAAAAATTTAGAAATGAGGTCACTAAATTTCTAAAATTTACTTATCATTAATCCCCCAAACAATATGAATTATCTCTTAATCATCACATATCAACCATGTGAATACCTTCATCATGTATTCTCTTGAATCATGGTAATAACCTGAATTACCAAAAAAACTTATTGAAAACATACATGTTTACCTATTATTTAAATAAAACATAGATTATTGGATATATTCCTTAATTCCAAAAATGTTATTAACTATATCAATGATAGTATAAACAACTTTGTCAATAAATCATTAATAGGTTCCAAGATAGACAAACTATATAATTTATAATATCCATATCAATAATCTTATTATCCCAAAATCATTATCGCAACATTAAGAATATATTAAGGGTTATACTTCCTTCAATCATTTGTTTTCCAAGAAGTTAAACTTTCCACTGAATCATTTTTTTGGGCCATCAGTACCGTTCAACATACACTTTCAAATCCTTATTGAAAAAGTACTTTAGTATAATACTTATAAATTTAATAATTATTTTAACCATGATATCATTGATAAAATACTCAAATGACATAATTCATGAATCCAAACACAATCACATTAATCATTCTACTTCGTATGTGGTAATAGCATAAGCTTGACCATGATCCATTATCTAATTTTTAGGTATATTCCTTTGATGTTTAGGGAATTCGTTTGTGTAGTGCCCCACATCCTTACAATTTAAGCATTGAACATTGGAAAACTTTTTATTACCCTTGTAATCATGATCATGGTTTCCTTTCTTTATACAATTATAAAAAAACACCCATTCTCTTTAATCATGTACTAGGGCGTTTCTTTCCAAAATTATCACATGTGTGAAAACCCTTCTTTCCCTTATTTTATTTATCTATATTTTTTTCTACCATCCTCTTCTTTTCTTACTTCCCTTCGAATCAATAATTCTTAGAGAATTCATTCTCTATATTGTTAGAAAATGATACTATATACTTATATGATGATAATGTTTGGGAGACTAGTTCCCTTCAAAATATTGTATTAATCCCATCAAAGAAATGACCACGCTTAATTTTTGGATTATGTGCATTGATACGGTTCTAATTACTTATGCTAGGAGGAATTTATAAAATATATAATACATTATATTAGATCATATCATTATTAAACATAATGTATAATTCCAAAACTATTAAAATACTTAACATAAATTGAAATATTTATGAATAGATAATCTCATAAACATAAACATGGTTTATTTGGGGATATCTTTATTTTTAAATCCTTCATAATGGTTTGTAAAGAAAATGTGAATTATCCTAAGAATATCCCTCAGGATTATAAAACTAGGTTCACAGTAAGGCCCATTTTCATGAACCCACTGATGATCAGGTCAATCCTAATGCACTGTTTTTGGAGTTATTACCCCAAGGTGCATCTATTCTAGAACCATGTCCACTTGTAGTATCCAAACATGGATGTATTCATGAGGTAAAACCATATAATATAGTCCTTAACAAAACTTTAGGATGTTCTTATATACTTATACTCAAATTCTATCATAGGGTTATGTTCCCTAATCAATGTTTCCCTAAATCTAGTTCCCAAGGTTTCTACTAAACTTTCTTTGATACCAACTGTATAACCCTGAAATCAGTAGCCTGGAAACATTATCTACTTTATTACATTGGAATAAGATACAAGTAATCATACCCTGAAGGACAAAATAGTTTAGTAGTCTTTATAAAATAGATATATACTTGAAATTCAAATTACATTTTAAAAAATAAAATACACAATGAATTTTATTTGATAGTACAATTATTCCTCTTAGTGTATCCCTACATATCAATCATAAAAAACTTCCTCATATCCTAGGGAAAATAAAACATAATAAATGGGTGAGCTAAAATGCTCAGTAAGGGGGTATAGATTAGTATAAGATATGAATAAATAAGGCATGATAAATATAAAAATGAAAATAACTGAGACAAATTCCATTTAATAAATAAATTTAGCATAATATGGAAGGAATAAATGATGATCAAATAATTTTATATAAATAATCACATGATCATGAAACTTAACCATGTATATTCTAACTAATCCCATAATCACATGGAGTAAAAATAACTGAATTCATAATGATGAAATGTATAATGATGGACTTATAAAACATACTATTAAGGCCTTGTTATAAGACATCTAACACCTTTGAGGCATTCTAACAAGACATCTATATAAATGAGTAAGGCCTCAGAAAAAACCCAATCTAGTTTGTCTCATGAGACCAACCGATGCATCGAGGGCCTATAGCGGGCCCCACCACTTACAAAGTCAAATGAATTACTCATATTAAAATGGAGAAACACAATCAACATAAATATTCATATTTAAAAACTAGAATATAAAATGTTAATACTTTTCCCAATCAGTAAACATAATCACAAAATATCTAGAGTAATATGGTGAACGATAATAAAATTGTACATCCTTGGTAAAAATGATCATAAACCATCCAAAAAAATAATAATTATGATATCAATACAACCTATCACTAGTGTATCATAATTTAAATAAATGTTTGATGTTGTTTATAAGTATAAATAGAAAAAAAGATATTTTAAAACATTTTTTAATAAAATAACCTTTTCACTTTAAAGATATTTTTAAAAATAGAAGTTCAAAAAATATTTTGAAAACCATTTTATTTGAAAATAACCTTTGAAAATTCATAAAACAATCTCTAAAACATTGATTGGTCATGATGGTGGAAAATTCCATTCCTACCGTACACATTAAAATAAATATTTCTTTTACATTTTCGGTAAAATCCAAACATAAATTGTTTTCAAAACGAAATGAAAATTACTTTCAAAACATTATGTAAAATGTAAAAATGGGTAAAAATTACTTTTATAAATAATTTTTGAAAGTTTAAAAACATTTTTAAAACCATTTTTAGAAAACATGGGTTTTGATGAAAAAATATTTCCGACTAAAGGGAGAAATAACCCCATATTTTCTTAAAAACATTTTATTAATAATTTTAAGTAACAAGGAGAAAAAATGGTACTATTATTGAAAAGTTCATGAATAACCATAGGATAAGAAATTAGATTAATTTTAAGATATAATTATCAACTAATTCCCCCAAGGGAGACTAAAAAAACAATCCCGAATAATGATGAGATTGTGAAATAAACCTTTACCACTTTGTTAACTTTTGAATTGTAAGCCACATATAAGAAATAACTTTAAATTAAACATTAAATACCATTATTATAAATTAATTCATTATATAACATTCAAAAAGGGTAGTATATACTCTACAAAAAATAAAGAAGTGGTGAATATGACGTATGTCTCACAGAAGTAAAAGCGATATGAGAATAATAATCACGTGTCAAAAATGACTTTTGTAGGTTGAATATAGTCAAAGAGATCATTATTTAAACATATATAGAATAATAATCATGACATAATTATCATATTTATATAAAAATTATACTTTTCAAACCAATCATGAAATATGGTTATGAAAAATGAACTATGTTACAATCATGATGGCAGTAGGTTGTACGTATGCTTGAGTAATGTTTCCATTTTTTAATGATCATTATGAAAAGAATTAATATAATATTTTATATTTATTGAATTATAATAATATAATAAATATAATATTATTTCTTTAAGTGTATTTATATATATATATATATATTATCCATGTGGTGTGGTGATGAAAATAATGTCACATCGCTTTGTGAAGGCGGTAGTCCACACATACATGAACAACATTTTCAACTGTAAGTGAGTGGAAATGTAAGAAATAATGATATATTATATTTTAAGAATTATAAACATGTTAGGAATATCATAATTATTTTATTTATATCATATATATTCATTAAATATATCCTTATTATCTTCTATGTAAAGCATCAGTGAAAAACGAATCACATCGCTTCGTCAGGAGATAATCTACTGTACACACGAGCAACATTACCATATCCCCTATGTAATGTAAAGTAAAATGGTATATATGATATAATTAATTAATAGGTATAATTATGTTATAAATATAATATATAAACTTTATATCCATCATCATACTCATCCATGAGATATGGTAATGGAAAAATAAATGATATCGGTTCGTGACTCAACCATGAGATGTGGTAATGGAAAAACGAATGATATCAGTTCGTGAGACGGTAGTCCGCTATACACACAAATGATGATTTTGTAACCCATTTGATAGAAGTGAGGATGGTTTTAGGTTATTGAATTAATATAAAAAATATAATTATATTTAAGAATTTTTTATTATTATATAATGATAAAATAATAATATTTTAAGTAGTTATAAGAATAAATAAAACAAAAATGAGTAGTTAAAAATTTTACTTCTTCTCGAAACATCTCTTTAAGATTATACATCAAGTATTCCTAGAATTAATTTTTGAAAAAACCGATGATTCTAGGATGAGGGAATTGGAGTTGTAAATTTATTTATATAGGTATTTTTTGAACTAAAATGGTTTGAATGTGTGAAGAATAGAGGATAGGTGGTGGCCTTTTATGGGTGAGGTGAGTGGTACACCTATATTTTTTGAAAAGAAAAAGGTGTACCCACAATTTTTACACGCCAAAAGGATCCAAAATGAAGTATTATGGATATTTAAACATTATAAGGCAGAAATATGGAAATAAAATAGGTTTTATATATGGTTTTAGGTTTTTTTAACCCTTATCTTTTAGTTTAAGTCCAATTAAACCATTTTTACCTTAACCGTGGTAAATAATTTTTACTGTTTTTACTATTCATTATGGTAAAAAATTAAGTTAAAATTATTAGATAACATAAATTTTTATGATTCCAAATATATAATACATTTTTAAAAATTATATTTAAATAATTTGAAAATTTTAATTTAAAATTAATCCTATAGACGTAATGAAAAATTGAGTTTTCAAAGAGAAAATATTCAAAAGTTTACATATTTTTTATATAAAACTTTAATATGAAAATGATTCTAGTGAAATAAAGTGTATTAATATATATATATGTATAATTGAAATAATTTTACTTTAAAACAAATTTAAAATATAATTTAACTTTATAAATAATTTAAATGAAAAGGTAGTTTTCAATTAAAATTCAGTATTTTTCACTATTCATCAAAAAATAAAACTTTTTAGAAAAATCCCAAAAATTCACCAAAGGATAATTTTTATATGAATATTTCAAAAATTAATTTTATTTTTTAAAATAATTTATATAGAAGTGGTAAAAATTAATTATAAATTATGGTCGGAAGAGTGATTAAACAACCTTTTAGAAAAATACATTTTTTTATAAAACATTTATTTTTCTTTAAAATACTTCTAACTTTTTCTCTAATTAATATATATACATTTTATTTATTTTATAAAAGTGAAAACCATATAATTTTCATAATTTATTTATTATAATCATCAATTTAATAGCTAGGTTATAATAGTAATGTTTAAATAATAATATTTTAATAGAGTATTGTGTTTCATTTAAACCTGATATTGCATACATTGAAATTTATTGAAGAGATTGAATTTATAAATATATAATAAATTATTGAGATGTTATATTAACTTATATGCTTGTTTTTTTTGTGTCTTACATACTATCGAATATTATTTTCATATTTTAGAATCTCGAGGTGTTACAAACGTCATGATTTGGATTGAGATTTAGCTAGTCGACATGTTTTGGGCTACATGATGTGGTCTATGTCATGTTAACAAGTTTTATTAATAGTGATTGAAATGTAAAAGGATACATGTTAAGGTTATTTTTTGTGTGGTTTGAGAGAGGAATAAAAACTTTTCATTTTAGTGATCTACATGTCATAATTATTTTTACCAGTAGTTGGGTTTTAGAGAGGTTGAGTAGAGACCACCTCAATTGTCTGGAAACACACTGTGTTTGAGAGTAAGAAATCAGGGCTTATGAGTTGAATATATATATATATATATATATATATATATATATTCATTTTGGTCATAATTCAAGAGTAAATGTTTTTACCAAAAGTATTAGAAAGAATTGATGAGAATGGAACCACCCCATTACAGGGGATGAGATAAGAGAGAATAAGGAACTTAAAAAATATAATGGACTTATAAACTAAAGTATAAACTATGATGTCATGAAATTTACCACATTGTGGTTTTTATTTGAATATTGTTCATGAAACTATGTTGTGGTATTTATATTGAATCATATTGGATATCATTCTACCAACACTTCTAAGATGATTGTCATGTTTAATTCATTTTGTGACACATCATACTATGATATATGGATTAAGTGAATGTTAATATGAGTTTTAACAAGACACATGACTAATGAGGTTGGAATTATAAGAGTTACACTATTGAATGGTAAATTATGACCATTTCAAAACATTTTAAATGTCATGATTCCAATAGGATCATTCAATCAATGAAAAATTTATATAAATTGGAGTTTTTAGATCTACTTTGAGCACACTGGTAATTACTGCTAAATGTGACCCCCCAATAAATCTATTCACTTATCCACCTTTGTCTGGGAGGTACTATCATACTATTAAAGTTTAAGGGGTCCTATAAAAGATTTAAATTCTTATAGTCATTAATGAAAACCTTTAGAGGCATGAACCTATTGAATTCTAATGAGGGAACCTGATTAAACTCAATACTAGAAGATATTTGATGTGGGAAGAGTCATACAAATTTATTATAGTTTTTTATTATATCTTTTTGATTCTTCTCTTGATAGATATTTTTTGTGAATTTTGTTATTTCATAAACTACTTATAGGTATAGGTATGTCTAAAAAAATCCATCAGTAATATTAGATCCATTACTGAAGATGAATTGATATTTTGTTTATAAAATGAAATCCCTAGGTGTAGCCTTTTCGAACCCTCTACATAAGGGAATCCCCTACCCATGAATAGATCACTCCTAAGAGATCCCCAACTAGAAAAGAGATATTTCCAGCTGAGAATAATCAATAATTTGATGTTTTGAATAATGAAAACTATTTTGATGCCTTTAAAAAACAAATACTAAGGTTATAAAACCAGTTTATGGTTTAACTTTTTTTATAACTAATGGAGTAAATTATAAAAAGGACTTGTTTTATAGAAAAATTCAGATAAAAATGACATTATTTTTTAGAAAAACTCTATATTTACCTTATTATAAAACAAAAAATCATTTTTAATATTAACATATAGTGGCTTGCTATCAAAATAGATAAGGTTTAAGGAAACATGATTTCCATAAGGAAAAACCAGATTTTAATAAAATTTTTATGCGTTTTCTTACTATTTATGGATATAGTTAATGTCCAATGTATTTTTGATAGGATTTATACTTGTTTAAAATTTTTATATCTCATGTGAAATATATTAACTAATCAATTTTGTTTGAAATCTCTATCCATGTATATAAAATGTTTCTATTATAAATATTTTATACATTAGTTTAAATTATCAAAAATGGATCATATACTTTTATTTCCTTACATGTATATAGTTAGTTACACATTAGGTTACACATAAAAGATATAGTTTTTATGAAACCAATATTTTGATTTGTTATTTTGGTTTTGAATTGAATTATAAATATTAGTCATGATTTATATATATTAGATGATAGAGTTGTGTTGGAATTGAAGTCTTGGTTGAGTATTTATCTACTTATAGTGAGACTTTGGGCTAGTCTTCTCACTAACATGGGGGATTAGGATTTATATAAGGAAAGTGGGGGTTGGAAACCTGTTTCACCATTCTTTATCCTATAGGAATTTTGATTTTGTACGAATACAAGACTTTACATTAAAGAGTTTCATGTACCTTATACATGAGATGAATTTGGTTATGTAGAGATATAATTATCTATCATTTATGGGAAGTTACTACAAATCATGAGTTGTATAATGTGTTAAAAATTGATTTGTATAGAACACATCAATTTGGTTTTTGGAATAAGATTCAAAAAAATAATAATATCTATAAGCCTGCATATATATAGGGATCGTATGAGATAAAGATTATGTAAGATAAAATAGTCATGATTTCTATTTAGAGGATAAATATGAAAATGGTGAGACTAATAAAATCATGAAAAATAATATTTGTGAGATATATTCCAAAGAAAACATGTCTCAGTTACTCAATTATCTAAATGGGTACATATATGCCAACATAGGGTTCCAATAGATTATCTTGTTTAAGGAATTATTGATATTTATTTTACTAAGAGTTAGGTAACCATGTACTATTGTGTGTTTCAAGTCACACTTAATAGAGAATCAATAAAGGTTAAGATACTAGAGGAATATGAATTGATCTTACCCATTTGATACATTTGGGAAAAGTGTTGTCCACTCAATTATCCAAGATTAATAAGTGATATTTTTGGTTTGAAAAATTACCTAAATGGTTATGTTATGAGAGGAATTCCAAAGTTAACAAATTAATTAGTAAACAAGGGACATTGGATTAATAAATGGATATGTTTTATAAAATCATCATTTTTAGTAAGAGTACACTTAATAATAGTCTTTATTAAATGATATAAAATATGATACTCATCAAAAAATATGTATTATTATAGATAATTACATGGATCATGAAATTTATTTTGATACCACTTATAGGTTGGACTAATAACTTAATAGATTGGTATGAATGGTTAAGAAAAATATCTCATAGAGATTCATTATGAGAATATGGATATGAATGTCATAGGAATCAAATTATTTGATTCTAACTCATGGGTTCATATGTACATCACAAATTTATCTAAAAAAATATATAATCATAAATATGTGGGAATATATTAAAGTAGAAGTATATCTACATGTTTCCCATGGGTAATTGTTGTTATTTTGGAAGATGAAACTTATGATAAAATTCTATGTAGTGGATTAATTATATAATTGGGAATCTCTTTCAATTTTTATAACATAAATATAAATTTGATTTTTTATATCTTGTTTTGACTTTATTGTATTTTCATTCATTATTAAGAACATGGTTTTTTTATAAATAAGGATAAATTTTTTATAAAATTAGATATAATGTCTTGGGTTTTGAGGTAAATCATTGATTTTATTTTTGAATATATTTTTAGTTTAATTTTATCTTATTTTGGTGGGTTGGAGTAAATATAGGACATGATAAGAGAGATAAGAGGTGGAATTTACTAGATTATTCCCTACAGGTTCCATAGAGTACTTGAATTAGGGAACCAGGTACTAGATTATACTATAAAGAGTGAGGGTGACCTAAACAAGTCACTAAGTACCTAGTGGACATGGAATGGATACTAGTGGAGTGATGGAGAGTTTTTTCAATACTACAATTTCTTTATTATATTGTCATGATATTTGACTCTAAACCCAATTTTACTTTATTCTAGGGGATAATTTTATGGTATTAGGTTACCATGATCTGTCCCTTTATCACCCCAACATCAAGTGATGATTTATCCTTCATTTAAAGGAATCATGATCTGTTAGTGTTTCTGTTTTCATCTTGGTAAGAGATTCATGAACTCTATAATTTATGTGAAAGTGTAAAGGTTTAGTTTCATTCTTGTTCAGATTCTCTCTATGAATCTAGTTCCATGATATTGATATTTCTCTATGTTATAGCAGAATTAGAGCCTCTGTTTATTATTTGGATCTCTCCTTGAGTGTGAAGTATGTTACCTATTTCTTACATTCATGTTTTAACATTTTATTTTTTATGATTTTTACTATTATTTAGCAATTTATTAAATATTTCATGTTAGTTGTCAAGAAAATTTAAATTTATTATTGTAATTTAATTTTAGATAATGTGTTATGCATTGTGAATATTTTATAAATGTGTTTTAATGATGGAAATATGGAATTATGTGTGTAAATAGATTATTTAATCAAAGAAAATTATTAAATAAAATGTGATATCAATGGAAAAAATAATGATTGGCCTAATGTCAAGGTAGGATATAATTTATGTTGTTGTGATGGTTTTTTATGTTAATTTTGTGTTCTTCAAAACATAAATTTTTACTATTAAGGTACAAGGGTCTATCACGAACCAACCCCAGTTAACCCTGAACCGGTCACCCAGGCCAGCCCATGAAAAGTCTCGAGAGGTGTTCTTGGTCCTCTCGGGATGGTGACAAGCACCAAGGGAATCAAAAGAGTACACAAGGGAACGATTTTTCCCATATATAATCGATTAAACAAATAACAGAAAGAAATGGGCAACCCAAAATACATTTATATAAAAACTGAACTGAACATTATTTGTACAAGAAACTAAAAGTAAAACTCAACTGAACAAACCCAATAACCAACTAACTCCATCTGACCCTATTGGTCACCCTCCAACACAATGATCACATGTCACCCAAGGCGATCGAACTCAAGCTGAAACCTGCACAAGGGCTAAAAATAGAAGAAGACTATAGACGTGAGTATTAAAACTCAGTAGGTTAGCCCGATATTCTATTCCCAATGCACATACTTTAAAATAAATGAAACATAAATTTCAAGTTTTAAATACAAATATAAAGGTATGTTTTCCAAATGAGGACCCATGCTATAAAAAAATTACCATACAAAAACATGCATGTTTTATAAACAAGAATGCTAGTAACAATTTTCAAAGAGGTGCAACTTCAAAATGAAACAAGTTTTCGAGAGGGATGCTTTAAAGAATGTAAAATTTTAAATAAATCACACTCACTGGTGAATTTACCAACAAAACACACCATATGACGACAATGAGTACAAAATAGCCAATGGGAACAAGTCACACGAACACCCCTAGGCACTAGTTAGTTGTGAGCCCCATGTACCTTGTATCTCGGTGAAAGTAACCATAATAAATATCCGTTATTGTGCACATGAGCCACTAGTAGGGAGCATAACCATAACCTAGTGATCCCCCCAAAACATCATCATCATAGTTTAGTTAGTGTTTTCATCGTCAAACTTGCTATGTGAAATAGGGGCCAAACCCCACAGGATCACTAGCATACTAGTACACATCCGCCCACCTAGATACTCGGGATTCTCTTTAGTGCTCAATCAAGTTACAAATATTATCAAATACACATTTCACATCAAAATTCCATTCAAAAACCATAAACACACAAATAGATCACAAAATTTCTTCACATTTCTTTCACGAATCAATAAACCACTAAATCTTTTCGTAAAACAATTCCAAGGAGTGTATTGAGGCTTTTCACATAAAACTCATTCAAAAAAATCTTTTAAGTATAAACACACAACAAAACCATACCCAATTTTTTTTTTCAGCCCTAGAAACATTTAATAAAATTATTTCATGGACCATAAAAAAATCCCAATTGACACAATATGGTATATACATGTAAAACACTAAATCCTCATTTTTAGGAAAGGCCAAACAAGCCTTTAAACATCTTCTCAAAACTAAAATTTGACAATGGTATTCATTTCAATTTTATTAAGGATGTGTATAAAAACCATTCACAAGAGAAAACCACATTCATAAATCCCATAAAACCCTCAGGTTACATATTCAAAACACAACCATTTTCATAAGGATGTGAAACATGCCATTTTCCGGCAACCAGGGCCAAAACATGTTGTAAACCAAAACCCATTTGTTTGTAAAACCAAATCCAAATTGGAAAGCTATAAAAGTATCCCAAAATAATTTTTTTCATGCTTCTAATGTATTTATAAATCCAAACAAATCATTTTAAATGGCACTAGACACATAAATGTCAATCGGGCAATTTACCGAACACATGACATGCACTCTTTAACAAAACAACTTATATTAAGCACTTAAAAAAAATATAAAATACCATTTTCATGCCATAAATTTATTCAATCTACTGAAACATATTTAAAATATCATAAACCAAGTGCGAAAGCTCATAGAATAATTTATCAAATAAGAGGAGTGTACATTTATACCAAAACAACTATATTTTTAACAAAATAAGGCATAAAACATCATTTGCACACAAAAAAATTAAAAACAAGGTTTAAAAGAAGCACATATCATATAAATGAGGTTATAAAAGCATGATAATGATGAAACTTAAATGATAAAGGCTTGTGCATGAGATATCCTAGCTCAAATCCTTGGCGTAATGGAAACACACACCCAATATCACCATCCGAGGGTTTACAAACCCTAAAACTATGACGACTAGCCCCAAATGAAAAAAACCCATAAAAAATCATAGTATAACAGAACCATAGGTCGATCATGACTAGTAGAGATTATAAAACCAAGAAATAATGAAATGAGGAAGAAGAAGGTGGGGAAAGGAGAAGGAATCTCACATTTTCAGCTAGAAAAACTCTTTGTCTTCCATTAGATCTGCACTCATAGAGAAAAGGGAATGGATTGAAACTTCTTAGAGAGTCTCCTAAGGTATTTAAAACCCATTTAAATAATATTTGTGAGAAAAATAGTATGAATGAAATGAAATATGGATGAAACAATTTACCTTCTCAATTCTGGACGTTTTGAGGAAACTAGAGAACGTTCGCCCTAATAAGTGATTCAAATGAGATCAAAATAGGTAAAATAGTTCATGGGGTGGTCCTAGGTATGTTGGATTATAATGGTAGGTTTAATCACTGAAAAATATTAAAAAATGAAAAATATATAAAAGAAACAAATTTTTTTTAAAACTGGAAATGGGCCCTCGGGCGGGCCCAATACCTAAATAAGTAACCCAAATTCACCTTGATAATAAATTTATAAGGGGGTCTAAAAGGATATGGTAGTTTTAATATGTGAGTGGAGGCCAATTTAGAAGTGGAAGTAATGAAAAATGTTGAAAAATTAAGATGTTATAAAAGAAACAAATTTGGTTTTTAAATCAAGAAATGGGATCACGATTGGCCCAAATCGTGAAATAACCACCCTTTCTCCAAAAACTCATAAACAAGAAATGGTGAATCCAAATTAGGGTGATTATACATAGATAAAACTTCAAAAATCAACATTATTCTCAACCAATACCCAAGAAAAGGATCCTGATTTCCAATGAACTTGATCAAAAAAAAGACATGAAAAAACAGGTGTGACAATTCTCCCCACCATTAAAGCTTTCTGCCCCCGAAAAGACATAGCACATTCCAACTGATTGATCAACACCTAAGTATTATTTATCAATATGATCTAAATTCCTAATCCAATGACACACCATTAAACATTAATGGAACTAAATCCTCTTACCACAACCAACACACCAACTCTCAATCACTTCCCGAGAATCAACCGAAATATAGAGTCACTACCTCCACAACCAAACCAAGAACCCAGTTGTTGGACCTTATACTAATGAACCCAAAAATCACCCAAACCAAAGAGAAATCACAAAAAACAAATATTCATGTGGATTATGGAATGGAATCCCCACCATTAAGAAACAACTAGCACTAGATAAGTTCTTGGGAGGAAAAAAATCAACGAGACCCGTGGTGGGTATCCCCACCATTAGAACCCAACTTGCAATGAACAAACAAGAATCCAACATTAAATAGAATTGGGAATCACTTATATAGTACCACCAAAAATTTCATACAATAACCTTACAACCCATGTTAATTGGGTTACAACATGAACATCTAAACCACCCACTCCTGAACGGTGGGGACAATAACTGGGAGAACACTTTCGGCACTAATCTGGACCCCCACCACTCGGGGAGGGGAGGGAAGGGGACCCAATAATTAGGCCAATGAAACAACAAAAGAAACAAAGGAACTACCCCACACTCTCCACCTATGAATAGGTAACACCAAGACCACACCCTATTTTCACAGGTGGTCCACACATGGACATTGATTGAAAACCCACATCAATGAAGGCATAACCATAGACACTGTGTGATGAGTAAGTCCACCAAGATTGTTGCAAAAAAGATAAATTCAAAGAAATGAGGAACAAAAAGAGAGACATAGAAACTACTATACCATAATGGGTGAGGAAAGATCCTGGTAAAGTTCCCCAAACCTCTAGATATTTCCTAACTGCATGAAAAGCTTCACTCTGAGGCCTATGGCTCCCTGATTCTTTAAGCATCTACTGCACCGCAGTCAAGGTGTAAAGGATCAAACCACTCAAAAAAACTCACATGCTCAATAAAACACATTAATATAAATATTATATCATAGATACATATCAAAATTCTATTTCACTCCGAACGAGGGGTAGAATGGACAAGGAATACAGCGAAACACATCAACATCACTCAACACAACTGCTATGTCCAAAAGAATTATCATGACATGGAAGCACTTTAAGTCGATATCAAACAAATATCTATTCCAAAAATCAGGATGAGGCATCATAAAAAGTGGTGGATTTAAAATTTTAATTGAATATTTAGGTTGATCAACAAGAAATATTTCCAACGGAGAACTATCCATGGTCACATCACAACATCAAAACCATATTTAGAAACCCAATGAACATTACTCCAAAACTGAGCCACCAAAATGATCTCATCTCAAGATATAACAAGAGTATGAAATATTGATCACAAGGAAGCTTACTGAATAAAAAAATCTTCTATGACATAGAAAAAACTAGCCACATAACCATAGGTTTATAAATAATGGCCACAATTGTTCAGCTCAAAACACTTTTGAAAAACAAATTAACTTGGTGGGTTTCCACCTTCACCAATGGTGATTCATCAAGTCTCACCCACATGAAAATTTCCATGCCACACCAGGCACCCAACCACCATGCCATATAATCCATCCTTCTAGACATTAATAAAACCTTGCAAGTGAGCACCCATGAAAACACCAAAGGATAAAAAAACAACATCATTCCAAAAATCATGTACCTTCAAAAGGAACACCAACCACCAAGTCAAAAACCCTTTTTATATTTCACAAAAAAAACCACACTTCATCAAGAAAAATTTGCTTAAAACCTACCCCTTTTCATTTTTAACAACTTTTAAAACAACCAAGCTACTCCAAACAACCCGTTCCCATTTTCAAAAACTCAGCAAGGTATATTTTCATAATCTAATGGCCATTCAGACCAATACCCTTTCTAGGAAAACACCAACCGCTCAAAACCAATTTCTGAAACCAATTAATCAGATTCAAACACTTTTCAACATCCTAAAAAACCCCATTTAAAACAAATATTTAGAATCACCTTAAAATGATTCACACTTTCAAAAAATTTATTTCAAAAAACTACAAGTTTAGATTAGGGAAAATCAAATACCATTAAATAATTTCCACTTCCTCCCAATTTTTTTTTAAAAAAAACAACCTTCCCAAAAACATTATTATATTTAATTTTTGAAAATCCATTTTCCAATTTGAAAAATCTAATCCTTCATTTAAAACCCATATCCATAATTCTCACATAAGTATTATCAAAACAAAAATTCAGAAATCAAGAAAGGTCCAAGAAACCTATAAAAGGGAACTAGTGTCGGTTGGTGACTTGACCATATGATTGGCGGCCATATGTAAAACACAAAATCAACATGAAGAGACTTATTAGGACTATGCCTTTGCTCCACATGGCTTGCCAGGACCTGTGATCTCACAGAGGCCATTAGTCAGACTCCCTTTATCATATCTCAACACCAAACAATCAACAAGAACAAAGGACACTAATAAAACCAGAATTCCCGTGGAAACCTGAGGATCAGAACGAGAAAGAGTTCACGACGTTCTTCCCACACTTACCCCAAAAGTCCCAAAAATTATACTCCATTTACCTTGACATCCGTAAAATAACAAGGGAACTCTAAAAAAGGTCTACTAAGAGCTAACCTCATCTGATACCATTTTGTCATGAACCAGCCCAAGTCAACCCTAAACTGGTCACCCAGGCCAACCGGTGACAAGTCCCGAGAGGTGTTCCCGATCCTCCCGAGATGGAGACAAGCACCAAGGGAATAAATAGAGTACATAAGGGAATGATTTCTCCCATATATAATCATTCAAACAAACAGCGGAAAGAAATAGACAGCCCAAAATACATTTATATAAAAATTGAACTGAACATTATTTGTACAAGAAAATAAAAGTACAACTCAACTGACCTAACCCGATAACCAACTAACTCCATGTGACCCCGTTGTTCACCCTCCAACACAATGATCACACATCACCCATGGAGATCGAACTCAAGTTAAAACCTGCACAAGGGCTAAAAACATAAGAAGACTATAGACATGAGTATTAAAAATCAGTAGGTTAGCCCGATATTCTATTCTAAATGCACATCCTTTAAAATAAAAGAAACATCAATTTCAAGTTTTAAATACAAATATAAAGGTATGTTTTCCAAATGATGTCCCATGCTATAAAAATATTACCATACAAAAACTTTCATGTTTTATAAACAAGAATGCCAGTAACAATTTTCAAAGAGGTGAAACTTCAAAATGAAACAAGTTTTCAAGAGGGCTTCTTTAAAGAATGTAAAATTTTAAATAAATAACACACACTACTTAATTTACCAACCAAACACACCGTATTCTAACGGTGAGTACAAAATAGCCAATGGGCACAAGTCACGGGAACACCCCTAGACACTAGATAGTTGTGAGCCCTAGGTACCTCGTATCTCGGTGAAAGTAACCATAATAAATATCCATTCTCATGCACATGAGCCACTAGTAGGGAGAATAAACATAACCTAGTGGTCTCCCCAAAACATCATCATAATAGTTTAGTTAGTGTGGTCATCATCAAACTTGCTATGTGAAACAGGGGAAAAACCCCACGAGATCACTAGCATACTTGTATACAACCACCCACCTAGATACCCAGGATTACGTTTAGTGCTCAATCAAGTTACACATGTTATCAAATAAAAATTTCACATCAAAATTCCATTCAAAAACAATAAACACAAAAATATCCCACAAACTTTCTTCAAATTTCTTTCATGAATCAGTAAACCACTAAATATTTTCGTAAAACATTTTCAAGGAGTGTATTGAGGCTTTTCACATAAAACTCATTCAAAAACACTTTTTTAAGTACAAACACACAACCAAACCATACCATTTTTTAAGCCCTAGAAAAATTTAATAAAATCATTTCATGGACCATAAAACAATCCCAATTGACACAACATGGTATATACATGTAAAACACTCAATCCTAATTTTTAGGAAAGGCCAAACGAGCATTTGAACATTTTCTAAAAACTAACATTTGACAAATTTATTCATTTCAATTTTATTAAGGAGGTGTATAAACACCATTTATAGTAGAAAAACACATTCATAAATCCCTTAAAATACTCAATTTACATATTCAAAACACAACCATTTTCATAAGGATGTGAAACCGGCCATTTTCCAGCAACCAGGGCCAAAACATGTTGTAAACCAAAACCCATTTGTTTTTAAAAACAAATTCAAATTGGAAATCCATAAAATTATCCCAAAATAATTTTTTTCATTATTACAATGTATTTATAAATCCAAAAAAATCATTTAAAATGGAACTAGACACATAAATTCCAACCGGGAAATTTACCAAACACATGGCATTCTCTCTTTAACAAAAAAACTTATATTAAGAACTTAACAAAAGATAAAATACCATTTTAATGCCATAAATTTATTCAAGATACTGAAAAATATTTAAAATATCATAAACCAAGTGCGAAAGATCATTGAATAATTTATCAAACAAGAGGAGTGCACATTTATACCAAAACAACTACATTTTTAACAAAATAAGGCATAAAACATCATTTGCACACAAAACAATTAAAACCTAGGTTTCACATCAGAAAATATCATATAAAAAAGTTTATAACAGCATGATAATGACGAAACTTAAATGATAAAGTTTTGTGTATGGGATATCCTACTTCAAATCCTTGGCGAAATGGAAATGCACACCCAATATCACCATATGAGGGTTTACAAACCCTAAAACTATGACAACCAGCCCCAGATGAACAAAAAATCCATAAAAATCATATTATAACATAACCCTTGGTCAATCATGACTATTGTAGATTATAAAACCAAGAAATAATGAAAGGAGGAAGAAGAAGGAGGGGAAAGGAGAAGGAATCTCACCTTTTCAACTAGAAAACTCTTCGTCTTCCATTAGATATGCACTCATATAGAAAAGGGAATGACTTGAAACATCTTGGAGAGTCTCCTAAGGTCTGGAATAACAAGGTAAAAAATATTTGGGGAAAAATATTATGAATGGAATGACTTATGGATGAAACAATTTATCTTCTCAATTCTTGACGTTTTGAAGAAACCAGAGAAAGTTTTCCATAATAAGCGATACAAATGATCTCCAAATAGGTAAAATCGTTCATGGGGGTGGTTCTAGGTATGTGGTATTCGAATGGGAGGTTGAATCACCGAAAAATATTAAAAAATGAAAAAAATATAAATGAAAAAAATAAATATTTTAAAACTGGAAATAGGCCTTCGGGCTGACCCAATACCTAAATAAGTAACCCAAATTCACCATGCTTTAGAATTTATAAGGGGGTCCAAAAGGATATGGTAGTTTTCATATGTCAGTGTAGGACAAGTGGGAAGTGTAATGAATGAAAATTTTTGAAAAATGAAGATTTTATAAAAGAAACAATTTTGGTTTTTAAATATGGAAATGAGCTCACAGTTGGCCCAAATCGTGAAATAACCACCATTTCTCTAAAAATTCCCAAACAAGCAATGAGGAACCCAAATTTGGGTGATTAGAAATAGATGAAACTTAAATACTAAATATTAATCTCAACCAATACCCAGGAAAAGTATCCGGATTTCCAATGAACCAGATCAAAACAAAGACATGAAAAACCGGGTGTGATAGGGTCAGTGATAGAAATTAGAGCGCCTATAAATAATTTAGGTAGAGAGTATCTTAAACTATAATTTTTCTATAAATCAAGGGTATGGTACCCTAAATTAGCATAAAAATTATAGGATATATCTGGGTCTCCCAAATCATTGATCTAGACTTTCTCCATGTTGCCTTCGTGAAAGGTGTGTTGGATCCATACACATTGTCCTAAGATCATTTTTCATTATTTTAGTATTTACACTATGATTCAATGAGGTGGAGTGTTTATTTAATAAAAAAGTCTAGTAGATTGGTTTCCAATTCACCAATTAATTTTGGAATCTCAAATTTTATGCATAGGGAGATTCCACGTCTATCACTAGGCATTTCAGCAAAGGCATTAAAATTCCATGGAGATAAACTTACATTGTATGGGTTTTTTAGTGAACAAGGCACTATATCAGGCATGCCACACTGATAAGAAGTATTTACAGGGGAGTTATATATCCCACATATCCATGACCTAGTAATTTAAATCCTTTTTAGAATTAATGATCCAATAATAGTCTATCATATTAAAGTGACCAGAGATTTCTAGATAGAAGATATATATATCATATTCATATGTGATTTAAATATGTGTAACATCCTACCACACAAGAGAAATTGATATGTGTATGAACTGGTAATCTCCACATGACCTCAAGCATGCCTCCCCATACTTTAGAGGTTACTAATCAGCAGTGATGGTATATAGTGTTTCCATGTGAATACTATACCCTCATATTAGAGTAAAAAAGAGTGGACAAATAACCAAGAAAAATACACCACAATAATCATAAAAGTATGTAGAATTAAGAAGCATAATCAAGATATATCAAATAAAAATTTAGAAGAATATAGTCATACTAACTCATAGTCATTCTATCATATAACAAAAAATCACCCACTAGGATGATCACATATACAAAATAACCAAAAGAATAAAATATGTAAGAGGCTCTTTTACCATCCCTGAGCCTCCCCTAATCTTAGTCTCCAATCCCATATGATCTATCCCACTCGATCATTCAATTATGGGCCTTATGTAACATCCCCAACTTTCATTCTATTTTGAATTTATTTTATTTTAGGTTCATGATGTGTTAGTTAGTGTTTGATGAATTAAATGGGTTTTTTGGAATTTATAGGCACAACATAGGCTAAACCACACTACTGTTCAATTATTGTTTAGCTTAAGAATCTTCGATGTACCACAATCAGGACCAAAATGCCTAGTTCTAGGCATGGTCTCAGGCATGGGGTATGGGGAGTCCTCCCATGCTTCATGACTAGTTTGGACTACACCACACCACGATGTGTCCAAAAAGGCCAACAATGTTTCACTGCACCATGATCAGTTAGCATGTCAAGGAAATGGCTGTGTCATGATTGAGATCACCATGAGCATGGTGAAGAACACCATGTCATGCTGTTGGTGGTTTCAGAATTATGAAATGGTTGAGTTATCCATTCAGTCTTCTAGGGGAGTTATTCCCATTGATTAGGACATGTTTAGTCTTTATAAGAGGGTTATTTAGTGTTTCCTTGACTCAATTTAATCCTCTAAATCGAATCTTTTTTTCTAGTCCCGATTCCTTAGAGTGTCTCCCTTTTTCAAGTGGCCTTTTTTCTCTATATTGGTGCAATTTTGGCGAATCCTTAAATTTTATTTAGGTATTGAGGTTGATTCTTCAAGGTACTATCTCTTCTTGTATTATCTTAATATTTGACCTCTTTTTCTTCCTTCTTATCTTACCCTATAATCGGTGGTGTCTTGATATAATATCTAGGGTTATTCTTAATTAGGGAATTCTTAATGTCTTAGGATTCATTTGGGATCTACCTTTATTTCTAAATGCATATTAGGCCATGTCATGGTGAATTACCACTCCAGCCATTGAAAGTGATGAAGTTTGAGGTAACTATCCCATGCATATCTCTTTAAAATTGTATATATTATTTACTGTACTTTTTTCATTGGATTTCAATGTGTTTTAATGTTTTATTCTTATACCTTGTAGCTATATCAAAGAATGATGTTTTCATGAGCATTTGATAATTGTGGGAGAAGGTATTTTTTAATATGATTTGATATAAAAACTATTTTAAAGTAATAAGCCTTTATTTTGGAAATTTTAATTCCTAGTTGGCTCTTGATAAAATTTCTTTAATTTTTTTTTATGATTTTGATTTATAAAATGTTGGAAAATGTGTTATTTTATAAATATCACATAGGTTTCCATTTTTTGAAATTATTTGAAAGTTTTATTTATTGAAGGAATAAAAATTTGGTCTATGCATTTGGAATTACAAAAAGGGTTTTCATATATTTTTCATTCAAGAATGATTTTAAGTCCTGATTATCACTTTAAACGGTTTGATTAGAAAATGAAAACCAATAATGTATACCCCTTTATATATGATGGAAACTACGTATTCTTGAATTCATGTGATAAATATCTCTATTGAGGGAAGTTGATTTGTATTTTTATTCTTGGATTATGTGGATATTCCTATGTGGGTGTTTGAAGGTGTGAGTGAAATAAATGGCTATTTTCCGATATAATGTTATGGTATGATTACTAATTTAAAATGATAACCTCTATTTTGAAAATTTATGGGAAGACTGGGTTGTATAAGTGGAATGTCTTGAGACACATGTGTACTAGTTTATAGTTATACTCTGGCTAGTGTCCCTAGGTGGGACTTAGGTCAATCAATGGGATTTTTACCCTTGATTTGTCTAGGAAAGGTAATACTAGATTTTTGGGTGGGGTCGATTGATGTGTAATTTTTTTAAAGTATATATAATTTTCTTCATTGATGACTATGTAAACTATATAATAGATTTCCTACCTTTACCTAGGAATCCATGATGATGATATATGTATATTTTCCAAAGAATGGTAATTTAGATTTTTATTGAAAGGTATTATTCTTTATTTCAAGTGTTGTCTTAAAAACGTTTAATTTTATGTTATGAATGATCTTTTTAAAAAAAGAATTTTTATTTTATTTATAAAAACCTTAAATTTTTGAAATGGGTGTTTTCATGGAAAACTATTTGATACTTTTTTTATAAACTAAAATCCTATAAAACATATATTGTTTCTTTATATTCAAACTTTTATGAAATGAATCTTATTTTAAAGTGTTATGCTATGGGTCAGAGGGTGGTGAACTATTGGGTTTTTTATCTCACACCTATATATTACAGGTTATCATCTTCTTGTATGTAGCAGACGTTTGTGTACCACTGTAACACCCCAAGCTTCCACGATACGCTTCTCATTCAATAATGCAATAGCTTGCATTGTACGCAACTTCGAGTTCTAAAACACCGCGAATAATCATAGTAGCCGTTATGAATAGTAATAACCAATTTTTAAATTATAGAAATTTTATATTTCAAAATGGACTTCATTTTTGGATTCGGAATATCGAAATTAGCCTATGTTGAATTTTTGGTATTTTTCTGAGAACTTCTAATTTTTTATGAATAGTGAAAATACTTAAAAACAACTTTTTTAATCAAAATAATTTTTAATGATAAATTATACTATTTATTGATTTTAAGGTATAATTAGAATATATTTTTACCATTTTATTGAATGGTGGTCATTAGAATTAATTTAACATTGAAATTGGACATAAACAATTGCCAATCTTTTGATATAAATTGTTTCTTAAAAACACGCTATTTGTCGTAACAACGGGAATTAATTATAAAATTAATTAATGAAACTTATATGTTTGGAATTTTGTAAAATAGACATCATTTTTGAATTCGGAATATCAATTATAGCTTAGGGTGAAATTTTGGCCTTGTTCTGAAAAACTTCAATTTTTGATGAATAGTGAAACCACTAATTGGTAGTTAAATAACTGATTTTTCATTTAAATGAAATATTACCACTTCTGGGGTCGGGGAGTTACAGTTGGTATCAGAGGCATTTTAGTACTAACCTTGGAAGCTAGATTTAGATAAACTCTGATTAGAGCACATAGCCCAAAGATAGAATTTGAGGATTAGTATAGAAGAACTTCCTAGAATTTTGTTATTGTAGAGATTTTGTGAGTTTTCCGAGCAATACATCCCTGTCTGGATACGAGCAGGTAGAGGCGGCTCTGGAACAGATGTACCTAGGGGTAAAACCTGAAAACACCGCTTTGATCTAGACTCGAACGGGAACTGGTGCACGACAACAGGCCTTGCTGCACTCTTGGTTACGACACTCCCGGGGGATATGCTTAGGATAATTCTCATTTTCTTTACAAACCAATATGAACGGTTATGAGTATATACTTCCTCAAATAAAACCTTTTTATGATTATGGATTATATCCATAAATAGTTCAATTTATGTTAAGTATTTTACAAGTATGGAATTATGTATTTTGATTTATAAACTAATCTAGTTTATGCCATTGTATAGAAATGGCGCCTAGTGGAAAGAATGGAAACCGTATCAATGCACGAACTCCGTGCAGGGATTGCCCTCCTGCTCAAGATAATTATTGTGGATCTGGAGATACAACTGGTGCTGATCAACTTATTACCATACTGGGACAACTTACTCAGGTTATGAATAATAAACTTACTCGTATGGAGCACCCTGATCCGCAACGTGGAGGATCAATGCTAGACCGTTTCATGAGGAAACAACCACCAACCTTCAATGGGGGTACAAATCCGTTAGTAGCTGAGCAATGGATAAACTCCTTAGAGAAAATATTCCATGCCTTGGGGAGTAGCGAAAGGGAGAAGGTTGTCATGGCAGTTTATCGCCTCACTGGAGATGCCGATCAGTGGTGGTCGCTGATTCAAAACACAAAGGAAGATGATGACATATCGAATATGGAATGGAGGGAGTTCAAAGATCTGTTTTTAGAAAAATACTTTCCTCGCGACCATCGAGCAGATATGGAAAGGCAATTTCTGAGTTTGAGGCAGAAGGAGGATGAGAATGTCGCAAAGTATGAGGCTAACTTTACAAGGTTAGCGAGGCGTGCTGCCGATTATATACGTAACCCAAGGAGTAAGATTGATCGTTTCTTTGATGGGTTAAAACCATTTCTCCATCGAGCTTTAGTATCACAATCCTTCTCATCATATGAAGTTATTGTCTCGTGTGCTATCAAGACAAAAAAGAATTCTCTAAGTCTTATGACAACAAAGTAAAGCAAGAGAAGAAGAGAACGGGGGAACAAGAGACAGATAAAGGGGAAAAGGGAAAGAAGGATTTTCCATTATGTGATAATTGTGGGAAGAATCACCCTGGTACGTGCCTAAAAGGAATGGGAGTTTGTTATAAATGTGGAGAAAAGGGGTCACCAGGCTCGTGATTGCAAGGGAAAGAAAGAGGCTATCAATGTTGAATGCTACAATTTTAGGGAAATGGGGCATTATGCAAATGAATGCCCTAAGCGTCAGGGAAACTTACCTCAGAAAAGGCCAAGGGATCAAGGACAATCTTATGCTGTTACTACAGTTGAAGCAAAATAATTAATGTATTGGTGCTTTTGGACTCAAGGATTATATTCTGGTTATAAGAATTATGTGATATTTATATATGGATTGTACTACAGTACTTTTTTATTTCAGTAAGGTTCTAATATGATTAAGGTAATCATATTTTTAGTATGTGACAATAAGAGAAACTTTTCTTTGTTTGGGGAATCTGATGTTACAATTGATTTTGGAATTAAGAGACCTTTTAGAGAAAGTCTGGACAGAGGTATTTTGGATAACTATAAAGGTTGGAGTGGATTAAGTTGATCTTTGGATAGTATTGTTTAAGGTTAAAGCATTTATGAATATTATTTTTGGAATATTATGATACTATAGTTTTAGGAAAAGGACAACCTGCAGGGTGGGGCATAACCCGTCGCGTCGGACAAAGCTGCAGGAATCGAACCCACAATCATAGTGCGACAGGCCCTTATTTCCTACCACTAGCCTACAGGAAGTCCCTGGTTATTACAAAATAATTTTACTAATCTAAATGGCATGTGGAACCTTATACAATTTGGATAAAAAGAATATTTTTGAGTTCCGTTACCATTTGGAGTAAAAGATGGGTTTGTGGTAAAAATTTATTAACGAATGAAAGTATACATAACAAGTATGTATATTCCCTTACGTTCTTAGTAAATCTTCTAAATAAATTCCTCAACATTATAAAAGGTAACGTAAAACAAAAATGTTGTCGGTTAACTTTTCCAACTGGGGATTCAATGACCGTTTAACCAATCACAAGTTTGTGATTTTCTCGTGGTTAAACTTTCTCCTAATCCTGTTTTCTATAACTCTCCATCAGATCTTGATGGTTTTTTTTCTCCTCCATATCCATATTTTCATAGAATCCTATAATGGGCTATATCGGGTGACCTTTGTACTTATCTTGCTTTCTTTTAATGTTATATATTTATTAACCTTATTTCCGATGTGGGTTTTCCACAAAGGTATTTTCTATTTTCAACCTTTTATTTTCAAAGAAAATTTTCAAATTGTGAGGACACAATTTATTGAAGGAGGGGAGAATGTAATACCCCAATCTTCCACGATACGCTTCTCATTTAATAATGCAATAGCTTGCATTGTACGCAACTTCGAGTTCTAAAACACCGCGAATAATCATAGTATCCGTTATGAATAGTAATAACCACTTTTTAAATTATAGAAATTTTATATTTCAAAATGGACTTCATTTTTGGATTCGGAATATCTAAATTAGCCTATGTTGAATTTTTGGTATTTTTCTGAGAACTTCTAATTTTTTATGAATAGTGAAAATACTTAAAAACAACTTTTTTAATCAAAATAATTTATAATGATAAATTATACTATTTATTGGTTTTAAGATATAATTAGAATATATTTTTACCATTTTATCGAATGGTGGTAATTAGAATTAATTTAACATTGAAATTGGACATAAACAATTGCCAATCTTTTGATATAAATTGTTTCTTAAAAACACGCTATTTGTCGTAACAGCGGGAATTAATTATAAAATTAATTAATGAAACTTATATGTTTGGAATTTTGTAAAATAGACATCATTTTTGAATTCGGAATATCAATTATAGCTTAGGGTGAAATTTTGGCCTTGTTCTGAAAAACTTCAATTTTTGATGAATAGTGAAACCACTAAGTGGTAGTTAAATAACTGATTTTTCATTTAAATGAAATATTACCACTTCTGTGATTTGATTTTCAAAAATACGACATACATGGTTGTAATTAAGAAGTAAAATGTGGTTCAATGAGATTAAAATAATTTTTTGGTGAATAGTAACTTTTAAGTTCTTAATCGCGATTAAAGGTAATTAGTGTAGTTTAAGGTACAAATAATGTTTTAATAATATGAGATGATCATGACACTTGTCCTACTACTATTGGATGAGTCATGGCCGACCAAGACAACCCATGGGTCAACTTGGGGACCCCATGGAGCCACTTTAGTTGGAAAATGACATTAATATATATTTATTTAATGTTAAAATTAAATTGACACAAACATGAGTTGTTTTACTAAAACAGTTTTTAAGTGGGGATACACAAGTCCAAATTTTGACTATAAATATTAATTAGAAAGATAAAAAGATTTCCTACATCATAGTATTTTTTTTATAATTTTTATACATTAAATAAATTAAATTATTTATGACATCATTATGATGCAGCGATGACCTCATTATTTAACGATTTAAATAAAATGAGAAGATAATGCAAAATCCAAGGCTTACACTTGTCCAAAGCATATTGGATGAGGATATTTCGAACCCTTATCACCTTATCCACGAATTATATAAGTGTTGGACCTTTAGAATCCGAAAATCATTGTATAATAATGTAACATTTCAATCTTTCCAAAAGAGCCCCTCCTCTCCACTTATAAAAGGCCCCCACCTCTTCCACCTTATTCACACCTTCAAGCCATTTGGCTCGGCCAACCTCTGCCCAAATACTCTCCCAACTTCCCCCTATTACTCCTAGAAGCCTCACTTTGGGAAGAACTCTTCCCAAGGAAGCCTTTGGATCAAATCCAAAAGAGTTACCCGATTTTGAGGTAATGTCTTCTCTAATGTTGTTTTGTTTTATTTTTCTTCTCCAACCCCCTAAACTCTTTTTATTCATTTCTTTTGTAACAACACCAGTATACTCAATATACTAGGATGTTGTTATAAGAAGTATTCTAGCTACACTTACACACACCTACATCTAATGGTTAAAGAACATACGGTTTCTGTGGATGGCGAATTTCTGCCTCACGAAACGATGATTGTTCAACACTCATATAACACCTTCAAAGGTGGCCATTAAGATGTCACTATTTTTATATATGATATAAAATATGTTTATGTTTTACTTATGATTCTGTATTTCTCATTTATGGCATACTTTATGATTTCCATTATGGGTAAAATGCGATAATTTCATTTTAGGAAGTGCGGACTACCGCCCCCTCAAAGTGATTTGAATCGTTAATGCCATACGTGGGATGTATAAAGGATGTATTAAATGGTATTATACACTATATTATACTGTAATTATATTATACATTTATATAATTATGATTTCGTTCCATTAAATATGAAATTGAAATGAAAGTAGCGTTCATGCGTACATATGACTTACCGTCTCCATGAACGGTGCATTTCATTTCTTACCTCTAAATGTTACGTAATATTATAAATGAATGTATATACTGGATATATAAGATATATATGAAATCTAAATCATGAATATAATTCTGGAGATAAAGGATATTCTACCACATAAACAACTTGTAATTATAAGAAGTTTATTGTTGACTCAAGTACCAAAGATCGACAAAACGACTGTTATTAACTTAAATAATTACATAATGTTCATAACATGGTAATAAGGGATATAAAAGGAATAATGAACATGAAAAAGGTTCTTAAGTAAATATAAATTAACTCTAGTTTATTATTCATGAGGTTAAAGAACGGTCGAGTCAGGACAGGACGCAAGGTAAGGGAATTTCATAACCCAACTTCTATTCTTTGGGTTAATCTCCTAATTTCAAATTATGTCATGATATTATTATGTCGTATATTGTATTTATACTTTCTTTATGTGTAAATATAGTGACTACACATAATAGATCTATTTTATTTTAAAAATGATCTTTTTAAGGACTTCGTCTCAATCTCCCTTCATTGAGGCATATTTGGTTTTATACAAAAATTTCTTTTATACGGTGTATAAACCCCTTTGACTTTTACATTTATTAAAAAGGAATCTTTTTTATACGAAGCGTTTACTAAACGACAAAAGGGAATGTTTTTGTCGTACGTATGCGGCGACAATGACTTCTCCGCCGCCGTGACCATTATTTGAGTTTTGGCTTCCTCTACAAGCCATACCTTTTCTTTAATGAAAAATAAATACCATGTTTTACTTTTCTTTTATTTTGGTATTGAAAATGGTTTTGAAATTGTTTTTATTATATCAATGTGTTGTATTTATATCTTGTGATTGAAATGTGGAAATGTTATGTTTCCTTTATGCATGTTTTATGTGATACGATTATGTTATGGTTTATGATATGTTTAAACCTATTCATATGAGGAATGCATTGGACTTAATAAGTGACGGGTGGAGCCCGCTATAGCTCCTCGATGCATCGGCAGGTCTCATGAGACAAACTAGTGTCTTGGCACGAGGCCTTGACAAAATCTTATTTGTGGTCTTGGCACGAGGCCTTGGCTACGTGGTTATAATAGTCTGGAATTATGCATTCCATCATTATGAAAGTGGTTATTGATATTGCATGTGATTATTCGACCAGTAGAATATCCATGCGAGGAAGTGAATGGCATTATCTCATTTTACTTTTGCCATATTATGTTGAAGTTCAAGTTTAAAAGGATTTTGTTTTAGTTATACATTGCCTTAAATGTTAATGTTTATTTATGAAAGCTTCCGCTATATTGTTAACCTTACTGAGCATCCGAGCTCACCCCTTTCAATGTTTTAATATTTTTCAAGATGTGAAGAAGTATTTTATGAATGACCTGCAGGGATTGTCAGAAGAGGATATGAGAGTGGATTATGGAGACTTTGTTATTGTAGTTTTTCACTTTATGATGTAATGTAACGTTTACGAATGTATCTAGTATTTCCAAGGCTACTAAACTAATCGGTCTTTTGAGACTTGATCTTTTGTGATCATTCCAATGTTACGAAGTAATGCACCGACTCTGGGTAGCTGGGGTCGGGGCGTTACAACCACTTTGTTCATTTTTATAGAGGTTCAAGAGGAGTTATTAATTTGAACATGGATTTTGGGCACTGGTCTTGTTTTTTATTTCTCATTGTATGTCTAGGATCTTGTATTCATATAGGGTTATTAATTGTTTTTGAGTTCCTATTTTACTCATCTCATAGTTTTATTATTTTACTTATTATTTATTATCATTGATCAGTGAAATCATTCCTAATTCATTCTTGTTGATGCCTAGACACTTTACACAAGTTTGTGGGGATTGGGAATGCCCATCAGGCCTTTCAATGGTTAGATCAGGTGTCATGTTCCGGAATGTCCCAATGTAACGCCCCGACCCTAGTTACCCAGAGTCGGTGCATTATTACATAACATTTTCATGATCACAAAAGATCAAGTCTAGAAATACCGATTAGTTTAGTAGCCTTGGAAGTACTAGATACATTCATAAGGTTTAAATTACATCATAAAATGAAAACTACAACAACATTATTTCTATAGATCAAACTCAGTTCCCCTCAGACTATCCCTGCAGGTCAGTCATAAAATACTTCTTCACATCCTTGGAAAAATAAAACATAGAAATGGGTGAGCTCAGATGCTCAGTAAGGATAACAATATAGCAGAAAATTTCATAAATAAGTATAAATATTTAAGGTAATGTATAAGACTAAAACAAAATCCTTTTAAACTTGAACTTTATCATAGTATAGAAAAGATTAAATCAAATAATTCCATTTACTTATTCACATGGATATTCTACTAGTCGAATAATCACATGCAATATTAATAGCCACTTCCATAATTATGGAATGTATAATGCCACACTTTCATAACCAAATAGTCATGGCCTTGTGACAAGAATACAAATAAGATTTTGTCAAGGCCTTGTTTCAAGACACTAGTTTGTCTCATGAGACCTACCGATGTATCAAGGAGCTATATCAGGCTCCACCCGTCACTTACTAAGTCCAATGCATTCATCATATGAAAAGGTTTAAACATAACATAAACATTCATATTAAAAATAGCATATGAAATGTAAATACTTTATCCATAAACCATGAATGGTATAAAAATAACACATCCACTTTCAAACATATCACAAAAACTTCAATATAATATGGAAGTTTTGTATCATAATGAATCAACTTCAAATAAGCTTAAAATCCATCAAAGGATGTTGATATAGATGAAATCAAAACCTTTTTTGGAGAAATATCTATTTCTATTTTGAAATCATTTAAGAGTCACATAATTATAAAGAAGACATTTATTTTGAAAATATTATTATAATATTGTAAGGGAATCTTCTATGATGTTATAACGGTGGAAAATATCCTCACTCTCCGTATAAGTTAAAAAAACATTCTTACCTTAAATTTGTCGAAAATGTCAAAAAGTACCATGTTTGGAAAACGATAGAAAGATTCCTTTCAAAAACATATAAGGTCAAATAAGGGTATAAATTAATTTAAACCATTTTTTATTAAATAGTAAAAATGTTTTGAAATACATTTTTAAGAAACATGGATGTGGATGATAAAGAGGTCCCAGTAGATAGTTATGTAAAAACAACATCGGAAAAAAAAGAGATTGTGAAATTAACCCTTACCTTGTACTTTTCCTAGGTCGAGGGTAGGTTAAACTCCTGTATAATGGTGAAATAATTGTTATTAAATTATAAAAGAATCATATACATTAATATGATATCATATATGATCTTTTAACATTTCTTTATTAATAATATCTTAGTATTATCGTTGTTTCGGGTGTTAACGGATTCGTTTTCCTTTATATTATTTGTTATGTGAGTCATATTTGTTATGGATGGGATGTATATTATTCATATCAATAATTATATCAAGTATTTAAACATTATTTTTAATCATATAATGAAATTTAGTCTTAAATGGATACGACGGGGAATGAATCTCATCGCGTTCGTGGAGATGATAATCCGTACGTACGCACGAGCAAAAATATCATTCTTTTGATATTAAAATAATATATAATTAGATGATATATCATATATAAAGAATAATTATCATGTTATATTTATTATTTACATCAATTACATATCATTATTATACCCATCCAAATAATAATGTATTGAATAACAATTACACCACGACGTGTAGACGGTAAGCCGTACATACACACGTGTGGTGAAATGTCATTCAAAGGATGGATAGAATAATGAATCTGGTTGTACCATTTTATAATAACATCACAGTATATATAATATTGGATTTATTATTTTATAATGGAAACAACAAAGAAAAAGGAAGTGGAAGAAGAAAAAAACCTGAAAGAGGTGGTAAGATATTTACCTCTTCTTCAGGTTCTTCCTTTTCATTTGATCAAAAGGGATCCATAGGTTGGATTTCTGACTAAATTAAGGCCTCTAGGATGAAGGGAGGATATTTTAAAGGGTATTTGGGTAGGGTTTGGCTGAGCCAAATTGCATTGAAGTTGTGAATTAGAGAGAAGGAGGAGTTCCCTTTTATAAGAGGGGTGAGGGGCACCTTAGGAAAAGCCAGAAATATTATTTTATAATAAAATAATTTTCGGTTTCTAATGGATAAAAAGCATATTATTTAATTTATAAGGTGGGGATGGGTCTAAAAACACTCAACCAATATGTTTTAGATAGGTTTTGATCACTATATTAACTTTATGTTTTAGATTTAACTCTTAGTTAAATAGTTTGACATTTACCATGTCTCTTTGTATTTTTATATTATATGGTTAATAAACATACTATATACTTCCAAGAGAACCCCAAGTGGTTCATTAAAGATAAACCTATCATTATATAAGTTATTTTTCTGTACCTTAGATTTTTAGGAATATAATATCAATTAATAATATAATATTTGTTTTAAAAACTCTTTTATGTAAATTTTGACACTATTTGGTATTTTGTTTTTGATAAATTCGTAACAACATTATTACTTAAAAAAAACTCATCAAAACAACCCTAACATGTCACATTAACTTATAAAATTAGTATAATTCATAAAAATTCTCAAATTACATTTATTTGGATATTTATAATACCAATTATTTTAATATTTCATTAATTAGGTAATTACTGCATCATCATTGTGTCATAAATATATTAAATTATTTAATATCTAAAAAATATAAATAAAATACCATTATGTAGGAACTATTTTTATCTTTCTAATGAATATTTATAGTATAATTTATCTTATGTATAACCCTATATTAAAAATGTTTAGTTATTGAACTTTGATTTTAACTCTTTTAACTCTTCTTTAAATAAAATAATAATAAGTGTCCTAATCTAATCCAAGTAGACCAAAGAGGTTCATATTTTATTCCTAAGGTTGTTTTTGGTCGAATTATACTTATACAATAGAATTAAGACATGTGTTAGGGTAATAATAATATCATTTTTACCCTTAATTACCCTATTTACTTTTAACCGTGGTAAATAAAAGTAAAAAGTTACTATTCACCAAAAATTATTTTTATCTTATTAAACCTAATTTTACTTACTAATATCAATTGTGTCTCTTAGATTTTTGAATTTCCACTCACAGAAGTGGTAAAATTAAGTTTTATGTGAATTTGAAAATTCTTATAGGAGGTGGGTAAAAGACGGTAAAAAGTTCAATAAAATTTTTATATATCTAAAATTTTTATAAGCTAACTCCAATAAATTACATTGAACTTATATAGGTATTATGTATCTATTTTGACCTAAAATAAATTTAAATAAAATAAATAATTATTTAAATAAAAATTCAGTTTTAAACTATAACTAAGTGTTTTTCACTATTCATGAAAAATTGAAAGTTTTTAGAAAAATACCAAAAATTCACCCTAAGCTAATTTAGATATTAAAAATCCAAAAATGAAGTCCATTTTGAAAGATAAAATTTATAATATTTCAAAAAGTGGGTATTACTATTCATAATGGCTTGTTTGATTGGTTGTGGTGTGTTAGAACTCGAAGTTGCGTACAACACATGCTATTGTATTATTCAAAGAGAAGCATACCGTGGAAGATTAGGGTGTTACATTCTCCCCTCCTTAAAATAATTTTGTCCTCGAAATTTCTAGAATATTACTGCATAAAAAGACTCGGGCGGTTCTGTCATGACCCTTCCTCGGGACCCGTGTCGTGACTACCCCAAACTAAAAGTAAAGTACAACTGGAAAGAAAGTACAACAACTGAAAAGTAAAATAGCAACGTCGATCCATCCATTGGAAATCCCACCTGAAGGGTGGGTATAGATAGTCTCCTCAGCTCCTCGGGTCCAGCTGTCCGCTCCGTGTACGTCCCACCCAGTGGTCTACCTCCAGGTACCGACTTGCTCCACAAGCCTCAACCACGATCAGCGCTGTCCGTCGTCTGCATCCAACAGAACTTAGTGCGGGCATAGCCCGTGCAGGGGTGAGTAAACGCTACTCAGTAGGGACCCCGAGACCCCGAAGGTCTCCCAGAATCCACGAAGGATAAATCACAAAGGAAAGATACAGTCACGAAATAACAACCAACTTTACTTAGGTATATGCCCATATATATACCTAAGTCATCAATTTCCAGTTCGACTCCAACATCCAAGCCCAAGTTCGATCACACCACACAGGATAGTACAACCCAATCCACACAGGAAAGCACATCCCGATCCACATAGGAAAGTAAGTCAATCATATTGATGATAATGATTGAAAGTCAAGACTCATCTCACACAGGTATACTTCTTCGTAAGATGATAAAGATGATCAGATGTAGCTACTAATTCATCTAAGCTGTCGAACCCATGTAGGATACAAGATCAGCTAAGCTATTGGACCCACATAGGATACACGACCAACCACTATGTCAGACCCACGTAGAATACAACTACAGAGTCAAATACTGCTGGACCCACGTAGGATACAAGAACAGTAGTCACGTACTACCAGACCCACATAGGATACAAGAATAGTAGTCATCACCGTCGAACCCACGAAGGATTTTAGTACGGTCGTCGTCGCTACCGAACCCACGGAGGATCCCAGTACAGTCGTCATCATCATCGCACTCGCAGCCATCTCCAGGGTTCCCACACACAGCATGCTCATTTCTAGGAGGGTCCGCTCCATGAGCCAAGGGTTCGATACATCAAATGACACGTAGTCCGGAGTTGATGTATCCCAAAGTTCCGTCTCGTCGATAGGAACTCAACACGACAGACGGCGCGTCAATCGGACGCCGAGTCTGAGAGTTATTGGCTTTTTCGTCCCAGGGGCCCGGTTGGTTTTTAAGTCAAAACCAACCCGACCATACTCCAACTGTGTCCAAACCTTGAGCGGATTAATCCAAAAGGTCCGTATCACTAAAAGGAAACCAACAAAGTTGACGATACGTCAATCGGACGTTCGGAGCTCAAGTTGTAAGCGTTTCCGCTCCGAAGGCCCGATTGGTTTCGTGTTCGAACCAAACCAGCCATACCCAAAGTTCTCCGAAACCTTGAGCGTAATATACTGAAATTACTGTCCCGATCCAAGGATTGCATCGCAACTGACGGTGCATCAATCAGAGGTCCGTAGCCCAAATTATGGGCATTTGAATGAACCTATCCGATTTTAGGGGGTGTTGGGGCCGGACCGACCCGGCCCAGAACCCCTGGGTCGGCCTGAACTGGGTCGACCCGACCCGGTTCCGGCCCATTAGGGCGCAGCCCGGACCAGATGGCATGGCCCGACCCAACCGGCGCGACCCGACCCGGCGCGGGCAGCCTGACCCGGTGTGGCCGGTCCAGCCTGGGCGGCTCGGTGCTGGCTGAGTGGGGCGGAGAGGGGGGGGGGGGGGGGCGTGCTGCCCCCCTTGATTGAGAAACGACCCCCACAGGGGGCCTGCATCTTTGCTAGCTGGGAGTTACGACCCCCAGATTTCCGAAACGGCCGTCTGAGTTGGCTGGCCGGTGTGTCGCCACGGGACCCCCCGTGGGTCCCGCCTTCCATGCACCGACGGCCGGTGGTTCTGACCTCTGCTCCCTACACCGTTGTGGCCTTATCCGACCGGCGTCGCGCGACGGCGCTGCGCCCCTCTACCGCGGCCCCGCTTCTGCCGTGGCCTCTTCGTGGTCCTCCGGCGCGGTGCGACGGCGCCGCGCCCCTCCGCCGTGGCCAGACTCCAGCCACGGCTTCTTTCGGCCTCAATGGCACGACGCGATCGCACGATGCTCCTTCGCCGCATTCCTCCTCGTTCCTGCGTGGTGCCATTGCACCGCGCCACCTTCATTCAAGCCGCAACGAGTACACCAACAAAGGGGGAGGAGGGTCGGTCGTGTTTGTGCGGTCCGGCCCCCTCCCGTTAATTCGATATCAAGCGGCTGAAGAATTCAACGTTGGACGACAAAGAATATTCACGAACAAAACCAAACCCCTACCTCGAAGAAGGAATTCATCAGTGTCGCGGTAGATAACATTGCAGAATATGGGCATCATTCCGTCAATGTCAGGAAGGATGAAGCGGAGGGTGGTGTCGACGTTCTTCGTTCTTCGTTGGAGGAAGAGGAAAACTCTCCAAGTGCTGGGCACCGTGCTTCGCTGCTAGCGTTCCGTCGCTTGAAGAAGCCATCCAGAACTCCTCCCCCTAGCCTCCTTTAAATAAGAGTGGTGGGTTCATCATTGGAACGTAATTTATAAATGGTGGATTTATGATATAGGGCCCCACTCACTTAATTCGCAGTGGTGGAACATTAAAAAGGGAGGAATGATTCTCATTAATGAAACACGTTGGCATTTAATTAAAGAGAGGGAGAGAGGGTTCCTCATAAACTTGAGGGGTTGGCATGAATTAAAGAGGGAGAGGGTGTTAAATGGGGTGTTAGGAATTTTAAGGAGGTGGGGGCTCATGTGGGCCCCACCCCACTTCCTCACAACTTCCTTTCCCATAACTCATAAACCACTAGAGGCGTAATAAAAAATATAATTGTAAAACAACTATATTTTTATTCCTCACATTTTAACATCTCATCCCGAGCAAAAAAAACTCCAGAAAAAGTCTTCCTAAGCAATTACCGGTGCTGCGGTTTCATCGGTGCCTTCAGATTTCAATTCCGAGCACCAGATCAAAAGTTAGAAAACCCGCTCGTTCGTTCACTGAACGTACCCGAGCTAAACTTCAGAAAATTATTCCGGGAACACCGGGCCTCGGAATTAGGCACCGTCAGAAACTGCGTACTTATATAATTCCAAAGAAAATTAAGAGAAAAAAAATCCCTTGAAATTTAAGGGTCTTTACATTACTCCCACCTCAGGGCATTGCGTCCCCATAAAGATACATCACAAACTAGGGAAACATATGAGGGTACTGAGAACGCATCTGAGCCTCCCGCTCCCAAGTGCTCTCCTGGAGGTTCCCGTGCTGCCACCTGATATGCACTAGAGGAATCGACCACCCACGTAGGACCCGCTTCGGTCGATCCTCGATCTCCACCGGGACCTCCGCAAAAGTCACCCCGTCATCAATGTCCAGCTCCCCATGGTCGATGATATGCGTCGAGTCGTGCACGTATCTCCTCAGCTGAGATACGTGGAAGACGTCGTGAACCCGGTGCAACTAAGGTGGTAGAGCCAGGCGATAAGCCACCTCGCCTATCCTGCTGAGAACCTGGAATGGTCCGATGAAGAACGTATATAACTTGCCGCCTCGGCCAAATCTCTGTAATCCACGTCGAGGTGAGACCCGCAAGAAAATGTGGTCGCCATCCTCGAACTCAAGTGGTCTCCGTCTCCTGTCAGCGTAAGACTTCTGTGGGCTCTGATCTATCCTCATCCACTCTTGGATAACCTGGACCTTCTCTGTCGTGGCATGGACCATCTTTGGTCCCACAAGTGCTGACTCCCCAGGGTCTGTCCAGCACAGCAGTGATCTGCAAGGTCGGCCGTACAATGCCTCGTATAGTGCCATCCCAATGGTGGAGTGGTAGCTATTGTTGTACACAAAATCCACCAAGGGTAGGTGGTCCTCCCAGCTGCGACCAAAGTCAAGGACACATGCACAGAGCATGTCCTCGAGAGTCTGAATGGTCCTCTTCGTCTGACCATCCGTCTGAGGGTGAAAGGCGGTGCTCATACGTAGCTGCGTCCCGAATGCCTCCTACAACCCCTTCCAAAGCCGGGAAGTAAATAGAGCATCTCGATCAAAGATGATAGATGATGGCACACCATGAAGCCATACGATCTCCTGAACGTAGAGGCGTCCCAAGCTCTCCACTGAG
This sequence comes from Viscum album, assembly GCA_963277665.1. Taxonomy (NCBI): domain Eukaryota; kingdom Viridiplantae; phylum Streptophyta; class Magnoliopsida; order Santalales; family Viscaceae; genus Viscum; species Viscum album. The sequence goes on from OY728143.1 coordinate 419,386,100, forward strand.
CCCTTCTCTCTGATGGGTAAAAAGTGGTCCGACTTGGTGACTCGGTCAACAATCACCCAAATGGAGTCGTGATCTCTGAAAGTACGTGGAAGTCCAGTCACAAAATCCATAGACATCCCATCCCACTTCCACTCCAGGACCTTCAAGGGCTGTACCAAGCCTGCTGGTACCTATTGCTCTGCCTTCACCTGCTGATAGGTAAGGCATATAGAAACAAACTCTGCCACAACATTCTTCATACCCAGCCACCAGTGCTGTCATTTGAGATCCTGGTATAGCTTCGCCACCCCTGGATGTACCGCTAAAGGGGAAGTATGAAACTCTCTCAGCACCTCCTCCTGTAAAGCAGCTAGTACCATGGTACGTCCTCTGAAAAGGACGACGTGGTCTCCTACCATAGAAAAACCATAAGGTTCCTGTCCTGTGGAAATCTGTGCACGTTGCGTCTCACAGTCAGCATCCCCATGCTGTGCCTCTCTGACCCGCTGTAGTAGTGGAGGAGTGACTATGAGTGACTGAAGAAAGGCTGATCCATCTCTATCCACGAAGGATATCTGCAAAGTGGCTATCTGCTCTGTCGCCTCTCCAAGTATCTGAAGGCCCGTCCTCCTGCTGAGGGAATCAGCTACTATGTTCCCCTTTCTTGGATTATAGACTATCTCAAAGTCATAGTCTTGGAGGAACTCGATCTATCACCGCTATCTCAGGTTCAGGTCCTTCTGTGAGAATATGTACCTGAGACTCTGGTGATCAGAGTAAACTGTAAAGCGCTCACCCATCAGATAGTGTCGCCACATCTTTAGAGAGAAGACCACTACTGCTAACTCCAGGTCATGGGTAGCGTAGTTCTGCTCATGATACCTCAACTATCGTGATACATAGGCGATCACTGCCCGCTCCTGAATTAGGACACATCTGAGTCCGGTCCCTGATGCATCGTAGTAGACTACGTACCCTACTCCCTCCTCCGGTAGCCTCAAGATAGGTGCGCTGGTCAATCTCTGTCTCAGCTCCTGGAAGCTCTGCTGATATCTATCTGACCACATGAAGATTTTCCCTTCTTCTTCAAAGCTGAAAGTGATGCCGCAACTCTGGAGAAGTCTTGCAAAAATCTTCAGTAGTACCCATCTAGACCCAAGAAACTCCGCACCTCCGTCACGCTCCTGGGTGGCTCCCAAGCTAGCACTACCTCGATCTTCACAGGATCCACCGCAACTCCCGCCTCAGAGATGACGTGTCCCAAGAAGTGGACCTCACGTATCCATAACTGAAACTTCGAGAGCTTACCATAAAGCTGGTGCTCTTGGAGTGTGTCCAGTACAACCCACAAGTGGTAGGCGTGCTCCTCCTTAGAAGTCGAGTATATCAATATGTCTTCGATGAAGACCACAACAAATCGATCGAGGTAAGGCTGAAAGATCCTATTCATGAGGCTAATGAACACTGCTGGAGCATTGGTTACGCCAAAAGGCATAACAAAGAACTCATAGTGGCCATACCAACATCTGAAGGCCGTCTTCTGCACATCCTCGTCCCGATCTCAGAGCTGATGATAGCCTGACCTGAGGTCTATCTTCGAGAACCACCGTGCTCCCTTGAGCTGATCGAAGAGGTCGTCAATCCTCGGTAGCGGATAATTTTTCCTCACGGTCAACTGGTTCAGGCGACGATAGTCGACACACAGTCGTAAGCTCTCGTCCACCTTCTTGGCGAACAAAATCAGGGAAGCCCAGGGTGAAACACTGGGTCAGATGAATCCCTTGCCCTGTAAGTCCTCCAGTTGTACCCGTAGCTCTCAAAGATCAGCGAGAGCCATCCGATATGCTGGAGTAGATATCGGGGCTTTCCCAGGGTACAAGTTAATATAAAAGTCTACCTCTTTGCGAGGAGGTAGTCTTGGAACGTCGTCTGGAAAAACGTCCGCATACTGATCCACCACTACAGGAAAACTCGGACTCCACACGTCAAATGATCCTAGGATGAGGCTAGCCAACTGATGAGTGATCGGCTGTCCTCTCCTCTGCGTGAGTCCATCCTGCACTGCTAAGGCTCTCTTATCACAGGTGAAGGTGAACCTGCTCCCATCGGTGCGAACACACCGCACCTTGCGCGTAATACAGTTGATTTGAGCATGGACTGTAGATAACCAATCCATGCCCAAGATGAAGTCGTAAGGCCTTGACGCCACTACAAGAAGATCCCAGCCAAAGATCTCTCCTCCTAGAGTAATCTCACACTGCCGGCACCAGTGTGTAATCGTCGAGTCTGATCCCGTAAGAGTCTCTAGCCGTAAGGATCAATCCAACGGCTCCGTCGGAATCTCCGAGCTCTGAACGAGGGTAGCGAAAATAAAATAATGACTCGCTCCTATGTCTATAAGAACTGCAGAAAGGGTGGAGTAGACACAGATAGTACCTAGAATCATCTATGGTGTGCCGTTGTCGTAGGCCTCCGCTGCCTGAAGCTGAGCCTGCCTCTACCCGCCAGCTCCCTGTGGTCGGGGTGGACCTCCTGGTGGTGGTGGTGGTAAAGCCTCAAAGCGTCGCCCACCACCTGCTGTTCGGCCAGCTCCTCTGCCTCATCCTAATACTCCCTACGGACCGCCACGCTCGACCCTCTACCTCTGCCTGGTTGGCCCCTCAATCGTCTGCTGCTCCTCTACACGGCGGGTCGGGCAGTCACGAGCCATGTGACCCTGCCCGCCGCATGCGTAGCACTGTCTGCTCCTCGTAAGACTGGCTCTACGCCGTGTGCCCCGCACCTCTGAGCCAGTGTCCTGAGGTCGTCTTCCTGCTGGTCTGGTCCACCTGGACCCCTGTGATGTCCTTCAACTGCCAGCTGTAGAAGACTCTGCTATGTTTCGCCCTACGATGGGTCTCGCTGCTGGTGTAGGCTCAGCAAGGAAGCTCTCTATGAGAAGGGCTCACTCCAGTACTCCTGCCCGCATCAGAATGCTGAGGGAGATCATCGATGCCCTGATATCATGCCTCAGTCCCTGCTCGAAGGTCCGGGCTTGGAAGAATGGGTCCTGCACCATGTCCGTCGAATAGTGCGATAGATCGGTAAATCTCGTTGAGTACTGGGCTACCGTCAGGATGCTCTGTCGCAGCTGTTGTAGCTCCTGAATGTGCACCTCACGTAGGGTGGCTGGGACGAACTCTGAGCAGAAGAGGCTCTCAAAGTCCATCCATAGGAGAGATGCCTCATCGTGCACCTCGAGCATCAGGCTCCACCATCGGCCTACTTCCGCGTGCAGGAGGCTTGCTGAAAGGATCACCATGAGGTCAGCTGGTGTCCCCATGAATTTGAAAACTCGAACTACAGCCTCCAGCCAATCCTCGACTGCCTGAGGGTCCATCTCCCCATGGAACCTGGGCGGTCTCTGACTCTGGAACTCGTGCAGTGCACTAAGGCGACGTGCACTCTCAGCGGCTAGGGTTGGTGGCATCGGTGGCTTGACGGGTAGAGGTACCGCCGGTGCCTCGGCTGTAAAAGGGCCCTGCACCGTGGCCTCGTCGCTCGGTGGGATATCTTTTTGCACAAAGCTCAGAACCCTATTTGGATACAATTTTGGGGACATCCTGAAAAGAGACAGGTGCGCCACAATCAAAACAATATACCTAGTGTGGGCATATCCCATGCAGGGGTGAGTACACGCTACTCAGTAGGGACCCTGAGACCCCGAAGGTCTCCCAGAATCCACGAAGGATAAATCAAAAAGGAAAGATACAATCATGAAATAAAAACCAACTCTACTTAGGTATATGCCCATACATATACCTAAGTCATCAATTTCCAGTTCAGATCCAACATCTGAGCCCAAGTTCGATCACATCCACACAGGTTAGTACAACCCAATCCACACAGGAAAGAACATCCCAATCCACATAGGAAAGTAAGTCAATTATATCTAAGATAATGATTGAAAGTCAAGACTCAACTCACACAGGTATACTTCTTCGTAAGATGATAGAGATGATCATATGTAGCTACTGATTCATCTAAGCTGTCGGACTCGCGTAGGATACAAGACCATCTAAGCTGTCAGACCCACATAGGATACAAGACCAGCCACTCTGTCGGACCCACGTAGGATACAAGTACAGAGTCAAATACTGCCGGACCCAGGTAGGATACAAGAACAGTAGTCATGTACTGCTGGACCCACATAGGATAGAAGAACAGTAGTCATTGCCGTCGAACCCCTGGAGGATTTCAGTACGGTCGTTGTCGCTGCCGAACCCACGGAGGATCCCAGTACAGTCGTCATCGTCGTCGTAGTCGCAGCCAACTCTAGTGTTCCCGCACACATCATGCTCATTTCTGGGAGGGTCCGCTCCATGATCCAAGGGGTCGATACACCAACTAACACGTAGTCTGGAGTTTATGTATCCCAAAGTTCCATCTCGTCGATAGGAACTCAACACGACAGATGGCACGTCAATCAGACGCCCGGTCTGAGAGTTATTGGCTTTTTCGTCCCAGGGCCCCAGTTGGTTTTTAAGTCAAAACCAAACCGAACGTACTCCAACTGTGTCCAAACCTCAAGTGGAGTAATCCAAAAGTTCCATATCACTAAGAGTAAACCAACAAAGTTGACGACACATCAATCGGACGTCTGAAGATCAAGTTGTAAGTGTTTCCACTCCGAAGGCCAGGTTGGTTTCGTGTTCGAACCAACTCGGCCATACCCAAAATTCTCCTAAATCCAGAGTGTAATATACCGAAACGACATTCTCGATACAAGGATCACATCTCAACTGACGGTACGTCAATCGGAGGTCCTTAGCCCAAGTTATGGGATTTGAAAGAACCTATCCGATTTTAGGGGGTGTTGGGCCCGAACCGACCCAGCCTAGAACCCCCTGGGTCGGCCCGAACCGGGTCAACCCGACCCGGGTCCGGGTCCATCCCATTAGGGTGCAGCTTGGCCCGGCTGGCATGACCCGGCCCAACCGGCGTGGCCCGGCCCGACGCGGGTGGCCCGACCCGGTGCGGCCGATGCGGCCTGGGTGGCTCGGCGCTGGCCGAGTGGGGCAGAGTTGGGGGGGGGGGGGGGTGTGCTACCCCCCTTGATTGAGAAACGGCCCCCCACGAGGGGGGGGGGGCACCTCTTTTCCAGCCGGGGGTTATGACCCCCGGATTTCCGAAACAGCCGGCCGAGTTGGCCGGCCGGTGTGCTGCCGCGAGACCCCACGCGGGTCCCGCCTTCCATGCGCCGGCGACCGACGGTTCCGACCACCGCTCCCTGCATCACCGCGGCCTTGTCCGACCGGCACGACGCGACGGCGCCGCACCCCTCCGTTGCGGTCCAACTCTGACCGCGGCTTCTTTCGGCCTCAACGGTGCCGCGCGATGGCACCGCGCTCCTTCGCCGCGTTCCTCCTCATTCCTACGCGGTGCCTTCGCATCGTGCCACCTTTGTTTGAGCCGCAACGAGTACAAAAACAAAGGGGGAGGAGGATCAGATGTGTTTGTGTGGTCTGACCCCCTCCCGTTAATTCGATATCAAGCGGCTAAAGAATTCGACGTTGGACGACAAAGAATATTCACGAACAAAACCAAACCCCTACTTCGAAGAAGGCGTTCGTCGGTGTCACGGTAGACAAGTGTCATTCGGTCAACGTTGGGAAGGATGAAGCCGTGGGTGGCATCGGCATTCTTCGTTCTTCGTTGGAGGAAGAGGAAAACTCTCCAAGTGCTAGGCGCCGTTCTTTACTGCTAGCGTTCCGCCGCTTGAAGAAGCCGTCCAGAACTCCTCCCCCTGGCCTTCTTTAAATAGGAGTGGTGGGTTCGTCGTTGGAATGCAAGTCATAAATGGGGGATTTATGACATAGGGCCCCACTCACTTAATTCGCTGCGGTGGAACATTAAAAAGGGAGGAAGGATCCTCATTAATTAAACACATTATCATTTAATTAAAGAGAGGGAGGGAAGGTTCCTCATAAACTTGAGGGGTTGACATGAATTAAAGAGGGAGAGGGTGTTAAATGGGGTGTTAGGAATTTTAAGGAGGTGGGGGATCATATGGGCCCCACCCCACTTCCTCACAACTTCCTTTCCCATAACTCATAAACCACTAGAGGCTTAATATAAATATAATTTTAAAACAACTATATTTTTATTCCTCACATTTTAACATCTCATCCTGAGCAAACGCAACTCCAGAAAAAGTCTTCCTAAGAAATTACCGGTGCTGCAGTTTTAATCGGTGTCTTCAGATTTCAATTCCGAGCACCGAATCAAAAGTTATAAAACCCGCTCGTTCATTCACTGAACGTACCCGAGCTAAACTTCAGAAAATTATTCCGGGCACACCGGGCCTCGTAATCAGGCGCTGTCAGAAACTGAGTACTCGTAGAATTCTAGAGAAAATTAAGAGAAAAAAAATTTCCCTTGAAATTTACGGGTCTTTACAGGTTTTTTATCATAAGTTCCTCAGGTTCCCACATTGCCTCTTCCATATTATGGTTTTTCCATAGAACTTTTACCTGACGAGTCATCCGGTTTCTCAGCACTTGTTCTCTTGTATCAAGAACCTTGACATGCTCTTCGCAATAAGACAGGTTGGGTTCCAGTTCTAATTCCTCATATGTGAGTACATGCGTTGGGCCAGACATGTATTTTCTCAATAGTGATACATGGAATACATCGTGAAATTTGGAGAGACTTGGCGACATTGCCAAACGATAAACTACAACCCCAATTTGTTCTAGAATTTCTAAAGGTCCGATGTACCTTGGAATTAATTTACCATTCTTACCAAAACGTATAACACCCTTCCATGAAGATACCTTCAAGAAAACATGATCTCCTACCTGAAATTATGAATCCTCCCTTCGGTTATCGGCATAACTATTCTGCTTACTTTGAGCTGCTTTGATGTGGTTTTGGATTAGCTTCACCTTTTCCATTATTTCCTCCATAAGTTCTGGGCCTACGAGTTTTCATTCACCAACATTATCCCAATAGGTTGGTGTGTGACATCTCTTTCCGTATAACGCTTCATATGGTGCCATCTGAATAATTGAATGGAAGCTATTGTTATAGGAAAATTCTACCAGAGGTAAATATTGATCCCACATACCTTGAAAGTCAAGTTAGCAAGATCTCATCATGTCTTCTAAGGTTTGAATAGTCCATTCTGATTGTCCATCTGTTTAGGGGTGGTAGGCAGTGCTCAAACGAAGTTCAGTATTTAGGGCTTTCTGAAGACTTTTCCATAATCTTGATGTAAAATGGGGATCACGATCAGAAATCATCAATAGTGGTTCTCCATGAAGTCTTATAACTTCATTAATATATAATCTTGCTAAACGTTCAAGTGGTAAATCTTCTCTTATAGCAAGAAAATGTGCTGACTTGGTAAGACGATCAACAATGAACCATATTTCATCCTTCCTTCTAGGATTCTTTAGTAGTACCATGATAAAGTCCATCGTAATATTATCCCATTTCCACTCAGGTATGGGAAGAGATTGCATGACTCCTCCAAGCTGTTGTCTTCAAGCTTTCACTTGTTGAAAAACCATACATATTGACACAAAATCAGCAATCTCCCTCTTCATGTTGTCTCACCAAAAATGTTACTCCAAATCTCTATACATATTAGTGCTTCTAGAGTGTATAGAGAAATTGGAATTATGAGCACAATCCAAAAATTCCCTTTTTAGATCAGGTATATATAGAAGACAAAGTCTCTTCCCAAATTTCAAAATTCCATCTTCATACACAAAGTCACTCAATCTCCCATCATTCACAGCTTTAATCTTCTTTTGAAACTCTTCATCACTGGTCTGAGAACTCTTTATCCTTTCTAGTAAATATGGTTTGGAGACCATTTGAAAAAGTATTGATGTTTCACCTTCCATGGTTATTCCCATATCCATCTTTATTAGATCCATGTATATAAGATCCTTTTAAACTCTCATCTTGTTCAAAACACCATGATCATTTCTACTCAAAGCAACTTCCACCTTATTTTCCTTCCACGGGTGGTGGTGTGTAGTGCAATCATAATCCTTGAGTATTTCAAGCCATTTCCTTTGCCTCATGTTGAGTTCTTTTTGTGAGAAAATATACTTCAAACTCTCGTGATCAGTATAAATCTCACATTTTCACCATATAGATAGTGTCTTCATATCTTCAAAGAAAAGATTACAGCTTCTAACTCAAGATCATGAGTAGGATAGTTTTTCTCATGAATTTTTAGCAATCGTGATGCATAGGCAATAACCCTATCATTCTGTATAAGGACACAACCAAGTCCTTTCTTTGAAGCATCAATATAAATAACAAACCCATCATTCCCCAATGGTAGAATCAAGATAAGAGCATTGACTAATATTCTCTTAAATTATTAAAAACATTCTTCACACTCTTTTTTCCAAACAAATTTAACCCCTTTTCGCATGAGCTTTGTTAATGGGTTAGCCAACCATGAAAACGTCTGGACGAAACGTCGATAATAACCTACTAAACCAATAAAACTACGTACCTCAGGTATACTCATCGGTGCTGGCCATTATTAGATTGCTCTTGTTTTAGAAGGATCAACAGAGATTCCATCCTTAAAGACAATATGTCGAAGAAAAGAAATCTTCTAAAGCCAAAATTTACACTTTCTAAACTTCCCATATAATTTGTGTCTTCTAAGAGTATTCAGGATAATGCGCAAGTGATTTTCACGATCTTCATAGCTTTTGGAGTATACCAAGATATCATCAATAAATACCACTACAAATTCATCAAGATTTTCCTTGAAAACTCTATTCATTAGATCTATGAATATAGAGGGTGCATTAGTCAACCCAAAAGGCATTACTGTAAACTCGTAATGCCCATACCTGGTTTGAAATGCTGTTTTTGGAATGTCTTCCTTCTTCACACACAAATGATGATATCCAGATTGAAGGTCAATCTTTGAAAAGTATTGAGCTCCATGAAGTTGGTCAAATAAATCATCAATACGAGGTATGGGATACTTGTTATTTATTTTTATAGCATTGATCTCCCTGTAGTCAATGCACAACCTCATAGATTCATCTTTCTTCTTAACAAAAATGACAGGGGCTCCCCATAGAGAAAAACTAGGGCAAATAAATCTCTTATTACTCAATTCCTATAGTTGTTTCTTTAGTTCCACTAATTCCAAAGTGTCCATTCTATAAGGGGTCTTCGATATGGGCCTTTATCCAGGAATTAAATCAATGGAAAACTCAATTTCTTGTTCTGGAGGATGTCTATGTAAATATTGTAGAAACACATCAACATATTCTTTAAAAATAGGTACATACTCTATTTGAACATTTATTTCCTCACCCATAGTTATTTAATTCTCTTACTCCCCAATAATTGAATTTAGTTGAGCTACTGGGGGTGGATCTAGATAAGAATTAGGTGGTGATGTTTCTTCTCTAAAGATAAGGTACTCCTTATCATTATAAAAAATTGTAACCTCCTTCTTCTTATAATAAATTTTCGAATCATGGTCCGAAAGCCAATCCATTTCGAGGATTATATCAAATTCAATCATGGGTATGAAGATGAGATCAATAGATAAAGAACATTTATATGCTCTAATGGGAACTGATTCACAAAACTTTATTGCGATGATACTTCCCTTAGGATTTTTGACTAACAACTCCTTTGTTAAGTCAAATTGAAAATATCTAATTTTCTTAGCAAACTAGGAAGATATGAAACAATGTGATGATCCAGAATCAAATAAATCATTTTCTAATCTTGAGGAAACCATTAAATTACCTTCCACGACGTCTTTCAGAGCTTCAACCTCAGTGGTAGTGATAACATAAACTTGGTCTTAATCCCTTGGCCTTTTTTGAGGTAAGTTCCTCTGATTATTAAAAAATTCATTTGCATAATTCCCCCTTTCTATACAATTGTAGAATTCAACATTGACAGCCTCTTTCTTACCCTTTCAATCACGCGCTTAGGGGACTTTTTCACCACACTTGTAACAGACTCCCATTCCCTTCAACCAAGTACCAGAGTGTTTCTTCCCACATTTACTGCAGGATGGATATTAAACTTTTCCCTTCTTCCCCTTATTTCCATTTTCAGAGTGTTCAGTAGATCTCTTCTTCTCTTGATTTGATTTAAAGTCATAAGACTTAGAGAATTATTTTTTCTGTCTTGATAGCACATGAGACAATATCTTCATTTGACGAGTAGGATTGTGAGAATAATTCTCGAAGAAGAAATGGTTTTAACCCATGAAAGAAACGTTCAATATTACTTATTGGGTTACGTATATAATCTATAGCATGCCTCGTTAACCTTGTAAAGTTATCTTTATACTTTGCGACATTCTCATCCTCCTTTTTCCTCAGACTCAGAAATTTTCTTTCCATATCTTCTTGATGGTCATGAGGAAAGTATTTTTCTAAGAAAATTTCTTTAAACTCCCTTCTTTCTATATTTGACACTTCATCTTCTTCCTTTGTGTTTTGAATCAATGACCACTATTGATCAACATCTCCAGTGAGGCGGTAAACTACCAGGACAACTTTTTCCCTTTCACTACACCCCAAGGCATGGAATATTTTCTCCAAGGAATTTACCCATTTCTCAGCTACTAATGGATTTATACCCCCATTGAATGTTGGTGGTTGTTTCCTTATGAAGCGATTTAAAATTGATCCTCTATGATCCAGATCAGGGTGATTCATACGGGTAAGGTTATTATTCATAACCCGAGTGAGTTGTCCCAGTATGGTGATTAGCTTATCAGCACCAGTTGCATCACCATCTCCACTATAATTATCTTAAGTAGTAGGAAAATCCCTACATGGAGTGCGTGAATTGATAAGGTTTCCATTACTTCCACTAGGTGACATTTCTAAACAATGTAATTAACTATATTAGCTTATAAATCGAAATACATAATTCCAAACTTGTAAAACACTTAACATAAATTGAACAGTTTATGGATATAATCCATAATCATAAAATTTTTTTCTTTGAGGAAGTATATACTCATAAACACTTCATAATGGTTTGTAATGAAAATGATAATTATCCTAAGAATATCCCCCGGGAGTGTCATAACCAAGAGTGCGTCAAGGCCCGTTGTCGTGCACCAGTCCCTGTTCGAGTCTAGCTCAAAGTGGTGTTTTCAAGTTTTACCTCTAGGTACATCTGTGCCAGAGACGCCTCTACCTGCTTGTATCCAGATAGGGTTGTATTGCTTGGAAAACTCACAAAATATCTACAATACCAAAATTCTAGGAAGTTCTTCAATACTGATCCTCAAAGTCTATCTTAGGGTAATGTGCTCTAATCATATTTTATCTAAATCTAGATTCCACGGTTTGTACAAAACTTCCTATGATACCAACTGTAATGCCCCGACCCTAGTTACCAAGAGTTGGTGTATTATTTCATAACATTGGCTTGATCACAAAAGATCAAGTCTCAAAAGACCGATTATTTTAGTAGCCTTGGAAGTACTAGATATATTCATAAGGTTTACATTACATCATAAAAGGAAAAATTACAATAAAATTATTTCCATAGATCAAACTCATATCCCCTCAGACTATCCCTGTAGGTCAGTCATAAAACACTCCTTCACATCCTAGAAAAAATAAAACATAGAAATGGGTGAGCTCAAATGCTCAGTAAGGATAAAAATATAGCAGAAACTTTCATAAATAAGCATAAACATTTAAGGCAATGTATAAGACTAAAACAAAAGCCTTTTAAAATTGAACTTCAGAATAATATGGAAAAGATAAATCAAATAATTCCATTTACTTATTCACATGGATACTACTAGTCGAATAATCACATTCAATATCAATAGCCACTTTCATAATGATGGAATGCGTAATGCCAGACTTTCATAACCACATAGTCAAGGCCTTGTTCCAAGACTACAAATAAGATTTTGTCAAGGACTTGTGCCAAAACACTAGTTTTTCTCATGAGACCTATAGATGCATCGAGTAGCTATAGTAGGCTCCACTAGTCACTTACTAAGTCCAATTCATTCCTCATATGAAAAGGTTTAAACATAACATAAACATTCGTATTAAAACTAGCATATGAAATGTCAATACTTTATCCATAAAAAATTAATGGTATAAAAATAACACATCCACAGTAAAAAATATCACAAAACCTTCCACACAATATTGAAGTTTTGTATCATAATGAATAGACTTCAAATAAGCTTAAAATCTATCAAAGGATGTTGACATAGATGAAATCAAAACCTTTTTTTAGAGAAATATATCTTTCTATTTTGAAATCATTTAAAAGTCATATAATTTTAAAGAAAACATTTATTTTGAAAATATTTTTATAATCTTTTAAGGGAATCTTCGACGATGTTATAATGGTGGAAAATTTCTGCACTCGCCATATAAGTTAAAAAAAAATTCTTACCTTAAATTTGTCAAAAAGGTCAAAAAGTACCGTGTTTGGAAAATAATGAAAAAATTCCTTTAAAAAACATATAAGGTCAAACAAGGGTATAAATTACTTTAACCCATTTTTTATTAAATATTAAAAATGTTTTGAAATAAATTTTTAAGAAACATGGATGTGGATGATAAAGAGGTCCCAGTAGATACTTACATAAAAACAACCTCAGATAATAAAGAGATTGTGAAATTAACCCTTACCTTGTACTTTTCCTTGGTAGAGGGTAGTTTAACCTCCTGTATAATGGTGAAATAATTGTTATTAAATTATTCAAGAATCATATACATTAATAAGATATCATATATTATCTTTTAACATTGCTTTGTTAATAATATCTTAGTGTTATCGTTGTTTCAGGTGTTAACAGATTTGTTTTCCTTTATATTCTTTGTTATGTGAGTCATATTTGTTATGGATGGGATGTATCTTATTCATATACATAATGGTATCAAGGATATAAAAATTATTTTTAATCATCTAATGAATGTTAGTCTTGAATGGATAAGACGGGGAATGAATCTAATCGCGTTCGTGGAGACGGTAATCCGTACGTACACACGAGCGAAAATATCATTATTTTGATATTAAAATAATATATAATTGGATGATATATCATATATAAAGAATCATTATCATGTTATATTTATTATTTACATCAATTACACATCATTATTATGCCCATCCAAATAATAATGTATTGAATAACAATTACACCACGACGTGGAGACGGTAAGCTGTACGTTCGCACGTATGGTGACATGTCATTCAAAGGATGGATAGAATAATGAATTTGGTTGTACCATTTTATAATAACATAAAAGTATATATAATACTGGATTTATTATTTTATAATGGAAATAACAAAGAAAAAGTAAGTGTAAGAAGAAAGGAACCTGAAAGAGGTGGTGAGATATTTACCTCTTCTTCGGGTTCTTCCTTTTGGTTTGATCAAAAGGGATCCATAGGTTGGCTTTCTGACTAAAGGAAGGAATCTATAATTAAGTGAGGATTGTTTATAGGGTATTTGGATAGATGTTGGATGAACCAAATTTCTTTGAAGGTGTGAATTAGAGATAAGGGGGAGTTCCCTTTTATAAGAGGGGTGAGAGGCACCTTAGAAAAATCTATAAATATTATTTTACAATAAAATCATTTTCGGTTTATAATGGATATAAAGTGAATTTTTTAAAGGATAATGTGGGGATGAGTCAAAAACCACTCAACCAATATGTTTTAGATAGGATTGGGTCACTATATTAACTTTATCTTTTAAATTTAACTCTTAGTTAAATAGTTTGACATTTACCATGTCTCTTTGTATTTTTATATTATATAGTTAATAAACTCACTATATACTTCCAAAAAAACCCCAAGTGGTTAATTAATGATATACCTATCATTATATAAGTCCTCTGGCCGAAACTTAGATTTTTAGGAATAGAATATCAATTAATAATATAATATTTGTTTTAAAAACTCTTTTATGTCAATTTTGACACTATTTGGTTTTCTGTTTTTTCTAAATTCATAACAGCATTATTACCTCGAAATAAATTCATCTAACCAACCCTAACATGTAATATTAACCTATAAAATTAGTGTAATTAATAAAAAGTCTCAAATTACATTTATTTGGATATTTATAATACCAACTATTTTAATATTTCATTAATTAGGTAATTACTGCATCACCATTGTGTCATAAATAAATTAAATTATATAATGTATAAAAAATATAAATAAAATACCATTATGTAGGAAATATTTTTATCTTTATAATTAATATTTATAGTATAATTTATCTTATGTATAACCCTATATTAAAAATGTTTTAGTTATTAAACTTTGATTTTAACTCTTTTAACTCTTCTTTAAATAAAATAATAATAAGTGTCCTAATCTAATCCAAGTGGACCAAAAAGGTTCATATTTTATTAATAAGGTTTTTTTTGAATTATACTTATCCAATAGAATTAGGACATGTTTTAGGGTAATAATAATATCATTTTTACCTTTAATTACCCTATTTACTTTTAACCGTGGTAAATAAAATTAAAAAGTTACTATTCACCAAAAAATATTTTTATCTTATTGAACTACATTTTACTTACTGATATCAACCGTGTCTCTCAGATTTTTGAAATTACACTCACAGAAGCGGTAAAATTAAATTTTATGTGAATTTGCAAATTCTTCTAGGAGGTGGGTAAAAGACGGTAAAGAGTTCAATAAAATTTTTATATATCTAAAATTATTAAAAACTGAATCCAATGAATTACATTGAAATTATATAGGTATTATGTGTCTATTTTGACCTAAAATAAATTTAAATAAAATAAAAAATTATTTAAAAAAAATTTGGTTTTAAACTATAACTCAGTGTTTTTCACTATTCATCAAAAATTGAAAGTTTTCAGAAAAATACCAAAAATTCACCCTAAGCTAATTTTGATATTTCGAATCCAAAAATGAATGCCATTTTGAAATATAAAATTTATAATATTTCAAAAATTGGGTATTACTATTCATAATGGCTAGTTTTTTTGGTTGTGGTGTGTTAGAACTTGAAGTTGCTTACAACACATGCAATTGTATTATTCAAAGAGAAGCATACCGTGAAAGTTTGAGGTGTTACAACCAAGATTGTTTCTGAAAAATTGGTATTAAAGGAAATTTTTTTTGTTACTCGAGGAAGTTTTATAGATAGGCACTAGGATTTTTAGAATTCAAGAGGAAGATTATGAGTAGGTGCTTGATCACCACCTTTCATGATGTGACCTGATTTGCTAGGGTTGTTTGATATGTGTTTGTCATTAAATTGAGTTTAGCTCTTGGTTGGTTTAGGAATTTTAGTCTTTAATTTTTTTTTGATTTTTGTGTTGTAACAGAAATTGGTAGTAGTTTAGTGGGATACTATACCTATAAAATGTTTGGAAAACCATGTAAGAAACGTGTGACCTAGGTGACATCTATTGTACTTTGTATTATTAGTGTATGGTTAGCTAGAATATGTGGTTAATCCTTTGTCATGTGTTTCCATAATTTTAGAATTTTTTATTCTTTGTGAATTTGTGATATTTAAATTTTCTTTGAGAATTAATTATGGTGAATTATTTTGTTTTATGAGTGTTTATGTTATTGATTTTTTTTCTAAAATAGAAATTTTAAATTGAAAGTTCCTGATTTTTTTTGAAAAGGGATAATTTTTATAGAAAAATTGAAAGTACTTTCAAAATGATTTTTAAATTTGATGAAAATGGTTTGGATACAATGTGAAACTCATTTTTGAGAGTGTGTTTGAAATTTTTTTAATTTAAAATGATACATGATTTTGAAAAAATGTCTAATTTTTTTAATTTTTTTAAACATTTTTATATGATGTTAAGATATTTTAATTGGAAACTTTTAAAGAGTTTAAGTGATAAATGTTTTAAAGTGGGAGGTTTTGAAACAAATATATTTTAAGAAGTTTTTTTTTTAAATGTTTTAAAATATGTTTAAATGTTATTTTGAAGAAAAAATTTTCTTTTTGAAATGAGTTTTGATAAAAACCTCTTGGGTTTAAGAGGACAATGTTTTTTGATTATTTTTAAAAAATGGATTTGTTGGTTGAGAATTTGTTAATTGTTGGATTTGAAAACATTCTTAAATGATGTCTTTTTTATTTCTTTTTGATTAATGATTTTATTCATGGTTTATAACTTTTATATTTTAACATGATGATGTTTATACCTATTATTTTTAGAGTACATCCATATTTAAATTCAAATGGACTCTTTGGTTGATCAATATTTTATTGGGATGTTTATTCCATATGATCCCATTTATGATCATGGTGTTCTTTATATCTTTCCATGGTACTAGGATTTAATTTTATAGTTTTAAAACTTGAATCATCCTCATTTATTTGGAAAAATATATTCTCAATAAGTGGTTGTTTGGCTACTAAGGATCGAGTATTTTTTCATACATCATGAACTTCCTAAATCGCTTAAGTTTATGTTTGTGACCTTCATTCTATAGGGTATAACTTGTAAGGGGTGAAAGTAAATCATACAAAATAATTCATAGAAGGAGAACTATTAAAAACCATTAAAGGCATGATTCATTCAATATTTCATTTCTAATGCAGTTAAGGTATCTATGGATATGGAATTTCATGGTCTCGAGTAAGAAGATAAAATAGTGTTGGATTTTTCATGTTGTTTTATCGATTTGGTAATGTACCTACCTCATTAGGCCTTGGATGATAATTTAATGGATTAGTGTTTTGAGGAAGTTCTTCGACCGGACCTATCCCTGATAGTGTCATCATTTTCCTACAACTCCTATAGAGTAATGGCAAGGAAACCTATCAAAGTCAAATAAGACTTAGAGGGAGAACAATTAGAGTTGGGGGTTTCTCATATTCCTGAGTGTAGTAGAGGAATCTCCAATAAGTAGAAGAGAAAGTGTTCCAAGTCATAACTTTTAAATATATGTATCAAAAGGATATGTTATTTCTTCTCAAAGACTTTTCTAGATACAAGCACTTGTTTTTTGATCAATATAGAAATTAGGGATATAAGAAACATCTTTATTGGAAGAATACTAAGGCCTTTCATTCTTATGACTATTTGGGTGATTTGAAAAGGTTATGTAGAGGTTTTACTCAAAAGAAATGTGGAGTGAAATCTACCCTTTTTTAATATCATCTAATTCAACATTTTTAATTCTGATATTAGAGTGAAGAACATTTTAGTTTTATTTTATTATAATCTATTTTACCTTGTTGACCTTGTGATGTCAGAAGTTGTGTCTCAGTCATTCTAGAATTTATATAGTGATTTTTTAAAGTTTCCATTGTCATTGTTCAATTATATATCCATGGTGTAAGAATTTAATTTATATGTATCTTCACTTGATATTTATATTTTTTTGAATTTCTAGATATTGATTTGTTGAGTTGGAAGAGTATAAATTGAAGATAAATTATTATATATCAGAGAGAACCTCCCATCAATGAGTTTTTCATGTTGAAAGTGAATATCTTCTTAAATTAGTGAGGATTTTATTACCTGATTTGGAATTAAGGAAGAGGTGAAGTTTTTATTTTGGGATAGTGAATGTTGAGGTGATTCGTCTTGAGTTTGTTTCTTTTTTTTATCTTGATTATACTCTAAGGTATGTTGTCTATATTAGGAATTATAAGGCCTCAATAATTTTGTACTTTTATTTCTATTGAATTATTTGTAACTTGTGATGGACTATTTTCTTTGTATTGTACATAGTAATGCTTGCCTAGGTGTTTAGAAAACTAGGATCCAATGTTGGTTGTGCAATGATGTTTTTGTTAGAATCATCCAAATATGGTTTTCTAGAATCATGGCCTTAAGTTACCCTTACTTAAATTTAGGCTAGACTATGTAGTTATTTTTGATTGACGATCCATTGTGAGGAATTTACTATTGTTATCTATTGTTATTTTGAGGTGGTAATATTTTTGGGCCTCTTTTCGAGAGTGATATCTAAGTTTTATCGTTTGTGTAACTTTTGAGGTTTCATTGGGTTATTTATGGTGATGTTAAAATTGGGTAGTTGAGGATCTATTTTTCATTTTTGAAGTAAGATCAATTACTGAATTTTCTTTGGATAATTTTCACATTTTTTGAGTTGTTCCTTTGTCAGTTCTTAGGTATAACGTAGTTTTTCATGGGGGACTAGTGCTTAAATGGAATTATACCATGGTGGTGTGACCACTATCCATAATATTACCATGTTAAAGGGAGTTTTATATTTTAGTTTCCATCTATGCTATTTAAAAGTTTAAAGTTTCTTGGGTTTGAATTGGTGTTTGGGTTCAAAAGTATAGCCTTGTTTGGCATTTTCCTCTTATACTATAAGTCTCTTATTTCTCTTGATCAAACATCATCCATGATAATTTTTGGGGATATAAAGTTCTGTGGTGGGGAGATTGTAACATATCAGCCTTGGAGTTTCTTTTTAATTTATTATATTTTGGGTTTTAGAGGTGTTGGTTGGTATCTAGTGGAATAAATGAGGGTTTTTGGTATTTCTAGGTGAAACATGAGATAGAAAACACCATTGTAAAAGCTGTGTTAATATTAGGGCTGAACAATACACCAACGACATGACCAACATGCCTAGAAATGGGAATGGACTCAGGTGTGGGGTGTAGGGATCCCCCCTATGCACCACGACCTATTTGGCCTCCACCACCCTATGGTGTAAGGCATAGTGATTCCAAAATGAACAATACTATTTAACTATTTCATGGTCAATTGGCATGTCAAGCTCTTGGTTGTGGAGATATCTATACCACCATGGGCATGTTCAACACCTACATGATATGGTCTCAGTGGTTTTATAATTTTGAAAGGCCTAATTAACTGTTCTATCTTCTGAGGGAGTGAAACCAAATGATGAGGATGTGTCTGGTCTTCATGAGAGGGTCATTTAGTGTGACATTGACTTTATTTAACCCTCTAAATACCCTCTTTTTGGTTAGTATCAATTCCTTGGAGTGTCTCCCTTGTACGAGTGGCCTTTCTTCTCCATCTTGGCTTGATTTTAGAGAATCATTTGAGTTTATTTTGGTCTTTAGGTTGATTCATTGAGGTAAGATCTTATCTTGTCTTCTCCTCATGTTTCCTCTCTTGTGATTCCTTTTTCTCTAACCCTATAATCCATGGTGGTGGGCTTTAAGATATGAGGTTGTTCTTAATTGGGTAATTTTTGATTTATTAAGATCTTTTTCGGATCCACCTTAATTTCAAAAGGTTTCTTGGGTTTCATTCTGGTGGATTACCTCTGTGTTCATTGAAAATGATGAATTTTGAGGTAGGTTTACAATTAATCAATTTTTAAAATTGAATCTATGAATTCTTATACTTTCTTCATAGTATTTAAATTTATTTTATCGTTTTCTACTTATACCTAGTATTTATATCAAATAATGATGTTTTCATGAGATTTTGAAAAAATATGGAAAATGAGTTTTTCATATGATTTGATATGAAATCAATTTTAATGAAATAATACTTTTCTTGGAAGTTGTAATGCATGGTTAGATCATGATTATTGATCTTAAAATTATTTATGATATTTATTTCCAAAATTCTAGGAAAGGTGTTGTTTTCTATATATTGGGTGGTTGTCCCCTTTTTTGAAATGATTTGAAATTAGTATTTATTGAAGGAATAAAATTTTGGTTTATTTGTTTGGTTTTCTGAAGGGATTTTAATGGAGTTCCATTCAATAATTATTTAAAGACCTGATTGGAACTTTAAACGGTTTGATTGGAAAATTAAAATCCATAATAAATTCTCCTTTATATATGATGGAAACTAAGCATGATTAAATTATTGTGAATAATGTCCTCATTGAGGGAAGTTGATTTGTATTATTATTCTTGGATAAATGTAATGTTACTAAATTGGTGTTTGGAGGTGTTTGTGAAATAAATTCTTATTTTATGACATGATGACATGGTGTGATTATTACTTTGAAATTATCACCTCTATTTTAAAATGTCATAGGGAGATCGAGTTTTCTAGGTGGAAATTCTATGTACATATGTGAAATAGTTTAGAGATATGATCTAGATAGTGTCCTTAGTAGGGAATTGGGTTAACCTATGGGATTTTTCTCATTGGTTAGGATATTAAAGGTAATACCAGGTGCTTGGAAGGGGTTGATTTATGTGTAATTATTTTTGAGTACACATAATTTTCTTCATTAATGACTATATTAACTCTATAATAGATTTACACCCATCACCTAGGACTCCATGATAATGGTATATAAATATCTAACAATGAATATTAATTTGTATTTGAAAGGTGTTGTTATTTATTTCAAGTTTTATCTTAAAGCGATTTTAACTGTATGTTATGAATGATTCTGTTAAATGAAAATTAATTGTTGTTTTATTTAGAAAGAACCTCATATATTTGAAATTGGGTATTTTAAAGGAAAACTATTTGATACTAGTTTTATAAAAGAAAAAACTAGAAAAACTATCTTGTATCTTTATTTTTAAACTTGTATGAAATAGATTTTATTTAAAAGTGTTATGCAATGGGTCTGTGAGCGGTGACCTACTAGGTTTTTGAGCTCATGCCTATATATTACAAGTTATCTTATATTTATATATAGTATATGTTCATGTAACTCTTGATTCAGGTTGATGGAGGTGTAAGTGGAGTTCTATATTTCCACATAGAAGTTGTAAAATGGTCTTATTCCGTCGATTTCTCCTTGTATGTCCAGGAACTTGTATTCATGTTGGTTTATTTATTATATTTGATTTCCTGGTTTACTTTTTTCATTATTTTATTCTCCTTCTTTGTAGTTATTATTGTTGATGGTATAATTCATTCCCAATGTATACTCATTGATTCCTAGGTTCATATTTCTAGCCTATGTGGATTGGGAATTCTTTACAAGAATTTCCACAACTGGAAGAGATGTCCTCTTAGGGGATGAACTAGGTTGGTTTGATACACCTCTTCCCTACCTAAACCTATGGATAATGATTTTTTATTAGGTAACCAAGTGGCTTAGATGCATGAGTAGGGTTTGAGTATAATATAATATGGCATAATTGAGTGGCCCCATACATAACCAATGAAGTAGTTTATGAAAATGTGACATGTTTAGAATAAGTAAACAATAACTAAAAAAGTTTAAATAAATAATTTCTATCAATCATCAGGTTCAAGTGTGACACTCAGGATTTATGATACCCGTTCAGCTAGTTTCAAATTGTCTCTCAAAATATTTAATGACCCAAGGGAAATATTACCATCCTTAGAATGTAAGTAATAACCTAGGGGAAATATAACCATCATTGAAACATAAGTTACCACCTCAAAAAAATATAACCATCCATGGAATGATCATCTACCTAGGGCCTCATCTCACCTAGAACCATCATCCTACCTAGGGGCATCCCAACCTAGAGACATACCCCAAGATGTATCTCATTAGGAACCATTATATATCATACACTCAGGGTGTCACATCCCCAACTAGGAACCAAGAATCTGTCCTTCATTACCTAGAGATAAATATCCACCCCGAAACATGACCCCACATTCATGTTTCACATAAACATATATATAAACCATATAAACCTTGGGGAAAATACTTCCAAGAACCTTGTACTTCATGAACCCTGGGTATCCCACCGAAGAACCTCAGATATATTGCATATACATGTGGTTATATCCCATCCCTAGATATATATCCTATTTCATGTGGGCCAACCACTCACCCAAACCTGATAACCCCCGCCCAGGTTGGCCTCTTAAGAATACAACCCAACCTTGTCTCTACATCCATTAATGGATCACATAATCGATTCAGGTTCAAAGGTGACACCTGAAACCATCTGAATCCATTCCCACACTAACCCTCTCAAGGTTTAACATAATCATCGGGGATACCATCAGGGTCCCCTTGGTCTCATCATAGCATATACACCATATATGAGATCCTTAATCTAAATATAATATCTTGGGTCATCACTCGTCACATAGTGGTAATTACATATGTTGGCATCCAAGAACTCATAATATGGCCTTATTGGACTCATAGGATAAGCCACACTGATGTAAATTAAGAGAGATGGCATAATACACATCTTACTTCCCAATTCATCCTAGGTTGGTCCTCACACCCCAGGCTACCCATAAACCCATTCAAGGAAACTTTCCCAGGTTCTAAAACACCAAGGGTGAGGAACACTCACCCTTACCTAGTCTTAACTCACCCAAAGGATATACAGAATTACAAGGTTATCTCATGGATTACTTAGTCCATCTATTTCCAAACCAATGTTATTACCTATAAGATGACATCAGGAGAAACTATACTAAGGACTATTATGTATCATTCAATTCATTTAATTGACAATATCATGGTTCATACATCCCAAGTAATATATTTATAATCAATTCCTCAATCATCAATATCCTATGCATCAAGCTAATGTAAAAATAACCATCATGGACCTTGGGATTTTGTCTATTTATAGTCATATAATTTTAAAGAAAAGTTCATTTTAAATAAAAGTTTGATCACTCTCATTGGTTAGAACACATATACCATGCATATAAAAAAATGGATAAACCAAAGGGGATAATATTAAGGGGTCACCTACGCCATTCGTATCCAATTCCTTTTAAATTGAGCCCAATATCTCTTACCCAAGATTTTCTATGCTCAATAGGCAATTTTCCATCTACCAAAGGCCCCATATCACGCTAAAAATCCAATTCAATTAATTATAAAAATTTATAACTGATTAAAAATTTTAATTTTAAATATGTAGAATTTCTAAAATCACACTGAGCTACAACCAAACATCAAAATATCATGTGATGAGGTGTGGTCCACTCTAAAAAATGCACTCAATCCTAATCCACATAGAATTCCTAATTTATCACTCATCATAAATTTTAATTCATTTAATTTAGGAAAAACTCAAAGAAAACCCATTGAGTAACATACCTTTATTGAAATGATGTTAGATAGCTTGCGATCATCCCTATAGGATATCCTTTTGTTAATCCACATGAAATCCCAATAATTATCACATGATTCCACCATGATATGGCGGAATCAAAAATGAAACCTATTCTAAATCACACCAAAATCAGGGGCTACCAAATGAAAACAAAAATGGAAGAAAATTGAGAGAAGAACTCACATTAATTGCTACAAAAAGTTCCACAAAACCAACCCTACACTAAAGAGGATCAAGAGGAGGAAGGAAGGAAGATGTCCCAACTAAATAGACCTCCCTCACATTGATGCTCAACCAAAAAAATAAGGATTTAACTGGAAAATTACCAGTAAGACTTTAATAAAAAACCAAAACATGTATTGGTCATGGTGAAACCATGAAGGCCATGATGTGACACCTCATTGCCCAGAATAGTTTCCATGTGATCCTAGGAGGTTGTGGTATTGATTCCCTTAGGTAGAGGGCCTCTATTATCTAAAATTAATTATGGACTGATATAACTATGTTTTGGTGAAAATGACACTAGCTAGGAAGACACCCCCCATCCAAAAAAAGTTATTGTGTTACCCACCTAGGTCGTGACACAAATTGTTATAGGCTGATAAAATTCAGCACTCAGGCTACCCAGACCCTACTCCAACATCCACTTGAGAATTTGAAACACCTCCTATTCCTTAATCAATTTATAAAAAAATCTCATAGAGATGTTACAAAATTATGAAATCTAGTGAAAATCATAGTTCACAAAATGAAACCTGCTTGGGGACCAAAAAATCAAATTCTATATGGATTTTTCAATAGAAAAGGACATGAGGTTTTACAACCTCCACACCATAGCACTTCTCATCATCGAGAAGCCTCAAAGTTATTTCAATCCTTATCACAACTTATCTTAGTCACCAATTCACACTCAATTCACCACCTTAAATACTAGAATGCTAAACGATCTTATGCTCAATTCCAAACATGAGGCATACTATTCATTAAAATCCTAGACACTACTCATCATGATCAATAAATTACCAAGATGATGCTTAATCATACCCATATACCCTGAGACACAATAGTGTCATCAACCAACTTATCACCAGGACCATGGTGCTCCCAACAATAAAAACCAATCCATGAAGGGAGACTCCTAATCTATTGTGCCCCCTTCCATTATAATCACCCATTGAAACACATCCTCAATGGCCCATCAACTTGCTCAATGCATTTTTAAACTTTCCATACATTGTTTTTCATGAAAACATTAGTTGAACCTCATTTTTACAAACATTTCCTAAAACACTCAATCACACTAGTCGAGTTCTATCATATCACCTAATATTGATGATTAAACTCTCTAGAGAATCAAAAAATCATCTCCACACTCACATAGAAGTCTGAACTCTACAATTGGTGTTACTCCACTATTGGATACTTGACCAATAAAAACTACCATTATGCTCTCACCTCGAGAACCGACTCATCTCGATCTAACTCACCCTCAAATAACATACAACTGATCCTGAGTCTGGTGAATGTGTACAAAATTCATGTAATATCACATTCAATTCCCAAATATAGTATTCACCATGGAACCAGATAAAATTTGATCAAAATATAACTAGAATGGAAATTCTATATTGATCATCCAATGAATGGTCCTATCAAACCTACAACCCTACCCACATGAGGTGAATATTTCCATATACCATGATCTATCCATTAAAACATATTAGGACTAGATGCGACTGTTACACTCATATCTGAGTACTAATATAAAATATCAAATGCTAACCATTCCCATATCACCTAGAAAATCATCCTAGACACCCCTCTAAAATTCACCCATAATGAAGGTCACACTATCCATGTATAATGGTGAACTCACAAATTTATGAATTCCCATATATCAATTCTTAAGAACAACCACAACCAGTTCTATCATCATAGGTGTTTCACTCCCCCTGAACCATACTCATCCATACTATCAAATCTGGGCACCATGCCACTCAAAATTTCTTTACTAACATAAAGTTAACATTCTTATTTCTCATCAAAACCTTGAGACACCATGCCCAAAAGTGTCTTAGAAAAACTAAAAATTATTGTTTAACACACTCCTTTTCACTAATCCATAACTCAACTGGCACTACACATAACAATAAACATGTTCCTATCACACATAAATCTCATATAGTCCGAAGCACCCTCTATGATCCTCTTTATAATCGTGGAATTTCACTCATGGCAAGGTCCATCGTAATCTAACCTACCAATTAACATTATCTCAATCCAAAAGTTTATACTTTCACTCTACCCATCATATATCATACCATCCATGATCACCATCCAAAAACTCTTTAAGAACCACACCCAAACTCCCAAGGATAATCATCCCACCGATCCTACCCTCTAAACTTAACCTTGTTACCAAAATCACTTAAGTTACCTTTGTCACAAAAGTATAAGGAATCTATCTATCTATATCATACACCTAGAATCACCTATTATTCATCGATCTCATAACTTGAAGCATCTACCCATTATTTCCATACCTAAAGGCTCTCACAATCTGGGTCTAACCCCTCTCTCAGGTTACCATGATACATATCATGGATTATCTCAAAAATATAACTCAAATCACCAATATCTTGAGACACATATCTACACCACCTGTTTCACCCAATTTTACCATAAACCACATCATACATAGGTAAAAACTCAAAGAGAATCATCATTTATCCTATCTCAAATATCATAAGACAACTCATGTGCTAACAGACAATCTTGTGTCCTCACATATATATAACTGAAATCATGGGCTGAACAACCACCCCACCTTGGGCACCCATCATCTCCAAGAATCTGCACATAAATATACCCATCTTGAGGAGTGGGTATCATCCACACATATATAATAGTATCATCCTAGGATGATCTATATTGAGTATACCATAACTAAATGGTTCAATTAAGTAGAATTCCACCTAGATTCTATATAGGAAAACACTATATAGGTTTTAGTTGACATTTTAAGTAACTAAAACTATTTTCTATCAAAAGTAGAACTGAGGAATAAGATTACTATAGAAACCAACTAAGGGTTACTATAAAACCCTTACCAGAGGGAATGCATATTCTTCATCAAGTAGAATCCCATGGAGGATCCCGGTACCGAAGTCATCGCTGTCGAACCCACGAAGGATCCTAGTACAGTATCAGTGCTGTCGAACCCACGAAGGTTCCTAGTATAGTAGTAGGTCCACGTAGGATCCTATCATCTCAGTCGCAGCCATCCATAGGGTGTTCGCACACAACACGCTCGATTTCGAGATGGTCCTCTCCTCAAGCCAAGTGTCGATACATCAACTACCACAAAGTATCAAGTTGATGTATCCCGTAGTTCCATCTCATCATAAGGAACTCAATGCGATAAGCGACGCGTCAATCGGATGACCGGTTTGAGAGTTATTGACATTTCTGTTCCAGAGGCCCGGTTGGTTTTTAAGTTCAAACCAAGCCGAATGTACCCCAACTGTGTCCAAACCTCAAGTGGGGTATGCCAAAAGAACCTTCGTGCTCTAATCTTTCCGTCTCCACAGACGGTTCGTCGATCGGGCACCCGAAGCCCAAGATAGGGGCGAAAGGTAATTTCGGGTTAAACGGGTCCGGACAGGGGTCTGACCTGGTCCGCGGGTCCAACCCTGCCTAATGGAGCGGCCTGGCCCAATGGTGGCCCGGCCCGCATGGAGGCCCGACCTGGTGGCGGCTCGGCCCGCAAGGGCGGCCCAGCCTGGTGGCGGCCCGGCCCGGTGGCGGCCCGGCCCGCATGGGCGGCCCGACCCGGTGATTGTCCGGCCCGCAAGGGCGGCCTGACCGGCTGGTTGGCCCGCATGGCCAGTGGCTGGTAGACGTGGCTGGTGGCTGGTCCGCGTGGCCGGTTGGCCACACATGGGGGTGGGGTGGGGTGGGCGTTACACCCCCTGCCATCCGTAACAGCCAGTGCATAGTGCATCGGCCTGGTAACTGCGGGACTTGAAGGGTATCGCCTTGTCTGGCTGGCCGAGCGGCCAACTGGTTCTGGCTCCGGCACGACACGATGGCACTACGCCCATTCACCGCAGCCTGCCCTAGTCGCGGTTCCGCATCACCGGTGTGGCGTGACGGCGTCGCGCCCCTCCGTCGCGGTTGGCCCTGGCCGCGGCTTCCCGGATTCTCTGGCATGGCGCAACAACATCGCGCCCCTCTACCACGGCCCATCGTGGACGCGACTCCCCTTCCGCGTAGCACGATGGTGCCACGCCCTCTTGGAAACCCGACGGCCTTGCGCCGCCGATCTTCTTCGCGGTCAGCCCGATGCCGACCACCATTGCTCCGCCTCTGTCATCAACACAAAAAGAACAATAAGAAGGGGGGGGGAGGGTCGGACCGTGTTCATGTGGTCCAATCCCTCCTCGTTATGTTGTTAACAATCATCATCAAGAAGCACAACATACGACGGGGAAAAGAGGGTATACCTCTTACGGAAAAATATTCCAATTTCCCTTACCTAGATTTGATGATTGTTCGTTGACGAAGTCGCAGGAAAAGGCGACATCATTTCGTTGACATTGGGGAGCATCCGAGGAAGAAGCGTCATCGACGTTCTTTGTCGGCAACTCCTTCTATTTTAGCTTGGTCGAAGATCGAGGATGGTGTTCGTCGTTCTTCGGAGATGAGGAGCGTTCTTCGTTGGGAGGATGAAATTCTCCCAAGGATTCTCCAAAGCTCCACCAAGGATTATGCCAACCCCAAAATAAAATAATATGATCTATTATTATAATGTGGGCATAATGAATTCAAAATAATTCAAATCATTTCAAATTAATTAATTATTCCATTAATTAATTTGTGGTTTGGCACACTTATGGAGGAAGGTGAAGAGGCTCTGCAATAAATTGGGAGTTCCATTGGTTAAAGGGGGTTTAAGGGGGTTTGATGCTCATGTGGGCCCCACCATATAACATTCTCCCAAGAGAGGTTAGGGTGTGGTGGGCCCCACCACTAACCTCCACTTGGTGGTTTTAACCACCAATAAAATAAATATATGCTACACATATTTTTATTTTATTTTATTTAGAAACCCCCCAAAAAATAACTTCCATCCTCGATAAAACGCAACTGCGGTAAAGGTCTCCTTATGCGAATACCGGTGCTGCGAGTTCAACGGTGTCCTCAGAATTCAATTCCGAGCACCAGTTCAAAAGATATAAAATCCTGCTTGTACATTTACTGAACGTACACTAACAAAACTTCAGAAATTGATTCCGAGCACACCGGGCCTCGGAATCAAGCGCAGTCAGAAACTACAGACTCGTAAAATTCCCATGGATTAAAAAAAATTCCACAGAATTTATAGGTCTTTATATATATATATATATAATTATAAAGGACTATGATGGTGGGGATCTATGGGTGTGGTCAACCTAAGACCATGGAAGTAGACATTTCCAATGTATTTTATACTAAGATACAGGGTTTCTCAAATCTACCTTTGACCATGGTCAATGTTAACCATATCCCTTAGGAGCCTATTATAATGGTTAAATATTATACTATGTAAAAATTCATTCTACTACCAATGAAAATGTTGGACTGTGGAAATTTCTATGGTAGTAGGTCCATTTTTTATAGTGAATCCACATGACCTTTCATCAGAAAGGAAATATACCATGGTTTAACTAAGTGGAATTCCAAAAAAAAGTTATGTGGAAAAAATGTATAAGTTATTTTTGACACTTTAAATAGATTCACCCACTATCATGAGTGATATCTATCACCAGAAAGTAAACATATGTCATGTGACTCCTATGTATCAAATATAATGCATATACACTAACCACTTACCAATAAGCCAAGATCCAGTACCCATAAAACATAAATACATAATCCAGGTGTGTCACAATTAGTAAAATGATACAACTATAAAATAAAACACCAAAAATAAAAATACCAAATCCCTAGTAACATGGAATTCCCCATAATAAATGTGTTTATAAAGAACCAGTTTAAGGTCTATCACAAGATCTAACACATTATTATAACTCCTATCCATTATATTCTTAAACAGTAATATAAAAAATATTAGTTATAATTTTTTAATTTCCTTCCACCTTGAACCACTCAATTGGTTCCTAGACTAGTGGCCAACATGTGAACTCAAGCGCAAATCCCCATATTCCAGAGGACAATGACTAGTAACTAGGGTTTAGGGTGTTACCATGGGGATAATATACCCTTATATAGAGTAGAACACATCAGAAAAATATCCAATAAATGACCAACAGAATAACCATTAGTGTAAATAATAGCAATAAAAATAAAGAAAAATCTTGGATTCCATACATGAGCCTCACTTCATCATAGTATCCAATCCAATGAGAGTTATCCGGATCCACCAAGAAACAATAGACCTATTCCATACCTAAATATGTGAATATTTAAGTTTACATGGGTACCCAAGTTCCATGGCTATATGAACATAGAATGAGTATAACTTAGTACCATACTACCAATGAGGTCCTATTCATAACCAGTAAAACAATGCATGAAAATGTGATTTACTGATAATAAATAAACATTAATATAATCATAAATAGATAATCATATTCAATCCTCAGGTTTTATCATGACACCTAGGATCGATGATAACTTCTTTGTCCTGTTCCATAGTGCCTCTGAGAATATGTAACCACCAGAGGGGATTATACCCATTCCTAGAACATAGGAAACCTACTGAGGGAAATACAGTCATCCCTAAAACACAAATAAGAACTAAAGGTAAATATACTCATCCCTGGTCCAATCTTATACCTGAGTCCATAACTCACAAGGTACCATCATCTTACCCTGGGGAATCCCACCCTAGTTTCATATATACCCATAGTTTTAGCTCACTGAGAACCATCATACATCATACACATGTTGGGGTCACGTTCCCTACCCAAAACCATGTACTATGACTTCATTACCAAGAGATACATATCCATCCTAGTTTTTGGACCCATATTCATGTTACACAAAAGCATACTTATAAAACACACAAATCTAGGTGAAAATCCTTGACATAATCTTGTACAACATGAACCCAAGGTATCTGAACCAAAAACCTTAAATATATTTCATATACCCAAAGGGATATACCCTCCCCAGAACCGTATACCATATTATGTGGGTTGACTACTCACCCAAACCTAGTACACCCCTACTGGGATAGAATCTCAACCGTACAACCTGTACTATTATATATATCCATTATAGGTCCATACTGTTGATTCATATTCTAATGTGACACCTAAAATCATCATTACCCATTCAGAAACTAACACTCTCAAGGCTTAACATAATCACCAGGGCGCCCACCATGAAACCCTAGATCTCAACACAACACAAACACCCTACTTGGGCTCCTTAATCTATATATCATCTATCGGGTCGATACCCATCAGATAGAGGGAATAATGTCTGTCAAAATCATTGAAATCATTATATGGCATTATTAGATCATAGAGGGTATAATCCACTCTAGAGTTACTCAAGAAATATGGAATAATGACCATTTAACCTCCTAAGTCATCTCAGGTCTGTCCTTACACCCCAACCCATCTATAATCCTATTCATGGCATACCAACCATGTGATAAAATAATAAAGGAGAGGAAAACTCACCTCACCCTAGTCTCAACTCACTTGAAGGCTATATAATTTCCCATGGTTCTCTCATGTCCTACCCACACCAATTAATTTCTAACCAACACTCTCCACAACAAGGAGGCATGAAAGGAACCTATACTAAGGGCCACTATGTTTCATCCATTTAATTTAATTTACACTAATAAGTTTCTATAGATCTCAATTCATATATTTATAATCAAGTCCTTGACCATCAATTATTTATGCATCAATCTATTTTACAACGGACCATCATAAACCTTGAAACATTGTTCATTTCCAAGCATCTCATTTTAAATAAAAAAATAATTTTAAATAAAAGTAAAATTACCCTCAGTGGTGAGAATTCATATCACATGCATATAAAAAATTAATAAACCAAAGGGGATATGTTTAAAGGATCACCTACCACATTTTAATCCAATTAACTTTAATACCAAGTTTGGAAACTCTCACCCAAGCTCATCGATCCTCAATAGAAAATCATCTATCCTTGTGAGGCCCTATATCATGTTAAATATCAAAATCAATTAATTACAATAACTAATATTTTATTAATTTTTATTAATTTAAATAGAAATAATTTAAAAATATCATCGAGTAATGTCCGATTGTCGAAATATCATGTGATAGGATACAGTCCACTCCCAACTAGAACCCAAACCCGAGGCACAAAAAATCCCTAATTTACTCTCCCATTCTAGGGAAAAAATTAATTAAATTTAGGAAAAAAAGCTAAGATACCTCACTAAGAATTATACCTTCCTCTAAATGGCATGAGATGACTTGAGATTATCACCATAATAAGTCATATCACTATTCCACATGAAATAATTAATTTTATTATTCGATTTTATTATGATTTGATGGAATGAGAACTGAAACCCTATACTAAAGAACACTAAAATAAAAATATTTCAAATGAACCTCCACCATATGAATTCACAATCAAAATAATGAGATACCTATTGATAAATAACCAATTTTCACCTGAAAAAATAAAAACCAGAATCAGTCGTGACATTCCTCTAAAGGTCAAGGCATAAAACTTACTCATCCACTGAGGTCATGGAATGTCTTACCCCAATAAGAGGGTCTCATTATACCAAACCTCATTGATGCATGGCTCAACTGGGTTGCAACATAAATTCCAATAACCAATGGGCCATCCCCAACCAATAACCATTATGAGATAAATCACTATAGACTACTAATATTTAACACCCAATCCAGCCTATCCTTGATCCAATGTCCACCTAAGAACTCAAAAAACCTCTTGGGACTTGATCAATGTCTAAAAAAATCTCTTAGTGTTCTTACAACCACTAAAAATATTATTTGAATCCTAGTTATCCAAATTACCCTTGATTTGGGGATAAAATTTCAAATTCCCTCTAGAATTTCTAACCCGAAAAAACACGAGGTTTTATAGTTTGGTTAAACACCTCCCATTGGATCTTGATGAGAACTGTATTAGTTAATCTGGGTAATTATCTCACCTCCCTCAACATTATATCTTGAGTAAGAAACCTAGGGAATGAAAATAGAAACCCACATATTTTTTTTCTAGAAAATGATGTATTCTCTCCCAATAATCCAGTTAAAAATATCCTATATGATATGAAGAGGGCCTTGAGAATTCCACTAGGGATAGAGAAAACACTCTTCCCATTATTTATGTCATATATAGCTTTCCCATAATTATTTTTGATGAAACTTCCCCATAATTAATCTACTTAAACCACAAGTAGCGACCTGAACCCAGGAATACCAGAGCTGTGCCTACTACCTTTACATTGGAATAAGATGATGGTAAATCATGTCCTAATGGAATGAAAAATTTTGTAGTCTTAGTATACTTTATAAAATGGAAACCATAATAAATCAATGACCATAATCAATATAGTAAGGTAAATATCTAAACACACATGCCATGTAATCAATAAACTCATTAAGAAGTGCGTAAATAATATGCCAAGGTAAATAATTGGAAACACATTCCATTCAAATAACTAGATAAGACATAATAAATATGGAAATGTAAGAAAATGAAAACACATTATATTTAATAAATAATCTGAAAATGAAATTCATCCATAGAATTTTCATTGTAAAAATATCATGGATAATAAATATTGAATCAAAATGAAGGCAATGCTTAATTATTAGACATCTTGGATGAGACACATGAAAACATATACTATCAATACTTTTAACAAGATGTTATAAAAATATAGATAGAAACTCATTTATTTTTTACAACTAATTTGTCTCATGATAATTTTTCAATGCATCGAGGGGATATATAAAGTTTGGGTCCCATGTGTCATTTCCTGTCCAATACATTCCTCATATAGAGTAATAAATTTAATTAATAAACAATATGAATTATCAAATATCCTTATCAAAAAAATAACATGTATTTATCAATATTTCCCTAGATAATCAATTAACAATAATAATAACATCATATGTAAAAATTATATATGGTATAGGAAATAAAAATATCTAAGATAAATGATATGGATAATTAGGGGAAATTCAATGTTCATTGATCATAGGGAATTGAATATTTCACGGAGATTTAACAAAAGAATTAAGGAAGTGAATAGAAATAATATCCCTAAAAAAATTAATCAAAAACCATCCAGAGGAAGAATAAGGATAATATTAATACAACATATCCCAATTAGAGTAAAAATAATGGCCTATTGTTTTTGATGAATGGAAATTCTATAAAAAGACATTTTAAAAACACTATTTAGGAAAATATCCTTTTCATTTTGAAACTAATTTTATTTGAAAATTACTTTTAAAAACATTTTATTTAAATATTAACCTTTTAAACTTTGAAATTAAGGTTTAAAGAAACAATTATAGGTAAATATTTACATTCCATACAAGGTAAAAAGAATATTCCTTTTACATGGTAAAAAGTTTAGGAAAGTACCTTGTTTGTAAAGAGACAATAAGTTTTCTTTGAATAAAATTTATAAAATAAAAATTGGTTAAAAATGAATTTAAAAAATCATTTTAGAAGGGTTAAAAACATTTTTGATTTTTTTTATAAAACATGGTTTTGAGAGAAAACATATTTTTGATCGAAGAGAGAAATGAAGTCGGGTTTTTATAAAAAAAATTCTAAAACATTTTGAGTACCATAGAGTGAAAAAATGGAACAATCACTTGGAAATGTCATAAATAACCATATGAGAATAAAATTAAGTGTTTATTGAACAATTATCATATAATTTCCTTTAATTTAACTTTAATAATAAACAATCTTGATTAGAATGAGATTGTGAAATAAACCCTTAAGATGATCATTACATGAAAGTGAGAATTAATCAATGAATTGATTAATGGTATCAATTATAAATACACATATAATAAGTTTAAATACATAAATATATATTCAAATTAATTGTACACATAATCATATAATATTAATGGAAATGAGGATGTAATATAACCCAATCATAATGAATTGAGTTATGATTTTTTTTAGCACTTGGTACTTATATGTTCAAATACCCTTAGATAAAAATAATTAAAATTTAAACTAAAAATACCATTAATAATGAATTATTCATGATATTACATATAAAATTTTCAGTATGTACACAATATATAAAAATTAAGTGCACAATAATAAAGTACACCTTAAAGAATAAAAACTGAGATGAAGTCCCTCACTACTTAGTAAATTTTGAATTATAATTCCCATGAAAAAAATAATTTAAAATAAAAATAAAAATAATATATAGATAAATCATGATATAAAATTTAATAGGGTCATTATATATACTACACAAAATAAATAAGTGGTGAATAAAACTTATGCCTCACGAAATTAAAAGTGAAACATGAATCCCTTACCTTGCATTTCATTTTTGGTGAAAATCATTTAAACTCCTATATAAGTGTTTTAAATATGTTAATAACTTATAATATAATCATAATAATATTTATAATATAATATATTATCTTTTTATAACATCTTATTACCCATTTGTTAATAGTATTTCATTATTTTCACTATTTTGGGTGTCAATTGCATAGTTTTTTCAAGTATGTTTTAACTTGTTATTTTTGTTATTCTTACATAGATTATGATTTAATAATATTTATAATTTAAAACATGATTTAATTATAATATATGTTTATTATATATGTATTTATAGTAATTCATAATATTTGGATATAAGAAATTAAATCCACCGTTCATGGAGATAGTAGGTCGTACGTATGTATGAATGCTACTTCCATTTATTTTTCGTATTTAAATGAATGAAACATAAATAATATATATATATATATATATATTTATATATTATAATTATGGTATCATATTTATTTCATATATTTCACATATTTTAATTAAAATCAACCTTTATACATCTCATGTATAGCATGAGCGAATTACATCACTTTGAGGAGGCGGTAGTCCACATGTCCACAAATAATGTTATCGTATTACCATAAAATGGAAAGTATGAAGGTATGAGTTATATAAGAATTAAAAAATAATAAATAAATTATAAATATCATAAATATAATATATAAACTATAAATCGATTATTATTTCCAAATTTTAAACGTGGTAAATGGAAGAATGAACGACATCAGTTCATGAGGTGGTAGTCCTCCGTACACATGAATAATGATTGTGTATCCAATTTTGATGGATGTGTGTGAAAGTGTAGGTTGAAATATTATAATAAAAACATCTCAGTATATTTACGATACTGATTTTGTTACATAATAATTACATGAAAATAATTTAACGTTTTGATAAATAAATAAAATGAAAGTGATCATTGAAGAATGTTACCACCTTTTCAAGTAACTCCTTTTGGTTCATACCAAAAGACTTCCTTTGTTAGATTTATACCCAAATGAAGGCTTATAATATTAGGGGAGCTAATTTGGTATATTATTTGGTCAGGTTTTTGATGATCCAAAAGTTCTTTATAGGCGTGAATAAGTGAGAGGGGTGAGTGCCTTTTTATAGTGGAGGAGGAGTGACATTCTTATAAATTTATGAAAATGGAATTCCACCCACGTTTTTTCCATGAAAAGTGGAATAAATAATGGTCCAAATTCAATAAAATAGAGTATAGGTTCTAAATATGTATATAAAATGGTTTTTTGAAAAGTTTATAGGTCCTTTTGGGCCTTATGTTTAAGGTTTAGTCCTTTGGTAATCTAATTTTTCTCTTAATTGCTATAATTAATTTCAGTCACTTTCACTAATTTTTTAGTCCAAAATTTAGTTTACATTATTATAAATTATAAATTAATTGTATTATAAATATTTAATCCATTTTTCAAAATTAAAATCACATAAGTTACATAAATTAATTTAGAATTAATCCCACAGACGAGACAACAATTCATGTTTTTAAAGTAAACATATTCAAAAGTTCGCTAAGTTTTTATATCAAATTTCAAAATTAAATTGATTTAAATAACCAAAATTGGATTAATTTATATAAAATTTGTCTAATTAAACTTTAAAAACAAACAAAAATATAATTTAAATTTATAAATAAATTAGAAGAAAAATATTATTTGAATCAAAATTCAGTATTTTCTTTACTATTCATCAAAAATTGAAACTTCACAGAAAAATAAAAAAACTTTACCCTAATCTAATTTCAATGTTTCACCTTCAAAAATAAAGTTTAATTTGACATATAAAATTTATAAAAGTAAAAAAAATTATATTTAAAATAGATTCTCCATTAAAAGGCTGCAAAAGTTCCTTTATAAAAATATAGGTTTTTGTGAGTAATATTGGGTTTGTTATTATCTTACAATTATAAAATATATTAGATGAATGTAAAAATATTTTATTATATATATAGTATATATATTTTCATAAGTAATACTATTCATAACCACTAATTTAACAGCTAGATTAAGTATTATTATATTAAATAATAATATTTTAATAATATATTGGTGTTCGGTAAAACTCATTCATGTGTGTAATGCAAGTCATCAAAGAAACTAGTTGTTATGTATGATTAAAATTAACTCAATATTGTGTGCATTTAATGATATATAATATATTAAATTTATTTAAAATATTAAATATACTGTAAAGTCTCTATAGGTTATATTACTTTCTACATTTGGTGTTGCGTGTCATACACGCTATCGAATAAAAGTTACTCTTTTAGAATTTTTGGTGTGTTAAATTTTCCTCACTATAAATAAATTGCATCCTCAAAATTTAAACTCAATCTTGTTAATAGTTATTTTGATATTTCTTATGTTGAAATCCCACATCCTGAGAATGGTTCTTAAAACATCATCTAGAAAAGAGGGAATGAGAAGTAAAAAGGTCACATAGACTAACATATAACTAGGTTTCTATATAAAAGAAAATTAGTGGAAAGGGATAATATGTATTTATAGGAAAAGAATACATATTTATATGGAGTGATTTAGGTAATAAATCAAAAACAAGTGAATGATTAATGGAAATTTTAGGGTATCAAAAGTAAAATTTTTTTGATGATTTAGATGACCATCTGTAAAAAAAGGTATTTTGATAAGATTTTTTTGATATTTTTCCTAATATTGTGTAACTATTTTACTTTCTAATAATATATATAAATATACACTTTTTAAAAAGTGAATCCTTGTGAGTGGCCTTTTCGAACCCTCTACTCCAAGGAACCACCCTCTCCATGAAGAGGTCATACTTCCTCAGTTGGGGAGGAGGCATTGCCAACTGAAATTGATCAAATAACAAGGGATGATAAATTAGTAGTGTTGGTATACTAGATACATACACAATTATTTTATTACAAATGAATACAAAAATTCCAAAATAATTTTTTATATGATAATAACTTAATTCTATATATCCTATCCATACATATATTTCTTATCACACTTCATGGAATCCTGGGGAAAGGAAAGATAATAAAGGTGATCTCAAATGATCAGTAAGGGTAAATACAATGTAATAAATAATAAATTAATGAGCATAATCATTATGGAAAGGTAAATATCTAAATACATATTCCATGTAATCAAAGAACTAAGAATGGAGTGCATAAACAATATAGAAAGGTAAATAATTGGAAACACTTTCTATTCAAATAACTGGATAAGTCATAATCAATATGGCATGGTGAGAAATAAAAAACACACACCATTTAATCAATAAACTGATAATTAAATGCATCCATATACCTTTTCATAGTTAAAATATCATGGATAATAAATAATAAATAAAAATGAAGGAAATTATTAATTATTTTATATCATGTATGAAGCACATGAAAACCTATACCATCAAAACCTTTCACAAGATGGTTTAAAAAATAACGGTAGAAACCCATTTAATTTTCACAACAAATTTGTATCATGAGAACCTATCAATGCATCTAGGGGCTATATAAATTTCATGACCCACCCGTCACTTCCTATCCAAATTATTCCTCATATTGTGTAGTCGATTCAATTAATAAATAATATTCCTTATAAAATATTCATATTGAAGAAAGAATTTGGATTTATCAATATCTAGACAGATAATAAAATAACTTTCAAAGTTGTACCGTATGTAAAAATGTTATATGGTTTGGGAAATAAACATATCCATGATTAAGGATATGGATAATTAGTAGAAATTAAATGTTCACTGATCATAAGAAATTGAATATTTTAAGGAGACTTAATAAAGGAATCAATGAATTGAATTTAAATAATATCCTTACAAAAATCAATAAAAAACATCTAGAGTAATAATAAGGATGATATTAATACAACATATCCCAAGTGGAGTGAAAATAAAGGGTTATTGCTGTCGATGAATGGAAATGATATAAAAAGATATTTTAAAAAAATTCTTGAGGAAAAAATAATTTTAATTTTGAAAATAATTTTCTTTGAAAATAAATATTAAAAAAAACTTCTTTAAAATTTATCCTTTTAAACTTTCAAAATTATCTTCAAATAAATGATGATAGGTAAATTCGTATATGTCACACAATGTAATAAGAACATTCCTTTTTATGGTAAAAGGTTAGAAAAGTCCATTGTTTGGAAAGAGACAAGAATATTCCCTTGAAAAAATTTGTAAAATAAAAAAGGGGTAAAAATTTAATTAATAAATCATTTTTTAAGGTTTAAAAACCTTTTAGAAAATATTTTTACAAAACATGGTTTTAAGAGAAAATAGATTTCTGACTGAAGAGAGAAATAAAGTCGGGTTTTCCTAATTTTTTTTCCATAACATTTTGTGTAATAAAGAGTGGAAAAATGTTACCATGACTTGGAAAGGTCATTAATAACCATATTAGAATAAAATTAATTTATTATTGAACAATGATCAAATAAATTCCTTTAACAGAATTTCAATAATAAACAATCTTGATTAGAATGAGATTGTGAAATAAACATTTAAGATTATCATAACATGGAAGTGAGATATAATCATTGAATTTATTATGTGTATCAAATGTAAATAAAAATATAATAATTTTAAATACATCAATATATATTCAAATTCATTATACACATAATCATATAATATTAACAATAATGAGTAAGCAATATAACCCAATTAAAATGAACCGAGTTATGAAATTTCTTTACCCCTTGGTAATTTTATGTTCAAATACCCTTAAAATGAAATAATTAAAATTAAAACTAAAAATAATATGATTAATGAATTATTCATGATATTATATGTAAAAATGGTAGTATGTACACTATATTTTAGAAATTAGGTTCACAATAATAAAATATGGCTCAAAGAATGAAAATTGAAACGAAGTCCCTCACTAATTGGTAAATTTTGAATTATAATACCCATGAAATAAATAACTTCCAATTAAACTCTAAATACAATGAATATAAATTTATTCATGATATAAAATAAAATAGTTCCATTCTATACACCACATAAAAGAAATAAGTGGTGAATATGGCGTATGCCTTGCGAAAGTAAAAGTGAGACCGGAATTCATTACCTCTTGTTTTATTTTGGGTGAACATCCTTTAAACTTATTTATACGGGTTCTAAACATGTTAATAATGTAAAAAAGAACCATAATAATATTATAATATTATATATTATCTTTTTATAATATATTATTCCCTGTTTGTTAACAATCTTTCATTATTTTCACTATTTTGGGTGTTAATTGCATAGTTTTTCAAGTATGGTTTAACTTTTTATTTTTTTTATTCTTATGTAAATCATGATTAAATAATATATATAATGTAAAACATAATTTAATTATCATATATATTCATTATAAATGTATTTATAATAATCCATAATATTTGGAGATAAGAAATGAAATGGACCATTCATGGAGACGGATGGCCGTACGTATGCATGAACACTACTTCCACTTCTTTGTCATATTTAAATGAATGAAAATTAAATGATATATATGAATATTATAATTCCAGTAACATATTTATTTCATATATGTCACATATTTTAATTAAAATCATCCTTTATTAAACCCATCTACACCGTGAACGAATCACATTGCTTTTAAGAGGTGGTAGTCCACATGTTCAGAAAATTTCTATCGTATTACCATAAAATGAAAAGAATATAGGTATGAGTTATATAATAATTAATTAATAATAAATAAATTATAAATATTATATATATAATATATAAACTATAGATATATTATTATTTTTAACCTTGAAATGTGGTAAATGGATTAACAAACGACATTGGTTTGCGAGGTGGTGGTCTGCCATAAACAAGAACTATGATTGTGTATCCCATTTTGATCGATGTGTGTGAAAATGTAGGTATAATTATTAGAATGAAAAAATATCAGTATATTTAACATAATTAGTTTATTATATAATAATGATATTCAAATAATTGACGGGTTTGAAAAATAAATAAAATGGAAGTGATCGTTGAAGAATGTTACCTCGTTTTCAGGTAACTACTTTTGGTTTATTCCAAAAGACTTCCATGGTGAGATTTATTCCAAAAGGGTTGATTCTAGTATTAGGCTAGGGAATTTTTTATATTATTTTTGTAGTTTTTTTATTATACAAAGTGCTTTATATGTGTGAATAAGTGGGTGGGGTGAGTACCTTTTTATAGTGGAGGGGGAGTGGCATTCCTGTAAATTTATGAAAAGTGAATTCCACCCATATTTTTCCATATCATGTGGATTCAATAATGACATTAATATTATAAAAGGGAGTATAGGGTTTAAATATAAAAATACAATGGATTTTGGACAAGTTTCTAGGTCATTTTGGGCCTTATGTTTAAGGTTTAGTCCTTTGTTAAGCCGTTTTTTCGCTTAATCTCTATAATTGATTTTAATCACGTTCATTAATATTTTTGGTCAAAAACTAAGTTAAACTTATTAAATTTTTTAATTATTCTAATTCAAAATATTTAATCAATTTTTACAAATTCCTATCTCATAAGTGGTAGATGTTAATTTAAAATTAATCCCTTAGACGGGATGACAATGCAAGTTTTTAAGTAAAAAAGCTCAAAGGTTTCCTAGAGTTTTTATATAAAATTTAGAAGTGAAATTAATTACAATGAACTAAATTGTATTAATTTATTTAAATTTTTTATAATTAAACTTTAAAACCAATCAAAAATATAATTTATCCTTATAAATAAATTAGATGAAAAAGTTGTTTTGAATTAAAATTCCGTATTTTATTACTGTTTACCAAAAAATGAAACTTCACAGAAAAATATCAAAAATTCAACCCAAGATAATTTTGATGTTACAATTTAAAAAATAAAGTTTTCATTGACATATAAAATTTATAAAAGTTTAAAAAAATTAGATTTGAAACAGGTTTAACATTAAAAGGCGACAAAAGTGCCTTTATAAAAATATAGGTTTTTATGTGTAATATTGAGTTATTACTCATCTTATGAATATAAAATATATTAGATGAATTTGAAAATATTTTATTGTATATATTGTATTTATATTATTATATTTTAGTTAATCATATTCATAACATCTAATTTAATAGCTAGGTTAAGTATTATTATATTAAATAATAATATTTTAATAATATATTGTGGTTTGGTAAAACTCAGTCATGCATGTAATGAAAGTCGTCAAAGAAACTTGTTGTTCCATGTTATGTATGCTAAATCTGTATTTTATGCACTTAAAGCTATAGAATATTTTAAATTTATTTAAAATATTAAATATTCTATAAAGTTTTGAGAGGTTATATTCATTTCTATATTTGGTGTTGCGTGTCAACTATGATATTAAATAAAAGGCACTCTTTTATAATTTTTGGGGTGTTACATTACATCTAAGATGAGCTTGTCTTGGATGAAATGTATGACCTCATTAAGGAACCTAATGTTTATTCCTCCCTCTTCTAGTGATTTTTTAAAATCTTTTAAATTATCACAATGACTACATCCTTCACCTTGAATATCCCATATAAAAAAAATTAAAAATTTTCTCTATGTTAGATAAAACAATTTTAGGGACTCTTATAACTGATAGTAAATGCATAGGTATAAAAACCGAGACATGGGTGATGAAATTAATACTACCATCAAGGAATATAACCTAATTATTCTAATTTATTTGACCCTATATCTTGGTAACCAACTCATCAAAATGATGCATATAAATCCATCCTATTAAAAGGGGCACAATAATGTATTTTAGGTGAAAGTTATCCTTACAGAAACCAAACCATTTCATGAGTCTTTTAGTGATCCTCTAAGGAAATTTTTAGGAAAATAAGACGTGACTTCTGGATTGGTTAGTTTTTTGGAAACTCTAAATTTCATAGATCCACATAAAATCTTTAAGTTTTTAACATACCTCTTATTTCTATTCAAAAAGAGGAATATTTTATTATTAAAAAAGATGAGGTATTCCAGTAGTACCATTCCATCCATGGAATGGTTTCAAATCACCAGTAATAATGTAACTATACGTATTCCCACTCAAATAATCATGTGTTAAGAAAAAAGACCAAGATAAAGAGGGTCCCCTTATCTTGACCCACATGTAGATATGAAGGAACTCATTTTACCCCATGAGGACAATAATCAATCTTAAAGAGTAGCATCATCTGAAGAAAAGGCCGCATTCCTATGCTTAGAATTTGTAGCATTATATGACTTTAGTAATGAAGTTCCATTCATACTTGTTATAATCCTTCAAGATAATAACCTTAACCATAATACTAATATGAATCACCTTCCAATCAAGATCCATAAAAATATCATATCCTATATAGATCACTCCTTGAATACACCTATCATAGATAAATCCATGATATTTATTATAGATTAGTATATGAAGGAGAGAAGAAAATCTGTCATTTTATATCTTAGATAATATTTTTTTTGTAAATATACATATAATAATGGGGTAAAACTATTGTAAGAAGAACAAATTTTTAACCTTGGAAATAATCACAAGCGATGTGGCACATATAACTATAGTAAAAGATAGATCATTTAATTAATCCTTGATAGTCTCACAAATTTCATTATTGACTATGTCCTAAGAATATATATAAATGGAACTAGGGATCCCATCAAGCCTTGGTGTAATATCCTCGTTTAAACCATGGGAGACTACCTAGATCCCAACATTACATGGAACTCTATAAAGTAGAATATTGTTATGGTAATTGATAATACAAGGAAATACCCTGAAGAAAGGACCATCTTCTAATCCTATGAGATAGCCTTATGACCCCATATAATGTGATGTTTTCAGTTATATAAACTCATGTATTGAATATATGATTTTTTATATTGAGATAGATTTTTTCATGTTATAAATAATAGATGTAATATACTATAATAAAAAATTTTTAATAAGAAAATATAAATATATATGGGTCAATCTTACAAAAATAACTTGAGGAAATGGTTATATGTTCCGGTAATATTCTTATAATGTTTTTTGTGAATTTATATGAAGTGTGTTTGATGGAAATTATGTTTTTTATCGATCTAAATTAATTATATAAATATGGATGATTAACTTTAAATGACTTGAATGAGGAATGGGTTAAAGTGGAATAAAATGAAAATTTTCATATGAATTATGCTATTTGAATTAATATTTTATATCATGAAAATTTAATTGAATATAAGAATGATTCCATCAATTATTTAATGTTAAATGGGTTGATTAGCTTCAATAAATTTAGGTTGAACATATGATATATTATGTTAAAAATAAGTGATGTTTGGGATATTTCAATTTAAAATTTTATGTAAATTTCCATAAATTTATACACATGCAAAGAGACTTGGGTTAGGCTAATAAGTATGAAACCAAAATGTGAACCCTATATTTTTATAATCCTTGAGTTAGGATAAAATACATGAGATGTGATGTTCTTGGGACATAAGAGTACACATGATCCACGTTTTTAACTATTATTTTCTAATTATTTGTTTAAGAAACTATACTGACACATGAAAAACAAGGCATGTGATGATTATGGAATTTTAGTAAACACCAGATTCATTATTTTCATACTAAAAACAAGATTTTTAAATAATTTAAATATTTAAATAATTTATATATTAGCACATTTAAACACCAAGATTTTATTTTAGTTTTAGTTGTTTATACTGAGGTTTTATTCTCACTCCATGTATTTACAGAACACGTGTTCATAAAAATTATATGCATGAAGTTGTT
The DNA here is from genome assembly GCA_963277665.1 of Viscum album. Taxonomy (NCBI): domain Eukaryota; kingdom Viridiplantae; phylum Streptophyta; class Magnoliopsida; order Santalales; family Viscaceae; genus Viscum; species Viscum album. The sequence continues at coordinate 419,430,466 of OY728143.1, forward strand.
GGTAAAGGATAGAAGCCTTAGTATCCAGGAGAAACTATTAGGAGACATGTTTGAGCAGTTTGTGGTTGTATTTAGATTTTTCTGGGGACATTTTTACACATTACACTATTTTTCATTCTTGTTATATTTTTCATACTCTCATACTCAAGTTCTTATTTAGAGTCACGTATGTATGTAACAAGCATTTATGGGATATCATTATTAAATATTAAGTTTATTTTTTTTTTTCAAGGATTATTATTTTTGGATATTTGTTTTGGGATTTTTTTGAGATAAACCATTAGAAGGTAAATATCTTCCCTTTAATTATCATTAAACCCTTAATGATAGTCACTAGCCTTTTGTGATCAAAGAGTTAACCTAAGTCCATGTTACATCTATCATTGATTACGAGGTCGTGTTAGAGTGGAATTTCAAACTATGAATATAGTGAATGATTTATAAATTTTGGACACAAATAATACCATATATTATATTCAGTGTAAAAAGGTTAATGGTGACTCTAATACCACTTATCTTTGGGATTGTATCATTGGGAATATAAATGAGAAACATATCCAAAGACCCCATAAAGATAAATTTTTGTTCTTATTCAATTATGAATCATTTAACAAATTCATCTATATTTCATTCCATAAAATAAATAAAAAATATTTTAATTTTGTGAGAGGTATCATAGAATATTAGATATAATACATTGTGATGTTTGTATACTAAGAAGTACTCAAGAAAATTATCATTATATTTATTTTATAACATTTACTGATGACTTCATTTTATATGAGTACTTGTTTATGATGAGGCACAACTTTGAATCCTTTGAAAATATTATAGTGCTTAGAAATGAAGTATAAAATCAACTTGGAAGAAAATTACTTATCTCCAATCAAATTAGGGTGGTGAATAATTAGTCCATGAATTTATTGGTCATCTGATATATTATAGAATTATTTAAAGAATTATTTCATTGGGAATACTAAAATGGAATGGTGTGTTTGAGAGGAGGAAACATACCTTCTTGGACATGGTTTGATTGATGAAGAGTCAGTGTGACCTTTAAATATAACTCTAAGGATATAATCTTAAAATTGTTTCTTTCTTACTTAATTATATTATTTCTAAATCTATTATAAAGATACCATATAAGATATGGATTTGCAGTTGTAATTCATTAATATAATATTGGGATTCTAAAAAACATGGCCTTAAATTAGAAAAATACCAATTTTTTTTGTTATCCCAAGGAAATAAAGGGACATTATTTCTATAATCATACAAGAAAAATATTTTGTGTCTTTATATTGTGTTTTCTATGAGAAGAGTTACATTTATTGTAACACCCTTATATTTTAGTATGTGTTTCCCTTTAAATAAATACTTTTTTGAGTAGATTTTATCAGACAAAATACTAAACTAAAATGAAATTTGATATATTTTATTAAGATAAAATATTATAATATTAGATAAAAATTAATAAATTATTATAATAAAATATAAACCATATTTAATAAAATTACAAGAAGTGTAAAACCTCTAGTAAATAAAAAGAAAAAAATTAATTAAAGGATTTATTATAAAACTTGTATTATAAATACTTACACATTATGGTTATTATTGTTTAAAAAAATGATTTAACATGTTCTTATGAAAATAAATTAATTAAATTTAATTATTTAAGGATAAATAATTAATGTGATATGATTAAAATCATTCAATGTTTAAAGTAATATTTTTCATAAAATTATTTTTTTAAGTGTTTCATATTTTATATTAATAAATTGATCACTTTTAAAATATGATTATTATAATATTTAATATTTCAATATATAAATAAATAGTTTAATTTTTTTATTGGAAACTAATATGATATATTATTAAGAATAATTAAAGTTTAAAAAGTTTTTTTTCAATAAAATGACTTTTGATTATATTTTAAATTTTTATGTAACAGTTAAATTCCCAAATTTTGGAATTTTAATTTGATAAAACGATCTTAATTTTTTGATTTATCAATTAAGAATTAGCTTAGTATGATTTTTCGGTATTTTTCTAAGGTGTCTGATTTTTATGTGAATAAGGAATATACCATTTTTACAAATACCATATTTTTTTATGGAATCAACATGATATAGGAATTAATTAAAATTTTATTAAACCTTTAGATAAAACAAATATTGATCTATGTAGTGAAATAAATCATTTAAAGAAATTATGATAAATCTATAAATATATGTTTGACATTTTAGAACCCAATTAATATTTTATTATAATAAGAAACCTTTTTTGGTCATTTTCCTCCCAAATATACCATTTAGTTTTGGATTTCATTTAAAGTAAAAAAAAATATCATTTTTCAATAATAGAATAATAAATATCATGGTAATCAATATTATACATGATTTTTCTTTAAATTCATTTTTTTTCTTAAAAAAATTATTCTTATAAAAAATGTTTTTATTGTGTTAAGTGGACTTTTATTAAAATTAATTATTACCACCTCTAGAAATTAGTTCTTTTAAATTGGTTTTAAATTTTTTAATTATCATGTTCAAATCATTTAATATGGTTTATTTCATTTTTATTTATAAAAATAAGCCACATCATAAGTTAGTCATTATGATTAAGGCTAAAATATAGTAAAATTTTCAAATAATGAGGTAAAAACTAAATATATCCCAAAATATTATAATTAATTATATTAATGAGTCATTTATTAACTTCCCCATTATCTTATATTTAATTTTTTTTTTCAAATTTGGACTTACTTGACTTGATAATGACTTTTATTTTTATATTAATAAATTAATATCACAATAATACCACTCCTCTAGCTTATAAAAGGAGCCATCCCACACCCCTACAAAGCTATTTTTTTATAAATATCAATTATACCCTACCAAATATTCTTCCTTAACAATTATATTCTATTTTCACGAGGTTCTAATCCCTAAAAGAAGTCTTAAACCCCTCTTTTCTAAGAGGTACTTCAAGAAGAGATTCAAGCTCTCAAAGATATCTTCTTACTTCTTTTTTATTTTATATATTATTAATCTCTTAATTATTAAATCTGATTTGTCACTTTAGTAAAATTTTTTAATGATTAATATTCTATACAAGTTATATTATAATAAAAAAATATCATCTTCATACACATTCAATCATTATAACACACTCTTATTTGGGTCGGTTTTACCACGTATATGAATGATGTTATAATGTTTATGTCATGAATGATTAAGGAATGATAGATACTAGTAATATGATGTAAAATTAATGAAATAAATATATTTTAATTATTCATTAATGGTTATATAAATATTTTTACTCATTAATAAAATCATTTTTTATGGAATTGAAATTTCTAAAAAAAATTGATTTTTAATCTTTCCTTGTAAATCATCAAAATAAATTCCCTGAAATGACTATGATACTCTATAAATATATAAAACATATACTATAAAACTTCATGAAAATTTTATATATTATTAATCCATGACACTGGTCAATGACATGAAATCTCCAAATCAGAACATGCATGGAAAACTAAATAGTTAACAAAAAAAATTGATTTTAACAAAGAATTATTACTAAATGAGAAATAATATATTATAAGTGAATGATAAAGAGTATGATAAATAATAATATTTTTATTATATAGATTTATAATAATTATAATTTTATTATAAAAGTGGTTATAGTGTGTGTCTAACTAAGCATAAGTCTTAGGTAATTGGATTCGTAACTCAATTTCCTTTCATTGAGTTGTATTCTTTCCTTATTGACTATGATATGAAAAGATGATGTGAATCAAAACCTATTATTTTTTTTATGCTTTATTCCCACTTTTTTATGTGTATTTACATTTCATTCACATAATATCTACCTTGATATATTCTTTGATATATTCTTACTTCACATGTTATGATATTTTTATGTGTTCATTGTCTCAATTTCAGTTGCTTGATATATTTTTCACACCATGCACCATGATTTCATTCATATGGTGTACTTAAAACCCCATTGTATTAATGTATCATAAAAATATTTTATTAAATTATATTTTTAATTACTTTTAATGAAATTCCTTGTGTTTTATTTTGAATCTTAAAATACCAAAGTCGTAAGGGTTTCTCGTCTCAAATTTCTTTCATTAAAACATGTTTGATATTATATATCTATTTTTATTAATATGGTGTATATACTAACCCTTTTAAATATTATATAATTAATATATTAGTACTCATTTTATTTTATATTCCTTGTCATGTTATTTCTTTTAATGGTGTTGAATTCTAAGGGTCATAAAAGATTTTATTTAAAATCAATTTCTAAAAAGTTATAAAATCTTTTACCAGACTATTTCTATTCCATATCTATATTCATTATATTGTTTCAAGAATTTTCTTATATATAATTTAATAATAATTTAAGTTTATTCTAAACTAAATTTTAATTTCTTTTAAAAGGTATTTAATTGAATCATTTCAAAATTTTTCCATACTGGACACTTTTGAATTTCATTATAAAAGTGTTATAAAAATGTTTTTTTAACATTTACTGTTGAATTAAATAATCCTATCATTAGGACCTTTATTCATTATTAATATTCCAATCCATATTTTTCATAGTTTTTCAATGAAAATAATATAGATACGAAATTCTCATACATAGATATTACCTCCTTTTCGATTAATATTCATTACATTACACAAACACACACATAAGGATTGTAAATCTATAATGAGTTTGGAAACATAGACACATAAATAACTTGTCCATAAGTGTGATACATAATCTCTCACTATATTTTTACTAAAAATAATACTTATTATACATATCATACATAATACATTTCATCGTAACTTGGGGAAAGGAAATATAAGAAAGGGTGAGCTCAAATGCTCAGTAAAGGTAAACTATGGAGATATCAACATATCTTGAACATAAGGGTAGAATAACATGATAATTTCATTTGAAAACCATACCTTAAATATCATATATCATAAACTTGGGTCATGGAATAAATATTTGTACTTAATATGACATGAATCATAATGTAATAAAAAAACATTAACTATGAGACCATAATATTGACATAAGACATAGATTTGTGGCATATAGTTAAACTTATATCATTGTGAACATGTATAAATAGAAAAAGGTTTAACCATTAAGTTTAGGAAATGAAATTAGTCGCTCAAATAAAATTATAAACATTAAATTAGGTTCAATTATAACCTTATGGACATAAAATCCATTTTCACGCATAACGTTGTGAAGAAGCAATCAGGTTCATGCATAACATTGTGAATATTTCATCAGGTTAATGCATAACATTGTGAACATTCCATTACGTTCCCACATAATATTTTGAACATGTAATCCGGCTCACACATATCATATTTAATCATGAGTTATCTATATTTAACCAATTAATTAGTGGGATATACGGTTTCTACCCATTATATAATCCATATATATGTGTGCCACAAGATCATAAAATATTCACCATATCATAACCTATGAAAAAGGGGTCCAGTTCCATTGAAATTTCATTATAGTATAACCTGTGTAAAGAAACAAGTTTCATAAACATATTTTCATCATAATCATAAACCATATAGAGAAATAATAATTATGGTATCATTATATCATATCCTCAGTATATCTTAAGTAACATTAAAGGATTTCATCTTAGATGGAAAATGATTTTGAAAAATCACTTAGAACATTTCTCAAAGAGAATATCCTTTCCACTTAAAAAAACTTTTTTTAAATAATAAAACATTTTTTAATTAATTTTCATTAAAAATAGCCTTGGAAACTTATAAATTAATCTTTAAAATAATGAGTGTTAGTGATGGGAAAAATACCATACATGTTAAAACAGAAATTCCTTTCAAATTTTTGATAAAATCCAAATGAGAAATATTTATAAAATTACATGAATATTATTTTTATAACAATTTTTTAAAAGTAAAAAATGGGTAAAATTATTTAATAAATCCTTTTGTGAATGTTAAATTTTTTTTTGAATTTTTTTAGAAAACATTGATATGGAATAAAAAGGGTTTTAATTCGAAAAGAGAAATAAATTTGGTTTTTATTAATTTTTTTTATGAAATATTGAGTACAAAAAGAGTGAAAAATAGAGGAAAAACATGTATTATATTCACATAACCATGGAATAATAAAATTAATGAGTTTTTTTATAGATTTATTATAATATTTCACCATCGAAAACATAATCATAAACAATCCCGAAGAAATATGAGATCATAACATCAAACCCTTACCACTTTAGAAACATTTTAATCATAATAGCCATTAAATAATAACATAAAAAAATTTAGATATCTTAAATACAAGGATAATAATTATATAACATTTCAAATGGTATGTATATACACATCGTAAAAGGAGATAGTTGCATAACATAATGTTAGTTCAAAAGAAGACCAATTGAGACAAAAATCCCATACTGCTTTGGTAAATTTTGAATCACAAACCCCATGAAAGAGGGATAATAAATTGATATGTAAATACCAATAATTTTTAAGATAATAATCATAAGATAAATTCATTTAAATTATATACACTATATAAAAGAAACATGTGGTGAATATGGCATGCGTCTCACAGAAAATAAAAGTGAGATAAAAATCCCTTACCTTAAGTCTTGACTTCCATTGCACATGTTCAAAACTCATGTATTATAAATATAATTTTATTATACAACTATTATAAAACCATAATTATCTATAACATTCCATATATTATTTAATTATTACCCCTTATTTCTCATTTATCATTAATTTATTCTTAAAATCATATTTCAGGTAATATCTACTTTTTTTTTTCATATATGTATTGATTTTTTATTTTCGGTCATCATAATTTGAACATGGTTCCATGAAATAGATAAATTTAAACATGATATGAATATAATATATATTCATTATATATGTTTTTATATTAACCCATAAAATTTAGATACATAAAATGAAATACACCGTTCATGGAGACGGTAGGCCGTGCATACACATGAATGTTGTTTCCATTTTCTTGATATATAAAGTGAAATAAAGGTAAATAATATATTAAAATTATATAATAATTTTTATGTAATATATATCAAATATATTTATTTAAAACATTCCTAATTACCTTCCATGTAATGCGTATTCGAAGAACGAATCACATTGTATCGTGATGCTGTAGTCCGTCGTACACATAAAAGATGTTATCATATTATAATAAAATGGAAATAAAGAGGTTATATGTGATATTATAATTAAAAAAGTGTAATAATATTATAAATATCATATATAAACATTATATCCATCATTTTATCCATCTCTGAGATGTGCTGATGGAAAACGAATAACATTGGTTTACAAGGTGGTAATCTACTGTACACATGAATGATGATTTCATATCGCATTTTATGGAAGATGATATGGATATAATTTATGAAATTAAAATAATTAAATATAAATATATGGGATATTTTTTTATTATATCAAAATAATTTAAGGATATTTTAAGGAGTTATAAGATTAAGTAAAAAAAATTCATATTTTAAAACTTTACATATTCTTTGGAAAACCTCTTTAGGTTTAACCTAAAGCCTTCCTAAATTTAATTTATGATAAAAAAGGATTATATGATGACTTTATGTTATTAAGGAAGTGATTTAGTTAGGAATTGGCCGAACCAATGGGTTTTGGAAGTGTGAAGTGGAGAGGAGTGGGGGTGTCCTTTTATATGTGTGGTGAGTGACACACTTGTAATTTTTGAAAAGAAAAAGGTGTACCCACATTTTTCACATGCCAAAAGGCTCTATAATGGGTCATTATATAACCTTAGATAATATAAGGTAAAAATATTTCTATAAAATGGGGTTTGGATAAGTTTCTTGGTCATTTTACTCCGTATAGTTTTAGTTTAACCCTAAAGTAAACCTGTTTTAACCTTAACCACAATAATTAATTTTTTTTATTGTTTTTACAATTAATTATGGTAAAAAATTAAATAAAAATTATTATGAAATATAAATAATTATTATTCTAAATATATAATCCATTTTTACAAATTTCATTCACCGAATTAGAAAATTTATCTTAAAATTAATCGTGCCGACACTATAAAAAAGCGGTTTTCCAAAAAGAAAAGTTTCCAATGTTTAAAAAAATTATATAAATATTCAATTTTAAATTGATAAAAATGAAATAAATTGTACCAATATATATATAATTTAACTAAATTTAATTTTAAAACCATATTAAAATATTTTAGATGTTTTTAAGTGCTTTAAAATAAATGACAATTCTTAATAAAAACCAGTATTTTTCACTATAAAAAAAATTATCTTTCTGGAAAATTCTCAAAACATCAACCTAAGATAAATTTGACATGTATATTTGAAAAATGATGTTAATTTTATCAAATATATTTTCTAATTTTTTTAAAATTTTATTTTAAAATAAGTGAACAAAACATGATAAAAGTGTTTTTTAGAAAAACACAGTTTTTAAAAAATTAAATTAGATTTATTATTATCTATTATATAAAAAACTAATAAGATGAATGTTAAGTATTTTATTTAATATATAATATATAAATTTTATTAAAACCATTCAAAAAATGTTATTTATTTAATTTATTTAGGCAAAAAACATTTCTTTGTATAAAAATATAGTTTTTTCAGAAGAAGATTTCATTTATTTTCAAATAGTTTTTATTTTCATTTCTATTTAATTTTCACTAATGAATTCATTTTATATAAATATGTAAACCATATATTTTCATAATTTAGTTAATCATATTCATACATTCAATTCCAATGGCTAGGTGATAACTATCATATTAAATAATACTATTTTAAAAGTATGTCATGTTTTGTTTAAACATGGTGTTATGTGTAATGCAATCTAAAATAAATGTTGAATGTAACACCATCTTAACTCAGTATTCTATTTAATTAAAAATATAAAAAAAATATAAATTTATTTGAAAATAAAATTTCATGAAATCTATAAACGTGACAAATAAAATTTTCATTGTACTTTGAACTTTTAAGTTTTAAAAATTATTAAACAAAAATGATATTTTTTATTTAGAAGTTTTTAAATGATGTTTCATTAAACTTAAATATAATTTTATATTTGACTAAAAATTTAATTATATTATCATAGTTTATTTTCAAGACTCCATTATTATAAATTATTTTATAAATAATGTTTTAAAATTATCTTTGACACCTTAAGAAAAGGGTTTTTGAAGTGATTTATAACTTCATTTTTGATCAATGTTACTATTTTTTTAAGGAAATTATTTTATTGGTTTGATTCCATATTAGTCTATATATATAAATCATATATATTTTATAAAGTAATTTTTTAAATCAATCTATAATTATCTTATGATTTAAATCCTTGGATTAATGAATCCTTAGAATTAAACGATCAAATTGTTGATTTTATTTTATGTGATTCCATGTGAAAATATTATGTAACTCATTTTATTTCCATGGGTTTGTAAAATATGTCAACATAGTACAATGTTTATTATTCTAAAATCAGGATATTTTATAATTATTCCATCCAAATTCTTTCTTTTGATGGATTATGATAATTTTTTAATGAAATTTTCATGAAACTCATTTCTTTTCCATGGAATAATTAATCCATGATGGAATGTTGAATTCATTTATGTTCTTGTGGCATATATATGTATGGTTTATCATTATGTGATAGGTGAGTCTGTTATATGCCTACAATGCATTGATTAATTTTTTTGATATCCCATGAGCTCAAAATGGTATATGGGAACTTAGCACAAGCCTAAGGGTACACAAGTAGTTAGCGCAAGCCCAAGGGTACAAAAGTAGTTAGCCCATGACAAAGGGTAGAAGGGCGGTTAGCCAAATCCAAAAAGGATTCACGGGAGGTTAACACAAGACTAAAATACTTTGGTAAGTATTTTATCTTATCCCATTATGTGATTAATGTCTTTGTAGTTATCATTAACATGTGCTATGATTCCTATGATTATGTTTATGCCATACTCTTATGACACATCTTGATGCCTATATTATCATGGATCCAGATTATTGAGTTGTGAATCACACTAATAGAGAAATCATTATTCCAAGAAATTATGATTTATGATATATGTATTTTTGGGTATTAATATATTATGTTATTTACATACACTTTATTATGTTGTCATATTTATATGATTATCTTCTGTTCAATTATGATCTTCAATTGGTAATGCTTATATTTACCCTTATAGTGAATTTAAGATCACCCATATTATGTTTCCATTTACCAAGGATATGAAGAATGAAATTATGTAATATATTTTGGGAAGGGTATCATGTATGAGGATTTTTTTGGAGATGTTTAAGACTTTATATAAAATAATGAAATATTGGTTTAGAAGGAAAAGTGTTCATTAGGAAGAAAAGTCAAGGTATTTAAGCAAAATTTTTTCTTAATTTTCTAAAACTAAAAACCTAAAAGGTCTTAGGTTTATAAGTGAATCATTATATTTTGTTAAAATTATAATTATGGAAGTTTATGTTTAGTTCTCTACTATTGGTATCAAATACATCTTGTAAAGAGTATGTTTTTAGCACCATATCTGAGTGTATGGGTTTGATACATCTCTATTAGTATCATAGAAGGGTTTATAAAACATTATAGTTAGTATGTTATCAAACGAGGATAATTTAAAAGTTTTGGATACTATTATGGGTTGACAATTTTAAGTCTTCTTATAAAATCAATGACATAAATACCCTTTTAACGTATTTGTTTACTGGATTTTGAGGTGATTAATGATATTTTTGGGAAATGTTTATTGGGTTTTATAAAGAATATATTACCATGGTTTAGATAACCCTTTTAATTATTATGTAATTTAATGTTGAAGTAAATATATTTAATTAGGTAAATGGGTTAGTAATATAATTTGATCAGTGTAGATAACCTTGGGGATAAAAGTGATTTAGTGATAAGGAAATTTGGGTTATTTTGGGAAAAAATTAATATCTCTAGAGAGTATATATGATTGAGGTATATGTTGCCTGGTTTGTGATTTTCTGATAGATTAATGTTATATGGTGAATAATGTAATGTTGAATTCTATGATTATTGGTTTTCATGTTTTTTGGGTTTAAAATAAGGTAATAATGGTCATGATAATTTGTGGTTAAATATTTTAGGGGATTTGGTTATCGATATTAATAGAATTAAATTATAACAACCCAATGTTTTATCAATAAAATTACCTTATTATAATTATTACTTATAGTATAATCACACTAGGTAACACCATACTAAATACTATGTGACCATTAAACATAATTCGACCACTTCTGTGTCTTGAATTTTGAAAATTTGTCATACATGGTTGCGTTCAGGGTGATTTTTTGGGTCTGATGGAATAAACGTAATTTTTGGTGAATTATAACCTACCATATGAATTGTAACATACACTTATGAATAGTGATATGACCCTTATTAATTGTAAATCATACAAAAGAATAGTAACCTCACCCTTGAATGTATATATAAAATTTAGGCATCTTATAATTGATAATATGACCATAGTAAAAGTATTGATATTTTTGTAAGTCATAAATAACTAATTACAATTAATTTATTACTTAAAAAAAAATGTATTTTCTTAAAATTTGTTCATAAATTAATTTTTTTTGTCTTATGTTTTTAAGATAATTTTATAAGACCTAATGTAATTTTTTAAAATATTATAAAATCCTTTATAATTTTAAAATCTATATTTTTTCAAGTAAATTATAATTTTAATTAAAAATTAAATTTATAATATTTTAAAAAATATTTTTGAAAAATGGATTTCATTTTTGTATTCTACACATCAAAAAATTTCTAGGGATTTTTTTGGGTTTTTTCTATAATACATGTATTTTTGATAAATAGTAAAATATGGCAATTTACCATATATATACGTATTAAGTTAAATGCACTATTCCTAGAATCATCATTGAGGTAAGAACCCTTGGTTAGAAATCAAATGAATATATTAATATTTTTGGTCATTTAATCATCACGATTTCTTGTCTTATAGAAAAATAATAAACTAATGATTAAAATATTGAGAAAACCTTTCTCCCCTCCACTATAAAAACGATCCACACTCTTCTCTTTTATTCACTCCCCTCAAACCTTTAAACTTGACTAAATTCTAATAAAATATATCTCTAATATCCTCCCCCACTTACAACATCCCTTAGTCTCCTCAAAAGATCAAATCCTCTCCCCTTAAGAGGCTATCAAGGAAGATTAATTCAAGAGGTAAATTCATCTTTTCAATTATTTTACCTTCTTTTCAAGTTCATTTTTTTTCTTTTCTATCATTTCCTATCCTTATCCAAATATTATGATAACTCCAATTCCTTACATATAATGGAATTTTTTTGTGATAATGTAATAATTTATTATCATCTATCCTTTATCCTTCTATTATACCATAAATGAAAACACCATCTGAGATATGTTAATTTATCACAGTCAAGGATGACAGGTTTTCAATTTCTTTTACCATCTCCAATTATGGTAATGAAACCATTTTCATGGTTGAAAAAACTATAATATATTTATTATTTCCCATATATTGTTGTTTAACCATTTTTTACACATGGTTTTGGTTTATAAAAAAATGGTGTTCATTGTGATAAAAAACCTCTAATTTTCCCAAAAGGTTATCACAAAAGTTTTATAAAATGATTCAACTTCACTCAAAGTAACCAAATTAAATTTACAAACTTGTAACCGTATGTGTGTTCAATAAATAAATATAACTCCAATTTTGGGAAACCATCCTCATTTTTCATGATTATCTGTTCATGTATATAAGTAAACCGATAATGAAACAAGTGGAACCAAACAATGAAATTGAACCTCTTAACCCATCAAAAAGGCCATGAATGAACTTAAAAAGTTTATAATAAATCAAGAAAATGTAAAATATAGTCTATAATTGTTAATTAATGAACCTAATTTTCTTATCCATGTCATTTATATCAAGTGGAGAACACCTTCATACTTAAGGTAAGGGATTCTACCCGAACCTCCATTATTCCTTCAGGTTGCTCTATCTTTCTTTCTACCCAAATGAATTTATCTTTTATTTTTATGTAAATATTATAAATTCTGTTTATATTCTATAAAATCATGTATCATTATCCATTCATCATTCTCTTTTGGGGAGATACATGTTTTAAATGATTCCCTTCTCAATACTTCTAGATATGCAAACCCGTTTTAAGAGAACTTCATGAATTCTTACCCAATTTCAAGCACACTCTACCATATGTTTTAATGCACCCTAGTTTTTATAAGACCAGTATTTTTTATTATGAAAACCTTCTTGGATAATATCTAGTTTTATATAAAATATTAATCCCTTTTTTATTTTAAATTCTCTTTAGTCTTTTCCTCAAAACCACACTAAAATATTTTAATGCTAAAATTATTAAATACTATTTTTACATGTTATCACTTCAGTTTAACATCAAATACCATGATACATTCCTATTTTATCATATTAATGTCCATGTATGTTTTAATTCCTTTATTTATGAAAATATTTATGATACACCCATTCATTATTCTTTATGACATGATTTTGATACCCATTTCTTTCCATGGGTACCCTTATATTTATGACCGATTATGTATGATTATATATGTGGAAAGAATATTCTTGAACATGTTAATATTGATGTTCCCTGATAGTGCCCCAATGGATTGGGTAAATTTGAGTCTCATGAGATGTTATGTGCAACGGTCTTGGGGTTAGCCTTGACTCGTGCAACCATGAGCAACGGTCTTGGTGGTTAACATTGAATTGTGATCCTCTATGTGTAATGAGGCTTGAATCATTCTAAAGTCATGTTTTATATTTTTACCACTTTACCATGAATCCATGTTTATATTTTCCTATTTTTCTATGTTATGATCCCCTATGTTCCATGCCTTCTATTTTATTTATGTCATGCCTTCTAACCCATGTGCTAATGATCTATTTTTATGCTTATTTCCTTACTGGTATTTCTAGCTCACCTGTTTTTTAATGTTATCCCTAAGTTATAATATGAGGATGTATGAGCACAATTGAAGTTAGGAGCTCATTATGAAGATTAAATAAAGAAATGTTTTAGGATTTAAGTTTTATGTACCTAGTCTTCAAAGACACTAGACTTCACAATACTTGGCTTGTTTTCCAATGTATAATTATGCATAAAATCATGTAATTTTATGTGTAAAAGGTTAGGGTTGCTATGGTTAGTATCAAATGATGTTCTAGTTATTTTAATATTAGGAACATATCAATTTATTAAGAACCTTATGAATAATACTAAGTGTAGAAAAACTCAATAAATTGTGGTAAGTATAGAGTAAGTGTTTTATCAAGAATATACATCCATATATAGATACAAATAGGAAGATGTGGATCTGTCATAGATGCATCTAGGGGTAAAAACCAAAAACACCATTTTGAGCTAGAGTTGAATGGGAATTGATGCAAGATAATGGGATTTTCTTCACTCTTGGTTTGACACTCCTAGGGGATATGATTCGGTAAATTCATGAGCTTAGTATGAACCATTGTTTAGGTAAAAAAAGGGAACATAAGAATTTAAGTTAAGAAATAGATCGAGGATAACCTAGATTTAAAACTAGGGAAATTGATTCTATGTATTTGGAGGAATTCAAGAAAATATTTTTCAATAAATATTTTCTCAAAACCCTCCACCTCAAGATAGAAAGAGAGTTCCTTGGATTCAAGCAGAAGGAAGATGATTTCATCGAGATGTATGAAGAAAACTTCACAAGGCTTGAAATATATACCTCTGGATTTTTCATGAACATAAAAAGTAAGGTGGATCACTTCTTTATAAGACTAAAGCCGAGTCTACAAAAAGTGTTGGAGATTCATGACTTCGATAGATATGAATAGATTTTACGTTGTTCCCTCATGGTTGAATTGGAGATCAGAGACTCCCAATGTTCTCATGGGCCCGGTTAAAAAAAGAGTAAGATAGATTTTAATATGGGTGTTTTGGAAAATAAATCCCATGATGTAAAGAAGATTGAACATCCCACGTGTCAAAATTGTGGGAAGAAGCATCCTGGGAACTATCTAAAGGCAATCCAAAATCCCTTCAAATGTGGATGAATAAGACATCTGGATAAGAACTACCGAAGGGATATGAAGAATACCACTCGGATGGAATAATAAAAGAAGGTTCAGATCAATGATCATCCTGTAGTGACAAGTTAAAACTAAAAGAATCATGGGCACTATGCGAACAATTTCCCTAAGCTAAGGGTTGTCAGAGGCAATCAAAAACATCTTCCAAGGCAAAAAAAAAGGGATTATGCTATCACTACTTCTAAGGTGGATCCAAACAATGATGTGGTGACAGGTATGATAGTTATTCGTTCAATAATAACAAACATACTATTTGATTCTAGTTCTACACATTCTTTCATAACTTGAAATTTTAGTAGAACTATTAAAACACCACCTCAAAATTTAGAGGATAAGTTATCTTCGAGAATAGAGAATAGGGAAATTATTTTGTCCACAGTTTATAACTCCTCCCTGGTAAATTTTTGTGGACTTAACCTCATAGAAAATATTTTCATACATCCTTTAGTGGAGTTCGATGTTATCTTGAGCATGGGTTGACTATATTTATACATATCCAACATCAACTATCAGGAAAGGGAGATCACTCTTCACATCCTGAAGCATCCTCTAATTCTTTAAAAGTTTAAGGAGGAAGATGAATCTCTTTTAGAATCATTATCTGAATTACGGATATTACTGCCTTATGAGAAAGCATGTCTAGCTCAAATGCTTATGAAAAAAGAGATGATACTTCTCGAAGATATTCCCATCATTAGGGATTACACTGATGTATTCTCTAAAGAGTTTCTTGGTCTTCATCTCAATCGAGAGGTTGAGTTCTCAATTGAAATTACTCATGGATCACTTCATATATTAAAGACACCTAATAGAATGACCATCATAGATCTGGAAGATATGAAGACACATTTATAAGAGAATCTAGAGAATGGTTTTATATGCCCGAATGCTTCACCATGGGGTGCGCCGGTCCTCTTCGTCAAGAAGAAGGATGGATCAATCCACCTCTGCATTGACTATCATGAGCTCAATAAAATCATGATAAAGAAAAAGTATCCCCTTTCATAGATATTTGACTTTTTCAGCCATCTTTGTGGGGCCAATTATTTTTATAAGGTGGACCTTCAGTTGGGATATCACAAATTAAAGGTGAGGAAGGAAGATATTCCCAAGACTGCCTTTGGAATGAGGTATAGACACTATGAATTTATAGTGACGCCATTCATACTCACTAATTATCAATCAATTTTCATGGGTTTAATAAACAGAGTCTTTAGATATTTTCTCAAAAAATTTGTGGTAGTATTTATCAATGATATTATAATATACTCCAAGATTAATGAGGAACATGAGGATCATTTGAATACTGCGCTAAAGACTTTACGAAGGGAGAAGATATATGAAACTATAGTAAATATGAGTTATAGATGGAGGAAGTATAATTATTAGGGAATTTTATCACTAGAAAATGAATATCTGTGGATCCTTCTAAGAAAAATGAAATTGAAGAGTATCCTAAGACAACATCTGTAACGAATATCCATAGCTTCCTTTGTCTAGATGGTTATTACCAATGATTTGTGGAGAACTTTTCATGATTTTTAAACCAAATGACCAAGATGAAACAGAAGGGGGTGAATTTTTTCTGGACTCAAGAATGTGAGGATGTCTTTAAGGAGCACAAAAAGAGGCTTATCACTGTGCTAGTACTCACACTCCCAACAAGTGGAGAACTATTTATAATGTACAGTGATGCTTCAAAGAAGGGATTAGGCTATGTGATGATGAAAAATGATAAATTGATAGTCTATACCTCAAGGCACCTAAAAATATATGGGTAGAACTATCCTGCACATGATCTGGAGTTGGCATCTTTGATTTTTGCGTTAAAAATCTGGCGGCATTATCTCTATGGGGAGAAGTGTGAGATATATACTAATCACAAGAGTCACAAATATATATTCACATAGAAGGAGATAAATATATGCCACCAAATATGGTTAGATATCATCAAGGATTATGACTACTCAATCCACTACCATCCTGCTAAAAAAATAAGGTGACAGATGCTCTAAGTAGAAAGGATCCTGCATATTTTTTAATAATGAGAATTGAAAGGGATCTAATCTTCTTAGATTTGAAGAGGATAGACATGGGAATTATTAAGGTAGGAACATCATCAATCCTTTCTCAAATGATTGCTCAACCATCACACATAGAGAAAATAAAGGATTCTCAAAGAAAATATGTAAAAATTTAGAAAAGGGTGGAAGCTATCAGAAATGGTGTAATGCCCCGACCCTAGTTACCTAGAGTCGGTGCATTATTACATAACATTGGCATGATCACGAGAAAGATCAAGTCTCGAAAGACCGATTAGTTTAGTAGCCTTGTAATAACTAGATACATCCATAAATTTTTTCATTACATCATAAAAAAAAACATCTTGTCTTCATATCCCCTCATACTATCCCTGCAGGTCATTAATAAATTACTTCTTCATAATCCTGGGAAAAATAAAACATTGAAAGGGGTGAGCTCAGATGCTCAGTAAGGATAAAATTATAGCAGAATCTTTCATAAATAAGCATAAACACTTAAGGAAATTTATAACTAAAACAAAAGCCTTTTAAACATGAACTTTCAACATGGTATGGCATAAATAAAATGAAATAATGCCATTTACTTACTCACATGGATATTCTACTAGTCGAATGATCACATGCAATATCAATAACCACTTTCATAATGATGGAATGCATAATGATGAACTTTAATTTCTTTTTTAAGGCCTCGTCCCAAGACCTTGGGGCTAACTGTAACCGGAACCCAACCCAGAGTGCCTCTAATAACCGAACACCAACCCGGAGTGCCTCTAATAACCGGACACCAACCCGGAGTTCCTCTAATAACCGGAGACCAAACTGGAGTTCCTCTAATAACCGGAGACCAAACCGGAGGGCTTACTTTTACCGGTCCCCAACCCGGAACATACTGTCTAACACATTCATCTGAATGAAAGGTTGAAAGATAACATAAACATTCAGATTACAAATAACTTACGAAATGTCAATACTCTTACCACAAACCATGAATGGTATAAAAACAGCACATCCACAGTCAAACATAACTCATTCGATACAATATGGAAGATTGTATTGTATCAAATTAACCTCAATCAAGAATAATGAAGGATGTTGACATAGATGAAAATAATCATCAAAAATATTTTAGAGAAATATCCCCCTTTTCTTGAAAACATTTAAAAGTCACACTATTTGTCAAGAAGCCATTTAAAAGTAGATTTTTGAATCAAAGTGTCCCATACCACTTTGAAACTTTTTAAAAGGAGTTTTGATTTCTAAAATTTAATATCCATATAAATAAATCCTTAAAACCATTTTTAAAACATGGACATTAATGAGAAAGGTTTAGAAGAATAAGTCTTTAAAACATTTAAAAATGGTATTTTAGTTAGAGATTCTAACCAAAAGAGACACTTGAATACAAATAATTGAGGTAATCAAAACTTTGTAATATCATGAGAATAAAGGGATTCATGATATACTATGTCAAAGTACATTATATACACCACATAAAAGTGATTTGGTGTATATCATCAAAGAAGTCTCATTGGAATGTAAATTGAGATGAAATCTCTTATAAAGGTTGTATCCTTAGGTTAAGGATAAATCAATGACATAATTATGTGTGACAAATATAAATACACTAAATATGATTGGATATTCAGTGTAAAACAATCAAAGGACATTCACACATATTCTTGTAAAAACAATACCAACGAATTGGATGTTTAACTCAACAAATGGAGAATGAGTTAAAATTACTCTTATAAAATTCATATCAATGACTTGAGAATTATCAATGGAGTGATTATGTGTATCAAACTTATATCCACAGGAAGGGGAGTGGAAATTATGACATAATCAAATGAATAGTGATTACACACATAATCTTGGGGTAATATAATCAATGAAATATGCGTAAAGCCAAATGAGTGGAAATTGAAATTTCAAATTCCCTTATCGATTAGGTAACTTACGAAACATACACCCATGAAAGAAGTATCATACCCTAATGATGTAAATACCCATAAATTAAATTATATTACACAATGAATGCAATCATGGGCAGTACACATACCCCACATGCAATAATTAAGTGGTGAATAATGGAAATCTCACGAAATTAAAAGTGAGATAAGAAACCCCTTACCACGTTAATCAACTGAGTCGTATGGCCAAAAGTTAATAACCACCAAATGATTTACAGAATAACATGAATATAAGAGAATCATGATAATATATATCAAATGGATGTACACAATACACCACTTTCAATAATTTAGTGGCAAACAATGGAAATCTCATGGAATTGAAAGTGAGATAAGAGAATCCCTTACTTTGTACTTTTTCCTTGGTCGATGGTAGGTTTACCTCCTCTTCTTCGGGTTCTTCCTTTTGATTTGATCAAAAGGGCTCCTTAGGTTGGCTTTCTGATCAAAATAAGGCCTCTAGGTTGTATTTAGGGGAGTTGAGATAGTATTTGGGCAGGGTTTGGCCGAACCAAAGGGCTTTGAAGGTGTGAAGAAATGAGAAGGAGGAGTGCCCTTTTATAAGAGGGGTGAGGGGCACCTTTGGAAAAGTTAGAAATATTAATTTATAATAAATTCATATTCGGTTTATAATGGATCCAAAGTTTATTATTTAAATATTAAGGTGGGGATGGGTCGAAAACAACTCAACCAATAGAATTTAGACAGGTTTGGGTCATTATATTAACCTTATCTTTAAGTATTAACTCTTAGTTAATTAGTTTCACTTTTACAATGTCTCTTTGTATTTTTATATTATATGGTTAATAAACTTACTATATACATCCATGCGACCCCCAAGTGGTCCATTAATGATTAAACTATCATGATATAAGTCTCTTGGCCGAACATTAGATTTTTAGGAATTTAATATCAATTAATTATATAATATTTGTTTTAAGAACTCTTTTATGTCAATTTTGACACTATTCAATAGTTTATTTTTGTGAAACTCATAACAGATTGATTACTTAGAACAAATTCAATTAAATAAATCTTAATATATCATATTATCCTAGAAAATTAGTTTAATTCATTAAAAGTTTCATATTATATTTATTTGGGTATTTATAATATCAATTATTTTATTTTTTCACTATTATAGTAATTACTGCATCATTGTTGTGTCATAAATAAAATAAATTATTTAATGTATAAAAATTATAAATAAAATATAATTATGTAGGAAATCTTTTTATCTTTCTAATGAATATTTATAATCTAAAATCCAACATATATAACCCTATGTAACAATTGTTTTTCTAAAAGATATATGATTGTGTCATTTTTGTCTTAATTAAAATAAAGTGTCATTATCACTTACTAGTGGATCCATGGGGTCCCAAAATCGACCGAAAGATGCCCATGGTCGACCATGTATCAACCAATAGGGTTAAGACACGTTTTAGGGTAATTTAGTATTATTATAATACTATTTTTTAACCCTTATTTACCGGATTTACCCTTAACCATGGTAAATAAAATATTTACCGCAGTAATTATTCAAAATGTCTAAAAATAAAAGTTACCTATTTACACAATTTGAACATCCTGATTAAAAATATGGAATCCATTTTCCTAAATTCAAAACACAAAAGTGGCAGAAATTAATTTAAAATTAATTCCCGCTGTCAAAACAAAAATCGTGTTTTTAAGAGATAATAACTATCAAAAGATTGACACTTGTTTATGTTCGGTTTAATTATAAAATTATGTCCAATGACCAACATTATATTAAATGGTAAAAATATATTCTAAATATACTTTAAAACCACTCAAATTCATAATTTATCACTATTAATTATTTTGATTAAAAAATTTGTTTTTAATTAAAATTTAGTAATTTTCACTATTCATCAAAATATGAAAGTTATCCGAAAAGTACCAAAATTTCACCTTAGGCTAAATTTGATACTACGAATCCAAAAATGAAGTCCATTTTGAAATATAAAATATATATAATTTCAAAAAGTAGGTATTACTATTCATAACGGCTAGTTTGATTGGTTGTAGTGTGTTAAAATCTCGAAGTTGCGTACAATGCACGTCATTGCATTATTCGAAAGGAAACATACCGATGAAGCTTGGGGTGTTACATTCTCCCCTCCTTTAATAAATTGCGTCCTCGCAATTTTTAAAATTTTTCCTGGGAATATAATGGAAAGTCCCACATCGGAAAAAGAGTCAATAAAACTATCACTTTAAAAGAAAGAAAGAGAGGTATAAGGGTCATCCAAGATAACCCATACTAGGATTCCATGTAAGAAAACATGGATATGGATGATAAAATAAGTGTCAAGTTTTGAGGGAGAGGGATAGAAATCATGATCAGGAGAAAGTTAACAATAAAAAAACCACAAACTTGTGTTGGGACAAACGACCATTAGTCTCCTAGTAGGAAAGTAAACGAACAACATTTTTTTTAAGTTACATTACATAAGGAAGAGGAATTCATTTATGATATTGAATAAGAACATTATGAGATATACTTACATTTTAAGTAGATTTTCATTCTTTAATAAATTTCCACCACTGACTCAATTTTTTTTTAAACGATGAGTATTCAAGAAGACTTGGTCACACTGGAAGAGCTAGAATAAACTTCTATAGAATCACATGATCCATGCAGGATAAACCATATATTTACATTGTCTTTGAAGATTAATCAAAACCAAAATGGTTAGTGAATGATCTAATGATCCCCCAAAAGGATATTCGTTGAGATAAATATGCACTAATCTTAATTTCTAGAATTAAACCAACAATACCCCAAAGTTAAATAGATACCATTCAATAACCAATTGTCCTTAAAATCCTTTAATATAATCCAAACTAATATTGAAACCCAAAACAAAGAAGAATTTGATTATGTAGTCTCCCATGTTACATTTTATCTCCAAATGACATCAAATACTCATAAAGTCACATACTTAAAAGTAATTAACATTATCACATATTCTCTGTTATAGGTTAATCATTTCCATAAATAACCCAAATCACTATAAATCAACAATAAAAACGTAGATAAAAAAACACCATTAATCTACAAATTAAACCCCATTGTATTCTATTTTCCTTGGGCATATAGTGTTCCCAACAAAGCGAACATCTTCCAAAATAACATTTATCACTTAATCACCAAATCATTTTCCTATACCAAGGGTATTCATTTGATAAGACATAAGAACCCAAATCATCTTATTATTGATCAATAAAATCATTTAACAAAAAAAATAGTCACACTAACCAGGGACTTCACGTAGTCCAGTGGTAGGCGATAAATCCCAATCGCACTTTGGTTGTGGGTTCAATTCCCACAGCTTTTTCCGACGCGACGGGTTGTCACACGGTCTACGTGTTGTCCTTTTTCAAAAACTATATTTTATAATATTACCAATATGAGATAAATTCCTCAAAATAACATAATTTAACCACAAATGTTATATCATACTTTGCATTTTCATCCCAAATTATAATAACTTATCATTTTCTCAAACCCCAATGATCATATAAAACCAAATGGTTATTTATACCTATATCCACAAGAGAAGAGACAATTCTTACTCAAATATCATTCTCACATGACAAACTACGGGGTTACAAATACAAGAGAAAATTATTCCAAAGTAAACCCATCAACAAGGAGTGCTAATTTTTCTCCAACCATTTATTTCCACATAGCTTCTTCTTTGACCAAGAAAATATCCTATAGAATAGGACATTCACTCGGGTAATGGCCAGGTCCCCTACATTTACGGCAAATGACTGTAAATGGAATCTTGGGACCATTTTTATCTTCTTCCATAGTACTCTTCATTTTTCTTCGGCAATTCTTCACTTTATGTCCTTCCTCCCCGCACGTAAAACATTTCGTTGTCCCATTGAGACACTTTCCTGGGTGTCTCTTTCCACATTTCCTGCATGATGAAAATTGAGGGTTCTTTTCTCCATGGTCTCCATTGCTGGAGCTCTTATCATTTATCACCTTTCTCTTCCTTGTTGAGTCTGGGAGTTGGTTAATATATATGTTGTTGATCATATTTTTGGAAAAATGATTTGGCATAAAGACGATATCTTTTACGCCTATCAACATTCCATTTTGTTGCTCATTGCCACCACCGTTCCCACCTTGTACATCATTCTCAAAGTCATTATGACTTCCTTGGAATCCATCCATTGACTAAAACCATAAAGCATTGTGTGAGTAATAGTAGTCGTAAAATCATTTAGAGATTAAAATGTCACCATATTCTCAATTTGAAACATATTAGGATTAACCAAGGTCATTTACTCTCATCTTATATATATATTACTTAAATCGGTTTGTAAAGAAAATGTAAATTATCCTAAGCATATCCCCCGGGAGTGTCGTAACCAAGAGTGCAGCAAGGCCCGTTGTCGTGCACCAGTTCCCATTCGAGTCTAGCTCAAAGCGGTGTTTTCGGGTTTTACCCCTAGGTAAATCTGTGCCAGAGCCGCCTCTACCTGCTCGTATCCAGACAGGGATGTATTGCTCGGAAAACTCACAAAATCTCTACAATAACAAAATTCTAGGAAGTTCTTTTATACTAATCCTCAAAGTTCATCTTAGGTCTACGTGCTCTAATCAGAGTTTATCTAAATCTAGATTCCAAGGTTTGTACTAAAATTCCTCTGATACCAACTGTAACGCCCCGACCCTAGTTACCTAGAGTCGGTGCATTATTACATAACATTGGCATGATCACGAGAAATATCAAGTCTCGAAAGACCGATTAGTTTAGTAGCCTTGGAATAACTAGATACATCCATAAATTTTTACATTACATCATAAAAAAAACATCTTGTCTTCATATCCCCTCATACTATCCCTGCAGGTCATTCATAAATTACTTCTTCATAATCCTGGGAAAAATAAAACATTGAAAGGGGTGAGCTCAGATGCTCATTAAGGATAACATTATAGCAGAAGCTTTCATAAATAAGCATAAACACTTAAGGCAATTTATAACTAAAACAAAAGCCTTTTAAGCATGAACTTTCAACATGGTATGACATAAATAAAATGAAATAATGCCATTTACTTACTCACATGGATATTCTACTAGTCGAATGATCACATGCAATATCAATAACCACTTTCATAATGATGGAATGCATAATGATGAACTTTAATTTCTTTGTCAAGGCCTCGTCCCAAGACCTTGGGGCTAACTGTAACCGGAACCCAACCCGGAGTGCCTCTAATAACCGGACACCAACCCGGAGTGCCTCTAATAACCGGACACCAACCCGGAGTTCCTCTAATAACCGGAGACCAAACCAGAGTTCCTCTAATAACCGGAGACCAAACCGGAGGGCTTAATTTTACCGGTCCCCAACCCGGAACATACTGTCTAACACATTCATCTGAATTAAAGGTTGAAAGATAACATAAACATTCGGATTACAAATAACTTACGAAATATAAATACTCTTACCACAAACCATTAATGTTATAAAAACAGCACATCCACAGTCAAACATAACTCATTCGATACAATATGGAAGATTGTATTGTATCAAATTAACCTCAATCAAGAATAATGAAGGATGTTGAAATAGATGAAAATAATCATCAAAACTATTTGAGAGAAATATCCCCCTTTTCTTGAAAACATTTAAAAGTCACACTATTTGTCAAGAAGCCATTTAAAAGTAGATTTTTGAATCAAAGTGTCCCATACCACTTTGAATCTTTTTAAAAGGAGTTTTGATTTCTAAACTTTAATGTCCATATAAATAAATCCTTAAAACCATTTTTAAAACATGGACATTAATGAGAAAGGTTTAGATGAATAAGTTTTTAAAACATTTAAAAATGGTATTTTAGTTATAGATTCTAACCAAAAGAGACACTTGAATACAAATAATTGAGGTAATCAAAACTTTGTAATATCATGAGAATAAAGGGATTCATGATATACTATGTCAAAGTACATTATATACACCACATAAAAGTGATTTGGTGTATATCATCAAAGAAGTCTCAATGGAATGTAAATTGAGATGAAATCTCTCATAAAGGTTGTATCCTTAGGTTAAGGATAAATCAATGACATAATTATGTGTAACAAATATAAATACACTAAATATGATTGGATATTCAGTGTAAAACAATCAAAGTACATTCACACATATTCTTGTAAAAACAATACCAACGAATTGGATGTTTAACTCAAAAAATGGAGAATGAGTTAAAATTACTCTTATCAAATTCATATCAATGACTTGAGAATTATCAATGGAGTGATTATGTGTATCAAACTTATATCCACAGGAAGGGGAGTGGAAATTATGACATAATAAAATGAATAGTGATTCCACACATAATCTTGGGGTAATATAATCAATGAAATATGCGTAAAGCCAAATGAGTGGAAATTGAAATTTCAAATTCCCTTATCGATTAGGTAACTTACGAAACATACACCCATGAAAGAAGTATCATACCCTGATGATGTAAATACCCATAAATTAAAGTATATTACACAATGAATGCAATCATGGGTAGTACACATACCCCACATGAAATAATTAAGTGGTGAATAATGGAAATATCACGAAATTAAAAGTGAGATAAGAAACCCCTTACCACGTTAATCAACTGAGTCGTATGGCCAAAAGTTAATAACCACCAAATGATTTACAGAATAACATGAATATAAGAGAATAATGATAATATATATCAAATGGTCGTACACAAGACACCACTTTCAATAATTTAGTGGCGAACAATGGAAATCTCACGGAATTGAAAGTGAGATAAGAGAATCCCTTACTTTGTACTTTTTCCTTGGTCGATGGTAGGTTTACCTCATCTTCTTCGGGTTCTTCCTTTTGATTTGATCAAAAGGGCTCCTTAGGTTGGATTTCTGATCAAAATAAGGCCTCTAGGTTGTAGTGAGGGGAGTTGAGATAGTATTTGGGCAGGGTTTGGCCGAACCAAAGGGCTTTGAAGGTGTGAAGAAATGAGAAGGAGGAGTGCCCTTTTATAAGAGGGGTGAGGGGCACCTTTGGAAAAGTTAGAAATATTAATTTATAATAAATTCATATTCGGTTTATAATGGCTCTAAAGTTTATTATTTAACTTTTAAGGTGGGGATGGGTCGAAAACAACTCAACCAATAGAATTTAGACAGGTTTGGGTCATTATATTAACCTTATCTTTAAGTATTAACTCTTAGTTAATTAGTTTCACTTTTACAATGTCTCTTTGTATTTTTATATTATATGGTTAATAAACTTACTATATACATACAAGAGACCCCCAAGTGGTCCATTAATGATGAACCTATCATGATATAAGTCTCTTGGCCGAACCTTATATTTTTAGGAATTTAATATCAATTAATAATATAATATTTGTTTTAAGAACTCTTTTATGTCAATTTTGACACTATTCAATAGTTTAGTTTTTTTGAAACTCATAATAGATTGATTACTTCAAAAAAAGTCAATTAAATCAATACTAATATATCATATTATCCTATAAAATTAGTTTAATTCATTAAAAGTTTCATATTATATTTATTTGGGTATTTATAATATCAATTATTTTTTGTTTTCACTATTATAGTAATTACTGCATGATCGTTGTGTCATAAATAAAATAAATTATTTAATGTCTAAAAATTATAAATAAAATATCATTATGTAGAAAATATTTTTATCTTTCTAATGAATATTTATAATCTAAAATCCAACATATATAACCCAATGTAACAATTGTTTTTCTAAAAGATATATGCTTGTGTCATTTTTGTCTTAATTAAAATAAAGTGTCATTATCACTTACAAGTGGATCCATGGGGTCCCAAAATCAACCCAAAGATGCCCATGGTCGACCATGTATCAACCAATAGGGTTACGATACGTTTTAGGGTAATTTAGTATTATTATAATATTATTTTTTAACCCTTATTTACCGGATTTACCCTTAACCATGGTAAATAAAATATTTACCGCAGTAATTATTCAAAATGTCTAAAAATAAAAGTTAACTATTTACACAATTTTAACATCCTGATTCCAAATATGGAATCCATTTTCCTAAATTCAAAACACAAAAGTGGCAGAAATTAATTTAAAATTAATTCCCGCTGTCAAAACAAAAAGCGTGTTTTTAAGAGATAATAACTATCAAAAGATTGACACTTGTTTATGTTCGGTTTAATTATAAAATTATGTCCAATGACCAACATTATATTAAATGGTAAAAATATATTATAAATATACTTTAAAACCACTCAAATTCATAATTTATCACTATTAATTATTTTGATTAAAAAAGTTGTTTTTAATTAAAATTTAGTAATTTTCACTATTCATCAAAATATGAAAGTTATCCGAAAAGTACCAAAATTTCACCTTAGGATAAATTCGATACTCCGAATCCAAAAATGAAGTCCATTTTGAAATATAAAATATATATAATTTCAAAAAGTAGGTATTACTATTCATAACGGCTAGTTTGATTGGTTGTAGTGTGTTAAAATCCCGAAGTTGCGTACAATGCACGTCATTGCATTATTCGAAAGGAAACATACCGAGGAAGCTTGGGGTGTTAAAAATGGGACATCCTCTGAGTTCAAGATTAATGAGGAAGGATTTTTAAGATTTGGGTCATGATTATGTGTACTATCTGATCCAGAGATAAAGAAGGAGATTTTGAATGATGCACATAACACAACCTTTTCTATTTACCCCGGGAGCATAAAGATGCATCGATATCTTTGAGAGAAATTTTGGTGGGACAACATGAAGAAGGAGATTTCTGAGTATACATAAAAGTGCCTAATATGTCAAAAAGTGAAGGCTAAAATACATAATTCTAAGGGTATGAAAAAACCACTACCCATACCAACATGGAAGTGGGAGATCATCACCATGGACTTTGTCACTAGACTTCCAATGACATCTAGAGGAAACAATTATATATGGGTCATTTTGGATCATCTTAGAAAGGCATATCACTTTATCACAATTTGAGAGGAATTATCATTGGATAAAAATTCACAGATATATATCAAAGAGGTGGTAAGGCTACATGGAGTACCATTATCTATTTTATCCGATAGAGATCCAAGATTCACCTCGAAGTCCCGGAAATGTCTCTTACATGCTCTAAGAATTGAACTAAACTTCAGTAAAACCTATCATCCTCAAACTGATGGCCAATCTGAGCAAGCTATTTAGATACTAAAAGATATGTTGAGAGAATGTTCTATGGACTTTAAAGGAGGATGGGACCAACATATTCCACCGGTCAAATTCTCCTATAACAACAGTTTCCACTCCAGCATCTGAATGGAACTATATAAATCCCTTTATGGGAAAAAGTGTAGAACACTAGTGTATTGGGATGAAGTTAGTGAGCGTACACTGCTAGGACATGAAATGGTATAAGAAATGGTGGAGAAGGTAAAAACCATTCAGCAACACATTAAGGAATCCCAAAGTCGAAAAAAGAGTTATGCTGACAATTGTTGACAGGACCTTGAGTTCAAAGTTGAAAACATGGTATATCTCCGTATATCCCCATAGAAGAAGGTCATGTGGTTTGTAAAGAAAGGAAAGATAAGTCCTAGGTACATCGGGCCCTTCGAGATCCTTGATCATATAGAAGCTGTGGCCTATCGGTTGACACTTCCACCTACCATGTCTAAAGCGTATGATGTTTTCCATGCATCTCTATTAAGAAAGTACATACCGTATACTTTACATGTACTGACTTTAGAGGTGGTACAATTGGATAATGATCTTTCTTACGAGGATCGTCTAGTGAAGATCTTGGATTGTAGAGATAAAGTTCTATGAAACAATACTACTCACCTATTTAAGGTACTATGGAACAACCATAAGCATGATGAGGAAATATAGGAACTAGAGGAAGCAATGAAGGAGAAGTACCCGCACCTCTTTATGGATTAGAATGAAAAATAAAATTTCGAAGGAGAAATTTTATAATGGGGGAAGAATATAATGACCTAATTTTTTATTAATGGAATTCACTTATTATAATTATGCCTTATAGTATTATCACATTAGGTAACAAAATATTAAATACTATGGTACCATTAAACATAATTTTTCCACTTCTGTGTCTTGAATATCAAAAATTTGACATACATGGTTGCGTTCAGGGTGATTTTTTGGGTATGATGGAACAAACTTAATTTTTGGAGAATAGTAACATACCCTTATGAATAGTAACATACCCTTTTGAATAGTAACATACCCTTATGAATAGTAACATACCCTTATGAATAGTGATATGAACCTTATGAATATTAAATCATCCAAAAATAATAGTATCCTCACTGTTGAATGTATAAATAAAATTTAGGCATCTTATAAGTGACAATATGAATATAGTAAAAGTATTTATATTTTTATAAGTAATAAATAAATAATTACTATTAATTAATTAATTTAAATGAAAATTTATTATCCTAAAATGTGTTTATAAATTAAAAATTTCATGTCTTCTAGTTTTATGATAATTATATAAGACCTTATTTAATTTTTGAAAACATTATAAAACCAGTTATAGTTTTAAAATATGTATTTTTTCAAGTAAATTGTGATTTTAATTAAAAATTAAATTAATAATATTTAAAAAACTATTTAGGAAAAATGGATTTCATTTTTAGATTCTACACATCAAAAAATGGTTAGGGTAATTTTTTTGGGTTTTTTTAAAATATATGAATCTTTGATGATTAGTAAAATACAATAATTTACGGTATATATACGTTATAAGTTAAATGAAATATTCCTAGAATCATCACTAAGATAAGAACCCTTGGTTTGAACTCACACATATTACTATTTTTGGACATGGAATCATCACCATTTATTTTCTTATGAAAAAAACAATAATCTAATGATTAAAATATTGAGAAAACCCTCCTCCCCTCCACTATAAAAACCACCCACACTCTCATCTTATCTTCACTCCCCTCAAGCCTTTTACCTTGCCTAAATTATTCTAAAATATCTTCCCAATATCTTCCCCCACATCTATAAGCCCTTGGTATCCTCAAAATACCAAATCCTCTTCTCTTAAGAGGCTCTCAAGGAAAATTAATTCAAGAGGTCAATTCCTCTTTTCAATTCTTTTACTTTCTTTTCAAGTTCCCTTATTTTATTTTCTATAATTACCTCTCCTCATCCAAATATTTTGAAAACTATAGTATATTAAATGGACTGGAATGTTGTTGTGATAATTTATTAAGTTATTATCATCTTTTATTAACCCTTCTTTTATACTAGAAATGAATACACCACCTGAGATGTGTTAATTCATCACATTTGAGGACGATGCATTTTCAATTTATTTTTCCATCTTTAATTCTGGTAATGAAACCCTTTTTATGGTTTAACCAGAATATAATATATGTATTATGTCTCATATATGGTTTTTTAATCTTTTTATATACATGGTTTTGGTTTATAAAACAAAATCTGTTTGTTGTGATAAAAAACCACCAATTAACCCAAAAGGTTATCACTAAAGTTTTTTATAATGATTCAACTTCACTACAAGTAAGCAAATTAAACTTAAAAAATTGTAACCTTATGTATGTTTAATAATAAAATATAACTCCTATTCTGGACAACCATCCTCATTTTACATGATTATCCATTCTTGTGTGTTAGTAAACCAATCATGAAACAAAAGACCCGAACAGTGAAATTAAACCTCTTAACCCATCCAAAAGTCCATGAATGAACTTCAAAAGGTTATACTAAATCAATTACATGTATAAGATATTATTTAATTATTAATTAATAAACCTAATTTGATTATGCAGGTCATTAATATCAATTAGAGAACACCTTCAGACTTAAGATAAGAGATTCTACCCAAACCTCCATTATTCCTTCAGGTCCCTCTATCTTTATTTCTACCCAAATGAAGTTATATTTTATTTCTATGTACATATTCTAAATAATATTTATATTATCCAAAATTATTTGTCAATATTCATTCAGCATTCAATTTTGTGGATATACATGTTTTAAATGAGCCCCTCATCAATACTTTCTTATAAGCAAACTCGTTTTAAGGGAACTTCCCGAATTCTTACCCAATTTCAATTGCACTCAACCATATGTTTTAGGACACAATTTTTTTTTATAAAAACAACTTTTTTATTATAAAAAAAATTCTTGGATCACTTCTATTTTTATATAAAATATCATTCTCTTTTCTATTTTAAATGCTTGTTAGTATTTTCCTTAAAACCGCACTAAAATGTTTTAATGCTAAAAAATATTAAATACCCTTTTTACATGTTATCACTTATTTTTGAAATAAATTAACATGATATATGCCTATTTTACCTTATTAATTTCCATTTATGTTCTAATTACTTTCTTTTATGGAAATTTTTATGATACACCCATTCATTATGCTTTATGACATGATTATGATACCCTTTTCTTTCCATGGGTACCCTTATGTTTATGACTGATTATGTATGATTATATATGTGGAAATAATATTCATGAACATGTTAATATGGATTTTCCATGATAGCTCTCTAATGGATTGGGTAATGTTGAGTCTCATGAGACGTTATGTGCAACGATCTTGGCGGTTAGCCTTGACTCATGCTACCATGTGCAACAGTCTTGGTGGTTAACCTTGACTTGTGATCCTCTATGTGCAACCAGCCTTGAATCATGATAAATTCATGTTTTATATTGCCTCCACATTACTATTAATACATGTTTATATGATTCCATGTTTATATGTTATGATTCTATATGTTTCATGCATTTTATTTTCCTTGTGTCATGCCTTCTAACCGATGTGCTAATGCTATATTCTTATGCTTATTCCCTTAATGGGATTTTTAGCTCACCCCTTTGTTCATGTTATCCCCAGGTTATCCTATGAGGATTTATGATAAAAATTGAATTTAGAAGATCCTCATAATGATTAAATAAAGAAATGTTTTTTATTTTATGTTTTATGTACCTAGTCTTCAAAGGCACTATACTTCACAATGCTTGGTTTGTGTTTCGATGTATAATTATGCATAAAATCAGGTAATGTTATGTGTAAAAGGATATTGTCACTATAAAAACTATAGGAAATTATATTTGAACTGAAATAGGGTTACATTATCATAGCTAAACCGAATGTATAATGGGTTTAAATGAAGGTGTTTTCGAATAAGACATTTTATGATTTATTTTTGATATTAACATGGTTATAAATTGTTATCATAACCATTTGGTTTTATTATTTAGTTGAAAAAAGTATCATAAATATGTTTATGAGAAAATGTATGTATCTATAAATTCCTAAGTCTCATATCATCATTCATGATTATATTAATAATTACCACATATATTTTCATCATCAAGAGAAATTAAAATTACACGGATGTAATTTTTTTAAGGAGGGTAAAATATAACTCTTGTATTTTTGTATGAATCTTCCTTTAAATAAATAATTTCTTGAGTAGATTGTATAAAATGAAAAATTGAACAAAAAAGAATCATTTTTTATTAAGATAAAATACTATAATTAATTATAAAATCTAATAAATTATGTGAATAAAATGTGAAACATCATTAGGAAAATTATAAGAAGAGAAAATCCTCAAGTAAATAAAATAATAATTAATTAAAACAAATTATTATAAAAATATTTCATTATAATTCCATACGTATTATTATTATTGTTATTATTATTCATTAGGAATGTTTTTATATGTTATAATAATAATTAATTGATGAAATTTAATGATTATAGGATAAATAATTAATGTGATATGATTATAATCATTCAATATTAAAAATTATATTTTCAATGATTTTTTATGTGTTTCCTTTTTATATTAATAAATTTATCACTTATAAAATATGATTATGATAATATATAATGTTTCAATATATAAGAAAACAAATTAAGACACCTTTAATTGGAAAAAAATACAAAATAATATTACAATCTCTGAAAGTTTTAAAATTTATTTTTTATAAAAAAACTTTTTTATTATATTTTATATTTTTATTAAAAAGTTTAATTCCAATTTTTTAATTTAAATTTGTCAAAAATGATATTAATTTTTGAATTAATTAATTAAAAATCATCTTTGGATGATTTTTTTTATTTTTAATGAAATGGATTATTTTTAGGTGAATAGTGGAAATACCATTTTTAAAAATACCATAAATATTTTGACATCATCATGATATAATTATGACCAATAATTTTATAAAATATTTAGATCAATCAAATAAATATATAAAGAGTGAAATAAGTCATTTAAAGATATTATTTTTTATTTTGAAATCTATTTTTGACATTTTAGAACCTAAGTAATTTTTTATTTTAATAAAAAACCATTTTTAGACATTTTACATTAATTAAGTATCACAAGATTCCATTTAGATTTTATTTGAATTGAAATCCACAAAACTCAAAATGTTTGAATTATAAAGAAATAAATATAATGATAATCAATATTATGCATTATTTTTATTCTTAAAAATTGTTTTTTTCTAAAAACTAATTTTGCAACATTAAGAACACCTTTATTGAATTAGTTTTTACAAAAATTATAAATTGAATCTTAAAAAATGGTTTTAAAATTTATAACTAGAATTTTCATATTATGAAATAAGTTCTGTTTTATTTTTAGTTTAAAAAATAATTTACTATAGTAAAATCCAGTCATCTTTCTAAAGGATAAAATAAGGTAAAAGTGTTAAATCAAGGGGCAGAAACCTAAAATACCATAAATGATTTTATTGAATTGATTGGGTGAGTTATTTATCAACATACCCCTTATCGTATCCAAATTTTTTTCTTAAAATTTTCACTTACCATTAGATTGAATTTTGTTTTTATATTAAGAAATTAATATTATAAAAATGTCACTCTTCTCACTTATAAAATTGGACTTCCCCACCTTTTCAAATATATATTAAAAATTAAAAATATACCCTATAATATTCCATATTTTACATCCTAAAAGACATCCCCCACGTTCTTGAGATTTATATCCCCAAAATAAGTCATAATACTCTATTTTACAATATTTCATTCAATAGGAGATTCAAACTCTCAACATAAGGGATATGTTCTTATTGTTTTTTATTATATATATTATTAATCTAACTCTTCTTAAATTTGATTTAACACATTTATAAAATGTTTTTTAAATCAGTAATATTTATTAATGTGATATTATTTATATTTAATAATATGTTCTTACTCATTCATTTGTTATAAAATACTCTTTTTTAGTCGGTTATTACACCTACATGAATGATTGTAATGAACCATGTCATTATAGGCTAGAAATTATTGATGGGTTTTGAAATTTTCATTTAGTGGTGGTCCTTCTTAGGAACCAAAATTTAGATGGGTGTTTTGAGAAGTTTAACTCCCTAAAGGTATGTTTTTTGGATATGGTTCAAGGCTCAGGTGGTGACCCAATGGTCTAGGAAGCATCATAAGTAATGATGAGAGGCTGTGGAATTTTGAAAAGATACATCAGTCACTGGCCAACCGGCGGCCTTGATAGTGTGCTAGGAATTCCATTTTCATCCACTGGATCTATAGTGATATGAATAAACATTCTAGTGGAACCTGAGCAAGTTTGTTTTAAGTGGGGGTGTTTTGGTCTTTTCCTGGTCAGGACTACTTGGGATTTAGGGGGTTTAAGTGATGGGAGGAGTCCATTTTCCCCATCCTATCCCCCTCTTCCTCCCTTAATTCTCCCTTTATGTGGGGGTGATTTTGGAGGAGTTTTATGGGAAATTTTAAGGTAAGATATCTCCTTATTCTCCTCAGGTTCTCCCACCCTATCTCTTACTAATATAGGTTAGACCATAGGGTTTTAGAAAGGGATGATTTCACAGGATAATGGAAAAATTATTTCACCTTAAGGGGATTTTTTGTGAGGCTTTTATAGAATGTCCTAAGAGGTTGAAATAAATCTTTCACTCACTATTTTACATAATTTATGTCACGTTGTGAGTTTTTGATGGGTTTATAATGTATTTTAGTTAAATTTTCCCTCAATTAAGGTTTATAAATTTGGGATATTTCTTGTATTAGGATCAGGGGTGTGTTTAGAGTAGAAAACAATAATTGTTTTTCAATTATGACTTCTATGGACTACACAGTGAGTTTTTCTGTAATTATTCCAAGTTAAAAGTTTGGTTTAAATTTATTAATTAATTAATTTTATAATGTTTATGGGTGAGACAAATATTCAGGGGCTTGTTTAAGGTTGAAATAGACCTTAGATAAATCTATTGGACTGCCAGTTTAGTCTCAAGGATTCATGATTATTTTGTTTAATTTTTTTAATTAATTATAAATTATTATAATTAAAATTTTAAGATGCTCAGTGTGATATAGAGACTTAAGTTTGGAGGGAGTGATTGTATGATCTCGGGCAGTGAGTTATTAAGTAGTGATATAAAAGAAACAAATTGGTTAAGTTAGGGGGCCTCAACCTTATTTGAGTATATTGGTTGATTTGTGATTTTATATTAGTGTGCCTCATTAGTGTAAATATATTTATATATTCTGTTTTTTGACTAACATTATTTTTTTATGGTATCAAAGGGGTAGAACCATCCTGATGGGAGTGACATACCTCTAGAGGGTTGTGGTGGGTCTAGGGGACCTATGTGTATTCTTTCATATAGGAATAGGTCTTGAGGGATTAGTGCCCTGGTTGTAGTGCCCCCAGACCCATGATCCTTGATCCGTTTCCAAAAAAAAAATTATAACATTGTATTTTATACACATATAAGATTGAAACATCCTTCACAGATTTACAATCCAAGGACCTTTTATTTTACTATTTTATATATTTAAGAAAAATCATAATCTAATAAATCTCAATTAATCTAAAAAAATAGAAATTTTACCACTATATAAGAAGATAATTAATCCATTAATGGGTATATATTGACATTGGGTATCATTATAGGTAAATACCACTCTAAAAAGATGATTATGCATATGTTATTTACACTATATATGAAATATATATACAGTTGTGATAATAACATCCCCAATAAATCTATGTATTTGGAATCTAAGTGAACACAATTCAATCAAAGTAAAGAAACATATTTCATTAATATAGGAAGGTATTTGATGAAAATCATGACTATAAAAGTGGATGATTATACAAGAAAAAATTAGTAGTGGAACATCCCTTAGATGTAAAATAAAATCATATAATCTATATAGATAAATAAGGTGGATGATATCATTTAAATAATACTGTTGATCAAGCATATGACATAAATAAAGAACACCATTAGAACAATTAAAAATTTTTCTTTGAAAATAATAATTTTCATTGTCCCTTGAAAAAATTTAATTAGGAATATTTTATTAAACCATGAGAATAACAATTTCATTTTTTTGAAAACATAAATTCATAGAGAGG
This sequence comes from Viscum album, assembly GCA_963277665.1. Taxonomy (NCBI): domain Eukaryota; kingdom Viridiplantae; phylum Streptophyta; class Magnoliopsida; order Santalales; family Viscaceae; genus Viscum; species Viscum album. The sequence continues at coordinate 419,467,249 of OY728143.1, forward strand.
AAGTCTCTTTGAAAACAAAAAATATAGTGGAAATATATGTTAATACGAAAACATGTAAAATAGATTCCTTATATTGAAAATTAACCATGTAGAATAAATTTAAAAAAATTTATTTTAAAACATTTTAAAAATAAAGTCAATGAAGTTGAAAATAACCACAAAACATTTTGGAAAGAAGGCATTTTGGAATATTTTATAACATTAATTTAATAATCATTTGAAAAATGTTTAAATTCCATGAGAACCTTTTAGTGAAACCTGTATCATAAAATGGATAATAAAACCATTCTTTGATAAGAGGTGAAGTGAAGTATAAAGGGAACTTGAAACATTATAGAAAATACTTTTGTTAGGTAAAACATGGATATGAAAGAAAAGTATTTGTGTGCTTTGGTTGGATATTAATCTTTTTAGTGATGTATTTTGAAATAGAAAGTGATCCCCTAAAGAGAAAATTTTTAATAAAAGGGATTAATTTCTTCATTGATAAAGGAAATCAAAAATATTTATAAAGAAATTGTAAGAGAAAAGTTACTTTTAAGATCAATGTCACGAAGAAAATTTGTTACTCATTGAAAAAGAATTTGAGTCTAGACTTGAGTAACTTTTTAACCAAAAACCATGAAGGATAAAGAGTTTGAAAATGAAAATAAAATACAATTAATAAAACTTATTTCATGACAAAATAAAAATTGGTAAGCATATTCACCATATAAATTTAAATTTGTGTATAAAGTAAAATGTATCTCAATAAAGGGAGTTTGAGAAAAAAACCCTTACCTTATTTCCCCACTTAGTTTATTACAATCTAAATTACTATAAAATAACCATAATAATATTAATCGTTAATTTTAGAAGCTTTTTAATCTATAAAATCATTTTATATAATTCATTTATTATTATTTACAATGAATATAGTGGTTCATTATAGCTTATTTTTATCTTTGGTGGTAACACTTTCAACTATCTTGCACATGTTTTGTAATGTTAATGTTGATTATTGATAGTTGATATAAATTTAATAATTCAAAGAATACCTATGGTTATTTAATATAAATTTCATTATTATTTATAATGTTTCTCTTTCATATCATGATATTTTTAGTCATTACTCTTAATGATGATGTCAGAGGCATACTTATATCGACAGTTTTTCATGAGTGATGATGATATATTATTATAATTTTTAGATGTTAATATCATAAATCTAGAACATTTATAAAATATTTAATGACATATTATGAAATATAATTAATAGTATATAAAATTCCTTAATCATTCACTATATAAATATTACAACATCACTCAAGTAGGCAGTAAACCAACCAAAACAAAAGTGTGTCGTAATGGTCAAACGAATAAGAAAATGATATTATAGAGTGTTAATATAAAATTTAATAAAGGTCATAAATTTAATATATATAAAATATCTCCATAAAATCAATTATTATAATGATTAATGAAGGGTGATGTTGATGAATAAAATTCATCATTTGTGGAGGCTGTAACTCGCACACACACATGATGAACAAACCTCCTTCTTAATGAATGAATGTAGTGATGGTATATGGGAAATTATAATTTAAGAATTATAATAATTTTATAAAAAAAAATTATTTTACTAATTACACTTTTAGATCCATCCATGTTAGGTGGTTAAGATAAATAAGACATGTCATTCAAGGAGGTGGTAGTCCGCCCATACACAAGATTAATGATATCATTCCTTAATGAATGGATTAAATGAAGCTAAATGTAAAAGGATATAATTTTAGAATTTTATAAGTGAAATAAAAAAAATAATTTTTCCTAAATTCTGTCCTTGATACCATCAAAAATAGTTAGTGATGAAAAATGAACCACATCTTGTCATGGAGGTGGTAGTCCACACATATGCACAATCGATGTGTTTTTGTCTTAGCAGATGCTATAAAATGAATTAATAATTATTTTGAAATAAATATATTTAAAAATTAGTATATATATTATACTGAATGAATTATATTTAAAAATTTATTGAAGATTAGGAAGTGTAAAAATTAAAAATAAATACTAATAGGAGAGTAATACTTACCTCAGGATCTTTGATTTTCCTTGGAATTATCCTCAGAAATGAAGGTATTAAGAAAAATAAAGCAGTAAAAAGGCTTAAGTTCATGATATCGGGTTCTAGGATGATTTATTTTCAGATTTACCCCAATTAATTTTATGGAGTGGTGTGTAATGAATGGGTGTAAGTGGTCCCTTTTACAAGTGAATGAAGGGTATTTTTGGAATTAACATAACCTATTAAATTATTTCTTTACACTATTCCAAGGCTAAAAGTACCCGTATTTATAAAATATAAATACTAATAAATTTTAAGGTCAAAACTAATCTAATTAACTTATTTTGGGAACAACAATTAGTGATTTAAGGGCTTTTACTTTACTTTTCACAATACCCAAGTGTACTTTTACCTATGAGACTTTTCTTTTCACCCAGGTTAATTAATTAAAATGTTATATATTAATATTTATCATAAATTTTTTTTTGAATATTTTAATCCTATATATAATTTTAATTTTATCAAATAAAATTACTATGACTAAGGAAATTTAATTTTAAAATAATTGAGCTTAACTCTTAAAATAAAATTTTAAGATAATTATGTTTTACGTTCAAAATGTTTGTGTGAGTTAAAAATATTAATATCAATAATTTTATGACCAAAATTGATTTATTATAAATAAAAATAAGTTACTAATACATTAAAATAACCATAACAAAATATTGTAAAAATATTAATTAATAAAATGAAAAGACATGAAATATTTTTATTTATTAAAGTAACCTTTTACTTTAGTTATAAAAATATTATCCATGGGCTTTACAAGTTTAAATAACATTTTAAAAAGAATAATTTTGTTAATTTATTTCATATTTGATCAATTAAATGGTTTTTTAACTTCTAGTTTATTTTTATATATTGATAAATTCATGAAAATTATAATTTTCTTAAAAAAAACATTTTTGACTAAAAATCGATATTTTTAGAAAATTCCCAAAAATTCATACTATGTAAATTGTGATATTATAAATTAAAAAATAAATTTAATTTTATATAATTATATTTATTAAAATTATATATTTACCATTTAAAATAAAATATAAAGAAAAACCACTTTTTAAAAATGTCCTTTTTAAATATTTGGAATTTCATATATTATTTCATACTAATTTTATAATTTAATGAATTTTAATATTTTATATAATATATAGTTGTATTTTATGTTATCATAAAGATTTTTAAAGTTGATTATTTTAATTTAATAATTTTTCACAACCTTTATTTTAGTGTGTGCAAAGAAGGACATCGAACTCAGAATTTTTTAAAAGAAAAATATATATGATGAAATCTATAGGTGTTCCACTAATAAAGAGTTGGTGAGTTGTGAGATGGGATAGAAACCCTATTTTCTTTTTCAATGTGTGACGATTTTATGATTTTGTGACCCCTTAAGCGTGTATGGATGTGTTTGGGTACTTGATGGTTGGCCTCTTAATAGCCTTCAGGATGGGCGGGTGTGATCTGTTGGTCTCCCCATAACTTGTAGGGATGGGCCAGTGTGGTTGATTGAGACCTACCCTAGACTTATAGGGATGGGATGATGTTATTGATGGATTTCCTCTCAGTAACTAGTGTGTACGATCCAGTGTGATTGATGAACCTCCATATAACCTACAAGGATGAGACAATGTGACTAACAGACCGCCCCAAAGTCTACGAGGATGGGTCTAGGTAACTTGATGGACCTCCTTGTATGTACATGGATGGTTTAGAGTACTTGAAGAATAAATCACCTGATTGAAAGGTGTAGGCCCTGGGATACATGTGTTTCCAGGTTCTTGATATATGTTCTTTCTCACATAGTGCCGAATTAGATATCATATGGGTTGTGGTATAAGATGGATCCTAACATGGTGCTGAAGTAGGTAAAATTATGTGTGTATTTTGTGATACATTTATATGTGGTTAAATTTTATAGACATTATGAAACCTACTTATATGTATTTCATACACAGCCACTTGATCACAATAAATCTCGGTTTGGTTATGACAATGGGGATACCTACTGGGTTGTTGGTCTCACCCCTATCTTCATACACAATGTGGGTTTCAGTGTATCTGGGTAGATTCTCTCATTTTATCTTGGGGAATAGGTACCACATTAATCTAGAATCATGGTATATGTTATATGGTCACAAAGGACATGAATACAGAATGATGGTATGTGAGTTTGGTCAGAGGCCATTGTATTTATTTTAAGTCACTGTTTGGTATGTATTAAACAATGTTTTATTTATTATATATATTTTTTGTTATTTTTTATTTACTAATACTACTCTATCATGGTTTATGAATCATATAGATTGTGTTTACTATTTTATATTATGGGTTGCGGGGCCCAGTGGGTTCTCAATTTCATATTATAGGTTGGTGGAAAGTACACTATATGAATTGGTTATGCAGATTTATTAGCTTAATCAGAAATTTCCACAAAATTGTTTTAGAGGGAATAGTCTCCTCATGACTATGTTAGGCCCTCACCACTAGTCGGTAACCTCTAGTGTATAATTTGGCATACCTAAGGAGATGTGCCGCTACCCACTATGGAACTGTTCAGATATCCTAGTATAGGGTAGCACAAAATGGTATTTTAGAATATATGAGGATGAATAGAATAGTTATTAGTGGAGATAGGTTGTTGAAACTTGAGAAGTAAATCGAGCGTATGCCTGACCAACATAACATCGGTCCCAACTCGAGTTAACATGGAATGTTCAGATTTGGGATTAAGAACTCTAGGATGAGTTATGTGTTCAGTTAGATTGAGAATTCAAATGTGGGATGGATGAGACTTTAGATGAGTCATAGGTATCCATTGGGAGATAGTGATTTATACATGAATCTTATTAGTGGAATGTTAGGAGCATGAAACATACGCTTACGGGCAGTGATGTTGAGCATTATGGACTTGTCAAAATCTATATTAATTTAATAAACTTATGATATAATCAAGATTATCTCAATTATATAATAAGGGGTGATGAAATTAATATGGATGTGAGGGTCATGTTTGATTGATGAGATGTATTTGTTTGGCCACCTAGGAAAAGAGATTTTGGAAATTTTAGTTTTTTTATAAAAACCCATTTTTTTAAATTGAAAGCTTGTATAGTGGAACGATGCATGTGTATATAATTTTATGGAATGGTTTTATAAAAGTTGTTCATGGAGAAAGTAATTTTGAAATAAATGGGATTTTCATGTTCTGTGAGAAATGTAAGGAAAAAGGTTTTTTGAAATTGAATTTAAAAGTGGTTTTTGGAAATTATTTCAAAATAGATTTTTGAAATGGGATTGGTATTTGGGAAATAAGTCGGATAGGATGGCGATTCTAGAAATTTGTTTTGGATGAAAAACCCTAATATTCTAAGGGATTTTTTTAAAACTCATTGGAGTTTTTTTGTGCATAAATTTTTGGAAATTGGATTTTAAAATTAGTAAATTAGTACCCACGAGAACCAATTTTAATGTATTTTTGTGTTAGATGGGGTGAACTAGATGCTGGATTTGTGTTTTAAAATCTTATGTTGAGGTTGATTTTAAAAAAACAATGTGAGGTTTAAGGGAATTTTATTTGATTTTTCAAAGTCTGTAGAGTAAAATTGATGCCTGTATAGATCGATTTACTAGATATTCAGTTGTTGACCAAAATAGACCCAATGGTTGGTTCATACTTTCGGAAGGTGAATCATGGTTATTTTAGGGAGTCACTTGTATATTTCTTATGATATCTATGTTATGAGAGAGCCACATGTGGTGGGATCATAGATGTTGAGGGGTGGATTGAATAACCAAATATATAATTGGTGGGTTTAGGTATTAGACCAGAGATGTGTGTTTTGATGTTATTTTGGTGATTTTTGTAGCATGTTAATGTGCATTTAGTTTATTCCTTGATTAGGATCGGTTGATGTGTGATCTTGATAGTATATTACTATAGTAGGGAGAACCATTTATATAAATCATCCATTGGTGGAATAGTCTTATAGTGAGAAGCACCACAAGACTCTAGGTGTTTTGAATGCTGGGGTTTTAGGTTTTTGAACTGATAGATATAGTTGGGGTTGATGAGAGTGTAAATGAATTCTAGTAGAACAATGGAATGATGCTCGTGTAGTGGGTGGTCATGTGTTATGACCATACATGGGTAGATTCCCCAATTTTAAAGAGGATCAATGAGTGTACTTCAGTTTGGTTGGGACTAGAATGCATGTGAGGTATGGTTAGTGAGTTTGGATTGTGATTCTAGGATAGATGAGATAAGACTCATGTGATCATGAGTTGTTTTGTGTGATTGGGTTGAAAAATAGCATCCAACCATTAGGTTCATCTAATACTGAGTCAAATGGTGGTTGAGAATGTATGAGAGGTTTCTAAATGGATCACTATACATCAGAAGATAAGAGTGAGTATTTATTAGACTTTTTATAATGGTCAATATGTATTGGGGAAGGGGTTCCTGGGTAATACACAGTTCCTGTTGGTTTACAAATTGATCAATGGATATGTGTGGGAATGTTAAAAATGGTCTGGGTTGTGGGTGTAGCTGATCAGTTCTATAATGGTAGCATTGTGATGGATTCATTTTAGGGTCACTCTCAATGGTTTTTGACCGATTTGATAAAAAATACGTGTACGACAATGGTGGATTAAATATTTCAGTGATAAATATGGAATGATTCTTTACTGTGAAGGGTGGTGTTGGTGATGGATCAATGTGATATGATATAATCAATTGGATATTTGTTATTGGAAAGAGTTTTAATAGATGAGAGAGTTTGGATCATAAAGAGTGAACACATATAGGCTAGGACCCATCTGGGGTGGGTACACATAGAGTTGTATAAGGGGATCTATATGGTTGGGAGCACAACATTGGATGGTTAGAATATGTGACCCTCATTTGATGAATTTTCAGTAGTTTTAGAGAATAACATTATAAGTGAATTGGGACTGGGAGGCAGATGGTGTTCGGAGTTTGCACTTGGGTATGAGTAGGTTACTATGTATATTTATTTAATGTGGAAATGGAAAGACCATGAGATATGGATATTGGTTTTTTTTTCAATAGGTGATGATAATAATACTCTTATGGTGGGTTCAAATGTGGTGTTGGTGGGTGTTGGTTGATTGGTGTCAGGATTGAGGTGGTTTTAGTGTGATCCGAGCATGCATCAGATCAAAAGTATGCTGATGTTCAGGGTGGAGTATGATGATGAATTTTCTTGGTTGTGGAACCTATTGATGAATTATTCTATGTTTTGGGTTGGACATCAATACAGGTGTTTTAATGGTGTCTTCATGCCTCTTGGAGTAGGGAATTATGTTCGTATGAGATATTAGTGGTTCGGTGGGTGCGGTTGAGTGGTTTAAGGGAATTTTTGTTAGGGGTGGATTGACTAATGATTTCATTTGAAATCAAATGTGGTGAGTTATAAGTCACATTAGGAGCCTCATTTAGGATGTGGTTGATGAAGTTCAAGGATGAAACCATGCTTTTTTGGAAGGGATCTAGTTTAATCGGTCTTTGTGTTTAGAGTTGCAAAATGGAAGGGAATTTGAAATTTAGGGATGAAACATGATAAGTTTTTAGGAAAATAAAAATGTAATGAGTGAATAGACATTTATTTAAGGATACCATGGATTCTTGAGTAAGATAATAATTATATTGGGGAGTTTGTAATATCCTATATCATTATGAGTTATAAATCCCCAATGGATTTTTTATTTTTTTATGTGGTAGTATATTTAAAGAATATGATTTTGGATGGGTTTTTTTTGCACTCAAACATCATAAAAGAAAGTTTTTAGATAAGGTTCAAGGATATAATAGTGACCAAGAGGTTTGGGAAGCATTAGAAGGAAGGAAATGCGACTAAGGTCTGCTGAAAAGCTTTAGCAGCCACCAACAAGCCGGTGGAGTGCACTGGATCAATGATGGATCCTGGGAAGGGATGTTTTTAGTGTAGGTGTTTTGGTCTTTTCCTGGTTGAGGCTTTTCAGGTTTTAGGGGTTTAGATGATAGGAGGAGGTAATTCTAGCTAGCCTCTCCCTCCCTATTCTTCTCCTTCCCCCCCTTTATGTGGTAGTAATGTTAGTGGAATTTTCTAGTCAATTTCAAGATAAGATATCTCCCTATCCTCCTCTGTTTATTCTCCCTTTTCTCACACTGATTTTTGTGTGATATAATGGTTTTGAGAAGGGATTATTTTGTCAAAGCATGGTGAAATAATTTTTAATTAAGAATTTTTTTTGAGGCTTGTAGAGGACATCATGAGAGGTTGAAATCAATCAAAAAATCATCATTTTCCATAAGATATGTCACCCAATGAGTTTTCAAAGGGTTTTTAATGAATTTTAGTTAAATTGGATCTCATTTTATGTTTATAAATTGTGGATTTTTCTTTGTATAGACTCAGGGGTGCATTGGGAGTGTAACTCACCCAGTTTCTACTGATTCCAACATTGATGGACTGATCAATGATCTTTTTAACAGTTATCCCAAGTTATAAGTTTGTTTTTAATTATTTAATAAATTAATTTTATGATTTTTATGGGTGGGTAGGTACTGAGGGGATTTTTGAGGTCAGAAAAGACCTTAGGTGAGTCTGTTGGACCATAGGGTTGGTCATGAGGCTTTCGACCTATTTTTTTAACTCTTTAATTAATAATAAGTTTTTATAATTAATTTTTCACGATGTTCAGTGTGAGATAAGGCCTCAGATTTAGAGGTGGTTCTTGGATGTGATTTAAAATATAACATCCAGGTTGTTATATAATGGAAATGGCTAGGATGACATTGGGGTCCTTGACCTTATTTTAGTCACCTGGTTGATTAGTGATTTTATTTTTAGGTTCCACATTAGTGTAACTACTTGTATGTATTATGTGTTTTAACTAATATTGTTTTCTCATGATATCAAAGGTGAGGAACAATCTTTATGGGAGTGACAGGCACTTATAGGGCTGGGATGGGACCAAGGGACCCATGTGGATGCTTATGTATGGGACTAGGTCCTAAGATACTAGTACCCTAATGATTAATTGGTGAGTTGTGATATGAGTTTCACGATCTATTTTATTTTTCGATGTGTGATGAATCTATACTTATGTGACATCTTTGAGAATGTAAGGATGGGTCAGGTCACTTTACAGTTATCCTCCCAAGAACATTTGGGATGGGATGGTGTGATCTATTTTCCTCCCCATAACATGTGGGGATAGACCAATATTATTGATTGTGGCCTCCTCAGAACTTGTGGGTATCAGCCAATGTGAATAATTTTTGGCCTCACAACAACTTATGGGGATGGGATGAAGTGATAGATAGACCTCCCTAAAAACTATGGGGGTGGGATGATATGAATGATTTACCTTCCTAGGGTATCTAGGGATGGGTTGGTGTGACTTTATGGACCTACCTGAGTGTATAGGGATAGTTCAGGGTACTTGATAGGGCCGTGACTTGAGTGATAGACATAATCCATGGGATACATGTGTTAATAGGTTCCTGAGAGATGTTATATTTGGTATAGTGTTAAGGAAACTATCATATGGGTTATGGTATGAGGTAGATCTTAACATGGTTCCAAAGTATATATGCTTATGCATGCATTGTGTGATACATTTCTGGGTGGGGGCGTTACACTGACATGATATCACATTCACAAAAAATTGATCACAATGTCACTCAGTTTTGTTGAGGAACTCGGGATACCTACTCAGTTATTAGACTCACCCCTTACCCATAGACCCAACATGGGTTCTAGTGTATGTGGGTAGAATCTCCCATTTTATACCAGAAAATTAGTATCGTATGGATTTAGACTCATGGTATGGGTCATTCATTTATGGTGGATGTTTATATAACAAGATGGTATGTGAGTTGGTCTAGAGGCCACTATAATTTTTTTCAGTCATTGTTTAGTATATACTGGCCAGTGTGCCATTTATTTTATATAATGTCTATTTTATTTTATATTATCCTACTAATATGTTATAGTTGATGCATCATATAGACTATGTTTACTAATTTTATATTTTGTACTGTGGGGGCCTAGTGGGTTCCCATTATCATGTCTACATGTCGATATGACACCCACTACATGGAAGGGTCATGTAAAATTTTCAGTAAAATTGGGAATGAAACATGCACTTGTTTTAGAGGGAATAATTCCTCCACGTCTATGTTAGGTCCTTTATACTAGTTATAAGCCTCTGATATCTGGGGAGGAGTGCCTAAGGTGATGTGGCACTCTCCTCTAGGGAACTGTTCGGGTATCCAGGGCCGGGGTGTTATAATGATGTTGAAATATTTATGTCATTAATGATTATAGAATTATATATATTGATAATTTTAAATAAAATTAATTATTTTAAGATGTTTTAATGATTTTATAATGGTTATATATATTTTTATTATTTAATAAAGCCAATTTTTTTAAGGAATAAAAATTTATAATCAATGATATGTTTAATAATTCCATGAAAATCATCATTATAAGTTCCATGAAATAACCACATGACTCCAAAAATACATCAAAAAAATACTATAAACCTTCATGAATATACTATAATTGATGAAACCATGACCAAAGTGTAAAGACCTGAACCAATGAATGAAACTTGAATGAAAAACCGAATAGTTATAACAAAACTATTGATTTTAACAAAAAATAATTACTTAATGGCCATAAGAGATTGTTAGTGAATGGTAATATAAAAATAAATATTATTTGATATATATTTATAATAAATATAAATTTACTATAAGGGATGTTAGAGCATGTCCAACCAAGAGGAAGTCAGAGGTAGGGATATTTGTAACTCAATTTCCTTTCATCGAGTTATATTTATTCCTTATTAACTACGATATGATAAGATTATGTTCATTATAACCTATGATTTTTTATATTTTATTCCTATTTTTTATTTACATTTCATTCACAAAATATCTACCATGATATAATCTCACTTCACATGTTATGATCTTTGCAAGGGTTCTTTGCCTCAATTTTAATTCCTCGGGAGAAGTTTCATATTGTGCTCCATGGTCTATTTTATATAATTTAATTAATGAAATTCAACTTTAATTCATAATAAATCACTTTTATTACATGTGATTTTAAATTACATCTTATGATATTTATTTTGTTTCTTTTTTATTCATACGATACCAAATTTGTAAGGGATTCTTGTCTCAAATTTCCCTCACTGAGTCATGTTTCATATCAGGGAATAATTTTAAGTTATATAGAATATATACATCCCGTTATCCATATTATATCTTGAATCTATTTATACTCATTTTATTTTTAGTTCCTTTTCACGTTTTTTCTTTTAAGGGAGTTTGATTTTAATAGATGTAAAGGGTTTTATTTAAAATCAATGCTTTAATTGTTTTTAAGTCTTTTACCAAACTATTTATATTTCATATTAATATTCCTTAATTTTTTAAATAATGTTCTTATACATAATTAATTGGTTATTATTTATATTTTCAATAATCTTAGAATTAATTTACAAAGGTTTTAAATGTAATATTTTTAATATTTTATGAACAGACCAGTTTTGACTTTATATACAATTTTTTTGAAAAGAATGTTCTTTTTATCATTTACCACATGAACTCATTTTCTCAACCTAATTAATGTTATATATTATTAATTTTATATTCCAAGTTTCCATATTCTTTCATAGATAAACCTATTCACACTATTCTGTTAATTTTTCATTTTTAAATTTATCGAAATAAAAGAATATTACTTTTCTTAAAAGGTTTTGAAAAGGGATTTCATTTCACTTAGGTATATTATAATAATCCACTCCAAATTTTATTATATAATCATAGGTTTTTTTTAATATTCCATAAATATAAATTATTTTACAAATAGTTTTTTAAATGTATCCTTGAAACCTCATGAAAATTGTTCTATAAGTGATTTATAACTTCATTTTTGAAATGAAGTTACAAAGATTTTAAGAAAAATATTTTATATTTTCTCTTATTCAATACTCTCTATCTATAAAGGATATATCTTTTTATAATTAATTTTCAAAATAAACCACTAATGTTATTATTATTTGAATCTTTGGATGATTGAATCTTTTGTAATAATTGATCAAATTCTTGATTTCAACCTTTTCGTTAACATATGAATATCTTATATAACCCATTTTTATTTTAAGGTTTTCTCATCTATGTCAACATCATTTAATGTTTCTTATACTTCACTAGGTATCTATTCTAACAATACCATCCACCTTATTACTTTAGCTAGCTAATAATACTATTTTAAGGAAATTTTCAAGAAACCCCTTTCTTTTACATGGGTTAATTAAGCTATGAAAGATTGTTGAATGATCTTATATTCTTATGGAATACATATGTATGGTTTGTCATAATGTGATAAGTGGATCTATTATATCCCTCTAATGAATTTAGCAATGTTTTTATAACTTACGAAAAAAGAAGAGTACATAGGAAGTTATCCCAAGCCTAAGGGTACACATGTAATTAGCCCAATCCCAAGGGTATATGAGAAGTTATCCCAATCCTAAAAGCTACATTAATGGTTAACCAAATCCTACTATACTTGGGAATAAGATTATACTATCCGATTATGTGATGAATATCTTGGTAGTTATCCTTTAAATGTGTTATGATTTCAATTATTATTCTTATTCTACACTCTTATGCCACATCCTAATGCATATGTCATCATGTATCAAGATTATTTAATTATGAATCATGCTTATTCCAAAATATTTATTCAATGAATTGATGATTTATGATATATTTTTTAGTAATGAATCTATTATGTTATGTGCATGCATTTTATTATGTTTTCATACTCATATGATCAAACTTTTAACACTTATGATATTTGATTATTAATGCCTATGTTTTCCCATAATGAGTGTTTGAGATCACCCTTATTATTTTTCCATTTACCTAGGTTATGACGAATGATATTATGTAACATAGTTTTAGAAGGGTATCATGCATAGCGAATTTTGTGGGAGTTGTTTAAGACTTTATGTAAAATAATTAATTCTTGGTTTAGTGGGGAAAATGGTCATTATAAGGGAATGAAATGGGTTTTATTTATTAAAGATTTTTATAATCTTATAAAACTCTAAACCAAAAAGGTATTGGGAATGTAAGTGACTCATTATTTTTTATAGAAATTTTATTTATGAAAGTTTATGTTTGGGTTGATTCTATTGGTATCATAGCCAGTATGTAAAAAGTATGTCTTTAGCCTCAGATCTAGGTGTCTGGTTCTAGAGAGTCTCATGAATTAAAGTGTTAATGGGAGGAAAGTTTATGTTATAGAAGATAAAAACCAATAAACATGAGTATTTACTAAGATATAAAGTGTTTAGTTTTATAAGGGGCTATAGAGAAAGAATATACTCAAGTCACGCAAATACCTCAATGTTCTGGTAGGATTTTTTTAAGCTTGAGATTTGGATATATTGTGGAAAATTTTGATTAATTAATATTTAAAGATAACAAATTAACAATCTAAAAAGATGATATAGTGTTATTTGATTTAATTAAGCAGATAGATGCCATGAGAACTAATATAGACTCCATGTAAACTAATCAATTTTGGAACTTGGTGTATACACTTTAATGGGTGTGACCCATATGGTGAATGCAGAAATTTTATAATAACAATTACATGGATGGTAATGTGTCTACCTTTATATATGTCTTGTAATTATGTGTTATAAAAATAATTCATGGTACTAAATATTAAGAAATATTTTCACCTATTTCAATGATAATGTATATTTAGATATTTATTTTCATAGTGGATCATTATGTTTTTTTAGAAATATAATGTATATATAAACAAATTTCTTTAATGATAATTTAATTAGGGATGTTTTTATGATATTACATAAATTATATAGAGTGGAAAATGTTGATTCTTTGGGTTTCAATTTATAATAGACAATTTACGAATTGAATAAAGATTCTATGACTTAGAAAATTTAGTTTAATGAATCAATCAATTTGATTGATTTCATAAGCATCATGGATTATTTTATATATAAAAATTTATTAGAAGAGTTTTGTGGTTTTTTTATATTTTATGTTGATGAATACACACTTATTTGAAATGACGTCATAACCATGTATTATATAGATGTGTGGTTGAAAAAATTAATCTCAATGAATAACGTATGTGAACAATATATGTACTAGGTGTGAAGATATATAGAGATAATTCAAATAGGGTTTATAGTCTGAGTCCAAATACATATATTTATAAAGTGTGAAAGAGGTCTAATAAGGATCAACTTGGGATAGTGTGTTTTCCAATGTTGTATGGAACTAGTGTTATGAAGACTCAATGTCCATGTAAAAAATTAGAAAGGAGAAACATGGAAAAATTACTTATGCATCCTCAATTGGAATTATTATGTATTCCATGTTATGTTCCCATCCCTATTTATCTTTTTCTTTACGTGTAAAAAGTGTATACACATCCATTCTTGGCGAGAGTAACTATATTTAAAAAAAACATATTTATGCACTTGAGAATATATAAGTATATGATATTGGTGTATAGAGGTGATGAAACACACATTGAAGGGGTTACACATTAGTTTCTATGAAAAAAACTATTTGGATCAAGAAGTTCATCACATATCTTGGGGTGGTTTCTTGTATTTGTTGTGCAATTTATCTTTACTATGATAATAATGAAGTTACTTCTTGTTCTATGGAACCCCAATCTTACAAAGAACAAAAAATATTCTCCCTAAATACAATCTTATTCATAAAATCATATATTAAGGGTAATTTTAAGATCAATTTGTGTGGATGCAATAGATAATGTAGAAGATCTATTAAAAATTAACTAACATATTAGAAACATGAGGGTAATTATAAGGCCCCAGCCTTAAACCTTTCTTAATCTTGAGTTATTACAAGATTACACATTGAGGATCTTTTCAGGTTTAGAGTTTTAGAGAATTAGATCATAAAACTTGCATTACATTCCACATTTAAACAAAGTGGTTACATAAAAGATATTATTCATTTTTCCCATCAATGGAAACATATTTAAAATAAAACATGGATTATTTCTTGACACTTCCTTGACACAATCATCATATCATGTACCATTCCATTGACCTGTGAAAAAACATTTCAAAAAATTGGGATGAGCATAATAAGCTCAGTAAGGGTTATAAAATAAAATGAACTGAAAACATTAGTCTATGCATGAAATCATACTTTACTCATAAAACATAATCACATACCTCATCATGTCATGAATAAATCATAGAAATCATAAGACATAAAGGTAACTTGAGGCATTCATAACATTCTTACGTAGGGAGTAACCCTCTTGGTTACGTTTGGAATACCCATCACAGTATATTCCCTAAATATCTTCGGAGAAACCTTAACGTTTAACTCCTTCGCGCCCAATGCATTGGAGAGCTATATCGGGCTCACCCACCCTTAGTTTATCACGGAACAACCCGTCTTCATAACAATTCCCAAGAACCATAACATAATCGTATCACATAAGACATGCATAAAGGAAACATAACATTTCCACTTTTCAATCACAAGATATCAATACAAAACATTGATATAAAAACATTATGAAAACCATTTTCAATACCAAAATAAAAGAAAAGTAAAACATGGTATTTATTTTTAAAAAAATTTATGGCTTATAGAGGAAGCCGAAACTCAAATAATGGTCACGGTGGTAGAGGAGTCATTGTCGCCGCATACGTATGACAAAAAAAACATTCCCTTTTTTCATTTAGTAAACACTTCATATAAAAATATTCCTTTTGAATAAACATAAAAGTCAAAGGGGTTTATTCACCATATAAAAGAAAGTTTTGTATAAAACAAAATATGCCTCAATGAAAGGAGATTGAGACGAAGTCCCTTACCTCGGGTCCGACTTGACTCGATCATTCTTTAATCTCCTGAATAATAAAATTGAGTTAATTTATAATTTCTTAAGAACCTTTTTAAAGTTCATTATTCCTTTTATATCACTTATTACCATGTCATGAACACTATGTAATTATTTAAGTTAATAACGGTCGTTTTAACGATCATTGGTACTTGAGTCAAAAATAAACTCTTTATAATTACAAGTTTTTCATGTATACATTATATCCAGAGTTATAATCATGATGTATATATCATATATATCATATATATCCAGTATATACATTAATTTATAATATTACATAACGTTTAGAGGTAAGAAATGAAATGCACCGTTCATGGAGACGATAAGCCGTACGTACGCATGAACGCTACTTTTATTTCTATTTCATATTTTATGTAATGGAATCATAATGATATAAAGGTATATTATAATTACATTATAATATCATATATAATATCATTAATTAAATCCTTTATACTTCCCACATATGGCATTAACGAGTCAAATCACTTTGAGGGGGCGGTAGTCCGCACTTCTTAAAATGAAGATATCGCGTTTACCCATAATGGTAACCATAAAGGTATGCCATAAATGAAAAATACAGAAGTTTAAGTAAAACATAAAAATATTATATATCATATATAAATATAGTGTCATCTTAATGTCCACCTTTAAAGGTGCTAAACGAATATTGAATAATCATCGTTTCGTGAGGCAGAAATTCGCCATCCACGGAAATAGTATGTTCTTTAAAAATTAGATGTAGGTATGTGTAAGTGTAGCTCAAATACTTCTTATAACAACATCATAGTATATGTAAGATACTGGTTTTGTTACAAAATAAATTAATAAAAAGAGTTTAAGGGGTTGGAGAAGCAAAATAAAACATAAGAACACAAAAGAATACACTACCTTTAAATCGGGTAACTCTTTTTGATTTGAGCTCAAAGGCTTCCTTGGGAAGACTTCTGGCCAAAGTGAATCTTCAAAGAGTTAGAGAGGGATTTGGAGAGACAAAATGGGAAGGGTTTGTCCGAGCCAAAGGCTTGAGTTGTGTGGGTAAGGTGGTAGAGGTGGGGCCTTTTATAAGAGGAGAGGAGGGGCACTCTTGGAAAGGTATAAAATGTTACTTTATTTTCAAATGAGTTTCGGATTTTAAAGGTACCAAATTGATATATTTTGAGGATAAGGTGATAAGGGTTTTAAATATACTCATACAATAGGGTTTTGACATGTGTAGGTCTTAGATTTTACATTATATTTTCATTTTATTTAAATCGTTAAATAATGAGGTAATCGCTGCATCATCATGATGTCATAAATAATTTAATTTATTTAAAGTCTAAAAATTATAAAAAAATACTATGATGTAGGAAATATATTTATATTTCCAATGACTATTTATATTCCAATATATCATTTATGTAGACAAAATTAAAAATGTTTTACTCAAGTGGTACATTCTTTGTTATATTTAACTTTCTTTAAGAATAAAAAGATAAAAATTCATTATCACACAAAAGTGATTCCATGGGATCCCCAAGTTTGGAAAAAGGAATAAAATGGTCGGAAATGACACAACCATTAGTATTATGAAAAATTTTGGGGTCATTTTTTATTATTATGATATTGTTTTATTATCCTTAACTACCCGATTACTAATTAATCAAGATAATTAAAGATAATTACCGTTGTTACTATTCTTAATGTCCAAAAACAAAAGAGTATTGATTACATAATTTGGACCTTATGATTCCAAATATTTAATCCATTTTACCAAATTCCAAAAACATAAATTGAAATAATTAAATTAAAAAAATAATTCCCGTTGTCAAAACAAATAGCGGGATTTTTTGAAACAATATCTATGAAAAGATTGGAATTAGTTTATGCCCAATTCCAAAGTGAAATTAATCCTAATGACCACCATTGGATTAAATGGTAAAAATATATTCAAATTACACTTTAAGACCAATTAAAAAGATAATCTAACCATATAATTAAATTAGATGAAAAAGCGGTTTTGATGTAAAATGCAGTATTTTTCACTATTCATTAAAAAATGAACATTGTCAGAAAAATACCAAAAAATCATCCAATTTAAATTTAAATGTCCCAATCATAAATAATATTTTTATTTTGAAAAATAGAGCTTATAAAATTGTCAAAATTTTGATTTAAAAAAAGTTTGCCATCAAAAGACAGTAAAACAATCTTTTAAAAATATTAGTGTATTCCATGCTTAAGATTGGATTTATTCTCATTTTAAGCCTCTAAAACAATATCTAATTCATAAATAGACAAAGATAAAAATATATATTATTCATTACTTACTTGGTATGTTACAGTCATAAAAATTCTTTGTGTATTAGATTCATTAGATACTATGGCTAGTGGTTATTTTCAATATAAATTTCATTGGTTTATAATAAAGTAAATATTTATTTATCATTCACTCACACGTAATATGTATAGTACATGAATAGTGTAATGATAAAATCCTCACAATTTATTACTCTGAGTTTCCCATAATCAATGTTTATCTTGAATTTTTATTGGTTGTGATGATATGTTAAGATTAGAGTGGTTAAAATATTATATATAATAAAAATTGTGATTTTGACAGAATAATTAAAGAATTATTTTTTCAACTAACCCACAAAAAATATATAACATGTAATTTCAAATGTTCATCAATATAATTTTGGGAATATTCTTCATATGAATTCTAATTATCTGAGGTTTACAAGATACATAGGATTTCTTATGTTAATCTTGAGGCTAAGCTATATTCAGGGAATGTTGTGTATGTAGTTAATGATTTCCTCAATTGAGTTCAACTGATATGGGTGTTTACTCTTGTATAATATGTATGAAATATGGTCCATTGATTGAAGTTGGCTAAGGAGATTCATGGACATACTTAGTTTTGTTTCGTGTGATGTGATTAACTATATGGATGAATTAAATGTTGTATATTTATTAAATTTGGCTAGTCTATTACAATGAATGAAAGATATATGAGATGACCTATACTATATTGACATGTTCTATGTATTGTGGTCACCTTTTACCTTGATAAAATAGAATAGATATGGATGTATATAAAGTATAGTGATACCTATTATGGAAAACAAGTTCATTTGGATATATGAGTGTGTTTGATATAGAACATACAAAACCCATTAGTAGCCTGATTTTTAATTAAATATATTTAGAGGTTGGTATTTAATTATAATTATATATATGACAACTCATAATTTATTTTTAACACTTTAAGGGCCCATATGATAATATAGTTGGCCTTGGAATTATGATTAATTTTAGTATAATGTATTTTTCTAAAACTAGAGATATTTTTTATTATAATCACATATAAAAAAGTTTTGATGGATTCAAAAATAATTTTGATGTTTTTGTATAGTTTTTATGAGGATTTATTGTGAGTGTAAGATTATTATAAATATGTACTAAATTATGATGTATTTTGTGGTGAGAGTCACCACACTATGGTTTTTATTTGATCATGGTTCATGAAACAATGTTGTTGTTTTAATATTGAATGGAATTAAATATTTTTTAACAGACACATCTATGATGACTATCATATTTATTTCATTTTGTGACACGTAATATCATTATATATGGTTTAATTATATCTTAAAATAAGTTTTAAAATGTAAATTGATTAATTAGGTTGATTTCATAAGATTTAAAATATTGAATGTGATATAACCAAATGTATTTGTGCAAATTAAATTATATTTTTTTATCAATTAGGTTGTGTAAAGAAAGTCTAATATGTGATAAATGTAAGTGAGCTGGCCCCATTATAAATTACAAATGAAGATGAAGCTATTTTTTGGGCCATCTAGTTAGAAATGTTATAGGATTTTAACCCACTCATGTGATAGGTCTTAAGAAAATGTCCCACACATGTGATAATTTTTTTTGTTATTCTTTAACAAAAAATATAAATGTTGATGATGAGATACTGCCTAAAATAGATTAAAATAAGTTTAGAATAAGCTATATAGTGGGGGTATAGAAAAATTATTAATAAATAATGTTCTATCTTGGATGTTGGAGAATCCAACCATTAAAGGAAAATCTTTTGGATTATGTTTTGAGAAGCATTGAAGTTATTGATAATAACTCAAGATCAATTGAAGATGTTATTTTATTATTTGATAAAGCCTATAAATTCATTATATAGACATGTAAAAATATTTAACTCATAAAGTCTTCATAATAATGATGATGAGAAGAAATGTGTTGTAAAATTACAAGGAATTAACCCTTTCTATGTTCATAAAGATGAATTTCCTAATTAGTTAGGATGCATGAGTATTAGGATAAATCAAGACATTATAATGACACCTTTCAGAGATCATAAAGATAGTGAACAACTTTTTTTGAATCATTATTGGAATCTTAAGGATGAATCCTAACTTTATAAGTATGATTTAACACTTTTCAAGGATCATATCTGAGTTAGTAAGTATCATTTAACCTTATGAGAATATTGATGCTGTTAAAAGTGTCAAAGGGAAACTTTAGAAGAGTAGTTACAAGACTTTGTAAGTGTAAATACCGTATTTTTAAATTTTATAGAATACTTTTAAAGTGTACCTTGATACATTGGAATGTTAATTACTAAATTTTAAAGAGTATTTTGGAAATTTAGAAAGGTAGTCTTAGAATTAATAAGAGTAAGTCCTAACATCAGAATATTTATACTAAGTCCCACACATAGAGAATTTATAACGGATAAAATGATTATATTTTTATAATTAATTTTTCTAAACATAATTAAATCAAATGATGCTTTGTGATCCACTATTCATTAAAACAATCATCACACCATGATGTTGTTATTAAAACTAATGAATTGGTGTTCCTCATTAGAACAAAAGTTCCATGTAGTAATGATTTCATGGGACGATGCACATGTGGATATAGCATTTATTGTTTTAAATTTCTAATGATATTATGGAACCTTTAAAGGATATTAATGTTTTTTCATGTTCATGTAGTGTTATTTATTGTGTTTTTTATTACATTGATTAAAATTTAGCGTTTGTTTTATTTATGGACTTTTAATTTATTTAAAGTGATCATTTTTCATTGTTATTCATTTGTTAAATTTGTAATGACCCAGACCCGGATACCGCTCAATAGCATCATGATCTTTATTGGACACATGGATTCAAGTCCATATCCACATATGATAGAGGCTACCAAATAGTATCTAGGGCCTAGGGTGTGTCTGTATGGAGACTATTCTCTCTTACCAGAATATGATGATACAAGTCATTTTTCTACAAAAAATTCAAAATAGGTATACAATAATACAATAAAATAAATCTATCAAAATACCAAAAAGAAAAAAATAACTATCTCCCGATAGTGTCTTGAGCCTCGACTTAGTCCCATGCTTCCCTTATCCTAAGTATGACATAAAATCAAGCATCAAACTATGGGAACTTTCCCCAATATCAACTTAAAACTATAAAGTCTGACTAGATACCTGATGGTGGATCAAATAGGGTGTGAAATACAACCCAATAGGTAACCACCCAAAGGTCTATGATAAATCTTGGTTGTGAAATATAATCTAATAAGTGTGAAATATATATCAAAGGTAATCAAAAATAAAAAGGAATGTACTCATGGAATGAATATTACAAACAAAGTGATACTAAATATCACAACAAGGCTCATTGAATGACATGGATAGGCTCCTATAAAAAGAAAGCTACAAACAATGCATAAATAACTAACACTGCCTCACGGTACATCCCTACATATTATGTAATCCATGGAATTTCTGTATAACTATAAGTGTCACAAATACCACATAAAATCCTTATAATATAGAATACCACATTTACCCTAGCCATTCCATATAATTGAAGTGTAAAACCATAAAGGGATAGTTCCAAGGTGTAGAAGACCAAGGCATCCTTGTCAAGTCCCAGAAGTATCTCGATGGAAACTTGATTAGGCTTGAGTTGGGTTGCAACAAGAATGTCTACCGACCCTGTTCACTATGAGCCCAAGAAAAACTAAATCCACGGGGTATCAAGGCCCATGTAATCCTACTAAATCAAGATCCAAGGATAAATCT
This sequence comes from Viscum album, assembly GCA_963277665.1. Classification (NCBI taxonomy): domain Eukaryota; kingdom Viridiplantae; phylum Streptophyta; class Magnoliopsida; order Santalales; family Viscaceae; genus Viscum; species Viscum album. Next base: position 419,489,435 of record OY728143.1, read on the forward strand.
CTCTCCAAGGTGCACACTACCAGATTCAAGACCCATAACTTCCATGGTGTCTAACAGAATCATTCATCATTTGATCCATTTACCATTTCATACCATATGAATTTACCCACCCATATAACCAATAACATCCAAATACAATCAATGAGTATACCTACTCATTTAACCATTTACATTAAAATTATATCAATGAGTATAAAAAATCATTTAAACAAAACCATATAAAATATTTGATCATTTCAACAAGGAATATCATGTTAACATTTATAAAGGGAAGAAAACCATCTCATAATTAATCAATTTAGTTCAATTAAATTATTAAAAAGCTTCCTCTTAACTAGGAAAGAACCAAATCACCCCACAAGTTGTTTAATAATGGGGAAAGGAAAAGGAAATACCCCATGGGTGGCCTTGGTTGGGGTAGAAACCTCCAAAGAGTCTCAAGTAAACTAAAAAGAATACCTAACATGTTATATTTTATTTAATTCAATTAACCAATTCAATTTCAGGGCCACACTAGAAGGTTTGGTGTGCGGAACAATGAAAAATATCTTAATATAACACCGAACCATATGGTAAATGTATATACCACCTACCGTTAGTTGGTAGTAGAGTGCTCATCTAGTATCAACACGCGATTCGACTCAGATCAGGAGGTAAAGGAAGAACGTATGAAGAAACTAGAAATAAGGAAAATTATCTTTCATTAAATAACTTCTTCGACACTAAGAATAACAAAGAACAAAAAAAAAGTAAAGGAGATCTTACCGGTGTAGATCCAATGAGACAAACGGTTATTGAATTGAACACCGAATGAAGATTTGGTGGAAAATTCTGGAATATGATTCAAAATAGAGTTTATCATGTAGGTTATATACAATGAAGAAAAATGTGAAAATAAAATTAAGTTATAACATTTAGTAAGGTAAAATTGTTAATTTCACTGAAAATCCAAGGGTCATACAATTGAAAAAACCTTGCACCATCTGCTATAGGAAGGGGAACTTTTCACGGTTAGTGCACACAATCTGTATAACCATGCACAAACCATGCAAAACTACTTTTTCAAAATTTTGTAGTTTTTGAATAGGAATTCACCTCAAATATAATGGTTTACTGAAGCTATGAGGGATTCACATTATCTCTACCAAGGTGTCGAATAGCTAGTATTAACTATGATCCTACCCCACACGGTTTCTACTAACCATGCAATAAGCCGTTTTCTTCTCAAAGTTAGGTTCTGGGATCCGAACAAGCTCTAAACACCCCTAATACTCCTATGAACTCAAATGGTATTAAAAATAGGTCATAAATAATAATTTAAAACAAATTAAAAAAATCCATACCTTTTACTAAAACCCAGGTCCTTATAATCTTTCCCCCTTAAAGCAATTCGTCCCTGAATTTCCATCTTAATGGTGGTCAAGATTCATATGAGAACAACTTCGTCCACTGAGCACGTATGTCGACCTCCTGATCCCGAGTATAATCTTATAAATGGTCATGATTCCTTAGAACCGATTCTAGAGGAACTGACCAACCTCAATAAACCTTCGTACTCTTATCCGTGATATGAATATGATGCTCCTCAAAGGATGCATCAACCTATAACTCCATCTCCTCATGATGCAAAACATGATATGGGTCTGAGTGATATAAACAAAGCTAAGATACATGAATTATTTCATGCATGTCCTAATTCTTATGAGGTAACTTCAACCGATAAGCTACTAACCCAACTCTATCTAGAATCTTGAACAACCTAACATATCATGCTGAAAGCTTTAACCTATCTCTTGATCCATCTCTGTCCCAGCCTTGGTGAGATACAAAAAAAGACCCAATTCCAGGAATCAATCTATAGAGGTCATCTGTAGTGATCGACATAATATTTCTATCAAGACTGTGTAGTAGCCATCAATTTCTGATCAACCAGACCTGCTTAATTTCTTCTATACAAGATGCAGTCCCAGTAAAGCTTCCCCACTTAACTCTAACTGGACAAGGGGATATCAAAATGTCCTACTATACAAAGCGTCATAAGTTTCTATCTGTATATTTTCCTGATCAATTTTATTTTATGTGAACTCAACTAGGGTAACGTTTCTCTACCAAGATCCCACAAAATCTTGGATGCATGCTTGAAATATGTCCTCAAGCACCTGTATCGTATGCTCTGACTAACCATCAATCTGAGGGTGGTATGATATGACTATAAGAACATATTCATTCAATTCTCTCTACAAAATTTTCTAGAAATGAGAAATAAATTGGGCATCTATATCTAAAAGGATAGCTTGAGGGACCCCATGAAGGTGTGTTATGTCATAGATATAAAAGAACCTAAGATCATCTATAGAGAAGATCTCCTTGATCAGTAGAAAATGACAAATGTTTGTGAGATTGTAAACAACAACCAAACAACATCACTACCTCGAGGTGACCTTAGAAACCCTGTCACAAAATCCATCACGACATTATCCCATCTCCACTTAGAAATAGGTAACTGCTATAAAAGTCTAACTGGTTGATGATATTTTTCATTCACCTACTGACAGGTGGAACACCTCATAATAAAACCATCTACCTCTAGCTTCATACCTAGCCACCAATACTGATAGAGTAATTCATTATACTTCTTGGTAACACTAGGATGAACTACCCAAACTGAGGCATGAAACTCCTATGTCAGCTCCTCACATATTTCCACTTGAACCCAAATATGAACACAGATACATAAGATCTCATCCTTGCCTACCATAAAACTAGTAGGTGGGTCCTCACCTACCACACTGTACCATAGAACTAGGCCATTTGAACCCAATAGCTGCCTCATCCTCACTATATCCGGATGGGTATATTCCACAACTAAGATGATAGAAAATCATTCCCCTGACTATCCTGAACCTCAAAGTGAATCTCCAAGAACAAAGATATAATTCTTCATTTGCTACAGGCCTCCTGAAATGATTTTACTAGAGTCATCCTTCTCAGTTCATCATCCACTAAAATTCCCTTACTAAGTGAATAGGCAAGCTCAAATCCAAAAGACTATAGGCATTCAACCCACATTTTCCACCTCAGATTCATATCATGCTGTGTAAATATGTAATTGAGTTTATTGTGGTATGTGCACACCAAAAAATGATATCTCAGTAAGTAACATCTCTAACAACACAATTTATTATTATATGAAGCTAGATCCATATCAAATGTTGGGAAATTCCTCTCATGTGACCTCAGCTACTGAGACCTATATGTTATGACTCTATCCCCTTGTATCAGTACTACTCCAAGACTGATACCTGATGTGTCGCAATACACAGTGCACCTTCTTCCCTTCTTTGGAATAATCAGAACCGATACTGAAGTCAATCTCTCTTTGAGCTTATAAAAGGATGTATCATAGTTATATGTTCATAAAAACATCACACCCTTATTATTCAATCCATATTCAGTGCTTCTAGGTGTGATGAGTCCTATATGAAATGCTTGTAATGTGTATCCATACACAATAAACTTTGTATGTCAAAGACATTTTTGGGTTGATCCTAAGAAACTATAGTCCTCACATTCTATGGGTCTAATGATACTTATATATTTGAAATAATAGGATCTAGAAATTAAATCTGATCCATCCATAAGTGAAATTTTTTGAGATTAGAATATAATTTATGCTCTCTTAGTGAATCCAAACTGATATCAAGATGTTTTACATGCTCATGTTAATTGTGAGAATACCCCAAGTTATCATCCAAGAAATCCACCACAAATTAATCCAGGTTAGGATAGAAGACTTGGTTCATTAGTGCCATGAAAACAAATGGAATTTTTGTGAGACTGAACGACATAACCAGATACTCATATAGAACAAACATACCATGAAAGGTTGTACGAGGTATGCCTATAGGCCAAAAACATACATGGTGATATCCTAACCTCAAATCAATTTTTAAGAACACCCGAGTTTTTCAAAGGTGATAAAACATGTCAGCTATCTATGGAAACAGATATAGATTCTTAACCATCTTCTGGTTCAATTTTTTATAATTCAAACATTTTCTAAGGGCACTATCAACCTTTTTATAAAAAATGACTGAAGAACCCCACTAAGAAGTACTGAGTAGAATAAGTACCTTTACCTCTATATCCTCTATATGCCTCTTGAGCTCCTACAACTCTATCATAGCCATCCTATAAGGATGAATGGATACCAGTGTAGATCTGTAACGCCCCGACCCTAGTTGCCTAGAGTCGGTGCATTATTACATAACATTGGCATGATCACAAGAAAGATCAAATCTCGAAAGACCGATTGGTTTAGTAGCCTTGGAAACACTAGATATATTCATAAGTTTTACATTACATCATAAAATGAAAAACTACTACAACAACATAATGTTTCCAAAATCCACACTATTAACCCCTCATAAAATCCCTGCAGGTCATTCATAACTTACTTCTTCACATCCTGGAAAAAATAAAACATATAAAAGGGGTGAGCTCAAATGCCCAGTAAGGATAACAATATAGCAGAAACTTTCATAAATAAGAATAAACATTTAAGGCAATGTATAACTAAAACAAAATCCTTTTAATTATGAACTTTCAACATGGTATGGAATAAATAAAATGAAATAATGCCATTTACTTATTCACATGGATATTCTACTAATCGAATAATCACATGCAAAAATCAATAACCACTTTCATAATGTTGGAATGCATAATGCCAGACTATCATAACCACATAGTTAAGGCCTCGTGCCAAGACTACAAATAAGATTTTGTCAAGGCCTTGTGCCAAGACACTAGTTTGTCTCATGAGACCTACCGATGCATCGAGGAGCTATAGCGGGCTCCACCCGTCACTTATTAAGTCCAATGCATTCCCATATGAAAAGGTTTAAATATAACATAAACATTCGTATTAAAACTAGCATACGAAATGTCAATACTTTCACCATAAACTATGAATGGTATAAAAATAGAACATCCACAGTCAAACATATCAAAAAACCTTCAATACAATATAGAAGTTTTGTATCATAATAAATCATCTTCAAATAAGCTTAAAATCCATCAAAGGATGTTGACATAGATGAAATCAAAACTATTTGAGAGAAATATCTCCTTTTTTGAAATCATTTAAAAGTCACACATTTATAAAGGAATTAATTAAAAAGAGATTTTTGAATCAAAGTGTCCCATACCACTTTGAAACTTTTGAAAGGAATTAAAATTTTTAAAAACATTCATGTCCATATAAATAAATCCTTAAAACCCATTTTGAAGACATTAATTAAAAAGATTTATAAAGATAAATCTTTAAAACATTTAAAATTCTGATTTTGATAAAGAGTACCTTTCTGAAATTCTTAAATTATTCATTTTGAAATCATTTAAAAGTCACATAATTATAAAATAAAACATTTACTTTGAGAATATTCTTGTAAGCTTGTAAGGGAAGCTTTGAAGATTTTATAACGGCGGAAAATAGCCACACCCACTATATAAGTTAAAAAAAACATTCTTACCTTAATTCTGTCGAAAAGGTTAAAAAGGTCCTTGTTTTGAAAACGACGAAAAGATTCCTTTATAAACCTCTTATAAAAAGTCAAACAAGGTTATAAATGACTTTAACCTATATTCTTGTAAATAATAAATATGTTTTGAAATACATTTCGAAGAAACATGGATGTGGATGATAAAGAAATCCTAGTAGATTATTACATATGAACAACCTCGGATAATGAAGAGATTATAAATAAAATATCATTATGTAGGAAATCTTAGAAAATTAGTTTAATTCATTAAAAGTTTCATATTATATTTATTTGGGTATTTATAATATCAATTATTTTAATTTTTCACTATTATAATAATTACTGCATCATCATTGTGTCATATATAAAATAAATTATTTAATGTCTAAAAATTATAAATAAAATATCATTATGTAGGAAATCTTTTTATCTTTCTAATGAATATTTATAATCTAAAATCCAACATATATATCCCTATGTAACAATTGTTTTTCTAAAAGATATATGCTTGTGTCATTTTTGTATTCATTTTAACATAATTAAAATAAAGTGTCATTATCACTTACAAGTGGATCCATGGGGTCCCCAAATTGACACAAAGATGCCCATGGTCGACCATGTATCAACCAATAGGGTTAAGACACGTTTTAGGGTAATTTAGTATTATTATAATATTATTTTTTTAACCCTTATTTACCTGATTTACCCTTAACCATGGTAAATAAAATATTTACCGCAGTAATTATTCAAAATGTCTAAAAATAAAAGTTACCTATTTACACAATTTGAACATCCTGATTCCAAATATGGAATCCATTTTTCTAAATTCAAAACACAGAAGTGGCAGAAATTAATTTAAAATTAATTCCCGCTGTCAAAACAAAAAGCGTGTTTTTAAGAGATAATAACTATCAAAAGATTGACACTTGTTTATGTTCGGTTTAATTGTAAAATTTTGTCTAATGACCAACATTATATTAAATTGTAAAAATATATTCTAAATATACCTTAAAACCACTCAAATTCATAATTTATCACTATTAATTATTTTGATTAAAAAAGTTGTTTTTAATTAAAATTTAGTAATTTTTCACTATTCATCAAAATATGAAAGTTATCCGAAAAGTACCAAAATTTCACCTTAGGCTAAATTAGATATTCCGAATCCAAAAATGAAGTCCATTTCAAAATATAAAATATATATTATTTCAAAATTTAGGTATTACTATTCATAACGGCCAGTTTGATTGGTTGTGGTGTGTGTTAAAACTCGAAGTTGCGTACAACACACGCTACTGTTTTATTCAAAGGAAAGCGTACCATGGAAGCTTGAGAAGTTTCATTTTAAATTTTTTGATGTCTCCATTTAGTCAAAAAGTTTAAAATATTGTATTTAAAAAGGTTTCACTATCAAAAGTTGATAAAAGTGCAATACTAAAAATGAATCTGTTCTTGCATTATGACTAAGAAACTCATAATATGGATTCTAAAATTATAAAGTTTAAAATTTAGTTAATACTATTCATGACCTCTTTTAATGGCTTTTTTTTGGTAAGTCATGGTGCAATTGAACTCGTTGTTGCGTGAAGTGCAAGTTATTAAATTATTTTGAAGAAATAACACACTATGAAATCTTGGGGTGTTACATTCTCCCCTCCTTCAATAAATTGCGTCCTCGCAATTTGAAATTGTTCTTCGAAAATAAAAGGTTGAAAGTAGAAAATATATTTGTGGGAAAACCCACATCGGAAATTGGGTTACTAAAATTTAGTCTTAATATGAGGAAAAGAGAAATCAAAGGGTCACCACCAAATTATGATCTCGATTAGGAGAACATTGGTGGAAATTGGAGACATATAATCGGAGGAAAAACGTAAATATTTATAGGTAGTGATTGAGGTCATCAATCACAAACAAGTATAAAATTGAGGTCCTTAAATTCATCAATCTATGATGATTTGAAGTACCATCGGTTCAACAAAATATAGGGTATTGGGATAACACATTTTTGACGTTTCAAAATATCTTAGTTGAAATCCCACATCGAAAAATGAATTAATGAGGCCTCTATTTAAAATAAAGAGTCGAAAGTATGAAGATTACCGAAAATAACACATACTAGGGTTCCATGTAGGAAAATATGGATATGGAAGAAAGATCTAACCATCAATTATCTGATGGAGAGTGGTAGAGAACATGGCTATGAAAAGGCCAACAATCCCAAAGCCATAAATTAGTGATGATTTAAGGTACCATCTAGGAAAACATTTTTGTTCTAAGTTGCTTTTCTTAATATTGAGGAATTTATTTATGAGATTGGATAAGATCATAAGGAGATATACTTACATTATAATTATAGTTTTATCCATTAATAAATTTCTACCACAAACTCATCTTTCACTCTAAAAGATAATAGAATGTAAAAAAAATTCTATTTACACTATTCGTATAGGGTTCCAAAATAAACGAATTTATAATTCATCTACAAGATCTTTTAATAAAAACTACATTATTTAATCCAGGACATCTCGTGGGCCAGTGGTAGGTGATACACCCTTGTCGCCCTTCGGTTGCGGGTTCAAGTCTCATAGCCTTGCCGGACGCGACGGGTTGCCGCCCGACCTCCGGGTTGTCCTTTTATGGCAATCCAAAATAATCCAAACTAGAACTATCCAAAATACTTCTATCCAAACTCACAGTCCAACATTTATAAGTAAGGTAAACATAATGTAGAACCTTTTTACCCCGTAATAGCATATGAATACCTTCATCATGTATTCTTTTAATACACCGAAACATCCTTAATTACCATATTCCTTATTGATTACATTCATGCTCCCTTATTCCATATAGAAAGCTGGATATACTTCATTAATCCAAAAATGTTTTAAACCCCAACAATGATGGAATATAAAAATCATTAATCAGTTCCAGGGTAGTCAAGAATATCCAATATAATTTATCCAAAACAATCACATATTATTCCAAAATCACTACCTCAGTATCAGAACTACATTATGATTTATCATTCTCTCAACCATATATTTTCCAAAAATTTATCCTGCTATTGAGTCACTTTTCTTTGTTCCACACAATCTCAAGTCCTTAATGAAATAGTACTGCAGTACAATCCTTATATACTCCATAATTATTATAACAAGTACATTGTTGATACAACACTCAATTGACATAATCAACATAAGAACTCTAATCATTCCTCTTCATCTGTGGTAGTATCATAACTTGGTTATTATCCAATAACATCATTTGCGGCATAGTCTGATGACTGGGACATAGGTTCGCGTAGTGTCCAAACTCCTTGCAAATGAAGCATTGTACATTTAAAACCATTTTCTTACCCTTGCAGTCACGTACTTTGTGCCCTTTTCCTCCACACTTATAACAAACTCTCATTCCTTTCAGGCAAGTTCCAGGGTGTTTCTTTCCACAGTTACCACATATGGGAAAATTCTTCTTTTCCCTCTTCCCTTTATCCATCTTTCTCTCTTCCATCCTTTTCTTCTCTTGCTTCCCTTCAAAGCCATAGGACTCAGTAAACTCTTTACATATCTTACCAACACATGATATTATTTCTTCATATGATGATAATACTGGGAGACTATTTCTCTTATAAATTCTAGCTTAAGACCTTGAAAGATATGATCCTTCCTTCTCTTTGAATCATGTGTATTTCTGGAGTTCTCATTCCTTCTACTGGGCTCCATTTCTATACCATGGCATAAACTAGATCAGTTTATGAATCAAAACACATAATCCCATACTTATAAAACACTTAACATAAATTGAACTATTTATGGATATAATCCATAATCATAAAAATGTTTTCTTTGAGGAAGTATATACTCATAAACCCTTCATAATGATTTGTAAAGAAAATGAGAGTTATCCTAAGCATATCCCCCGGGAGTGTCGTAACCAAGAGTGCAGCAAGGCCCGTTGTCGTGCACCAGTTCCCGTTCGAGTCTATCTCAAAGCGGTGTTTTCGGGTTTTACCCCTAGGTACATCTGTGCCAGAGCCGCCTCTACCTGCTCGTATCCAGACAAGGATGTATTGCTTGGAAAACTCACAAAATCTCTACAATACCAAAATTCTAGGAAGTTCTTCTATACTAATCCTCAAAGTTCATCTTAGGTCTACGTGCTCTAATCAGAGTTTATCTAAATCTAGCTTCCAAGGTTTGTACTAAACTTCCTCTGATACCAACTGTAACGCCCCGACCCTAGTTGCCTAGAGTCGGTGCATTATTACATATCATTGGCGTGATCACAAGAAAGATCAAATCTCGAAAGACCGATTGGTTTAGTAGCCTTGGAAACACAAGATATATTCATAAGTTTTACATTACATCATAAAATCAAAAACTACTACAACAACATAATGTTTCCACAGTCCACACTACAATCCCCTCATAATATCCCTGCAGGTCATTCATAACTTACATCTTCACTTCCTGGGAAAAATAAAACATAGAAAAGGGGTGAGCTCAAATGCCCAGTAAGGATAACAATATAGCGGAAACTTTCATCAATAAGAATAAACATTTAAGGCAATGTATAACTAAAACAAAAGCCTTTTAAACATGAACTTTCAACATGGTATGGCATAAATAAAATGAAATAATGCCATTTACTTATTCACATGGATATTCCACTAATCGAATAATCACATGCAAAAATAAATAACCACTTTCATAATGTTGGAATGCATAATGCCAGACTATCATAACCACATAGTCAAGGCCTCGTGCCAAGACTACAAATAATATTTTGTCAAGGCCTTGTGCCAAGACACTAGTTTGTCTCATGAGACCTACCGATGCATCGAGGAGCTATAGCGGGCTCCACCCGTCACTTATTAAGTCCAATGCATTCCCATATGAAAAGGTTTAAACATAACATAAACATTCATATTAAAACTAGCATATGAAATGTCAATACTTTCACCATAAACTATGAATGGTATAAAAATAGCACATCCACAGTCAAACATATCACAAAACCTTAAATACAATATAGAAGTTTTGAATCATAATAAATCAACTTCAAATAATCTTAAAATCCATCAAAGGATGTTGACATAGATGAAATCAAAATTCTTTTTAAAGAAATATCTACTTTTATTTTGAAATAATTTAAGATCCATATAAAATAAAACATTTTCTTTGAAAATATTGTTATAAGCTTGTAAGGGAAGATTTGAAGATTTTATAACGGCGGAAAATAGCCGCACTCGCCGTATAAGTAAAAAAACATTCTTACCTTAATTCTGTCGAAAAGGTTAAAAATGACCTTGTTTTGAAAACGACCGAAAGATTCCTTTATAAACCACTTATAAAAGTCAAAAAGGGTATAAATGACTTTAACTCATATTCTAGTAAATAGTAAAAATGTTTTGAAATACATTTTTAAGAAACATGGATGTGGATGATAAAGAGATCCCAGTATATTATTACATATAAACAACCTCGGATAATGAAGAGATTGTGAAATAACCCTTACCTTGTACTTTTCCTTGGTTGGGGTAGGTTAACCTCCTCTTCTTCGGGTTCTTCCTTTTGATTTGATCAAAAGGGCTCCTTAGGTTGGATTTATGATCAAACTAAGGCCTCTAGGTTGTAGTGAGGGATGTTGGGAGAGTATTTGGGCAGATTTTGGCCGAACCAAAAGGTTTTAGAGGTGTGTAGAAATGAGAAGGAGGAGTGCCTTTTTATAAGAGGGGTGAGGGGCACCTTTGGAAAAGATAGAAATATTAATTTATAATAAATTCATATTCGGTTTCTAATGGCTCCAAAATTGACTATTCAAAGTTTAAGGTGGGGATAGGTCGAAAACAACTCAACCAATAGAATTTAGACAGGTTTGGGTACTTATATTAACCTTATCTTTAAGTATTAACTCTAAGTTAATTAGTTTAACTTTTACAATGTCTCTTTGTATTTTTATATAATATGGTTAATAAACTTACTATATACATCCAAGAGACACCCAAGTGGTACATTAATTATGAACCTATCATGATATAAGTCTCTTGGCCGAACCTTAGATTTTTAGGAATTTAATATCAATTAATAATATAATATTTGTTTTAAGAACTCTTTTATGTCAATTTTGACACTATTCAATAGTTGATTTTTTTGAAACTCATAACAGATTGATTACTTAGAAAAAAGTCAATTAAATCAATCCTAATATATCATATTATCCTAGAAAATTAGTTTAATTCATTAAAAGTTTCATATTATATTTATTTGGGTATTTATAATATCAATTATTTTAATTTTTCACTATTATAATAATTACTGCATCATCATTGTGTCATATATAAAATAAATTATTTAATGTCTAAAAATTATAAATAAAATATCATTATGTAGGAAATCTTTTTATCTTTCTAATGAATATTTATAATCTAAAATCCAACATATATATCCCTATGTAACAATTGTTTTTCTAAAAGATATATGCTTGTGTCATTTTTGTATTCATTTTAACATAATTAAAATAAAGTGTCATTATCACTTACAAGTGGATCCATGGGGTCCCCAAATTGACACAAAGATGCCCATGGTCGACCATGTATCAACCAATAGGGTTAAGACACGTTTTAGGGTAATTTAGTATTATTATAATATTATTTTTTTAACCCTTATTTACCGGATTTACCCTTAACCATGGTAAATAAAATATTTACCGCAGTAATTATTCAAAATGTCTAAAAATAAAAGTTACCTATTTACACAATTTGAACATCCTGATTCCAAATATGGAATCAATTTTTCTAAATTCAAAACACAGAAGTGGCAGAAATTAATTTAAAATTAATTCCCGCTATCAAAACAAAAAGCGTGTTTTTAAGAGATAATAACTATCAAAAGATTGACACTTGTTTATGTTCGGTTTAATTGTAAAATTTTGTCTAATGACCAACATTATATTAAATTGTAAAAATATATTCTAAATATACCTTAAAACCACTCAAATTCATAATTTATCACTATTAATTATTTTGATTAAAAAAGTTGTTTTTAATTAAAATTTAGTAATTTTCACTATTCATCAAAATATGAAAGTTATCCGAAAAGTACCAAAATTTCACCTTAGGCTAAATTAGATATTCCGAATCCAAAAATGAAGTCCATTTCAAAATATAAAATATATATTATTTCAAAATTTAGGTATTACTATTCATAACGGCCAGTTTGATTGGTTGTGGTGTGTGTTAAAACTCGAAGTTGCGTACAACACACGCTACTGTTTTATTCAAAGGAAAGCGTACCATGGAAGCTTGGGAAGTTTCATTTTAAATTTTTTGATGTCTCCATTTAGTCAAAAAGTTTAAAATATTGTATTTAAAAAGGTTTCACTATCAAAAGTTGATAAAAGTGCAATACTAAAAATGAATCTGTTCTTGCATTATGACTAAGAAACTCATAATATGGATTCTAAAATTATAAAGTTTAAAATTTAGTTAATACTATTCATGACCTCTTTTAATGGCTTTTTTTTTGGTAAGTCATGGTGCAATTGAACTCGTTGTTGCGTGAAGTGCAAGTTATTAAATTATTTTGAAGAAATAACACACTATGAAATCTTGGGGTGTTACAAGATCTTAGAACAAGCTCAATAATGAACTCCACCTCTCTCTCTCAGGAGGTAAACTAGAAATTTTTTCTTGAAAAACATCCCTAAAATGATCAACCACTGGGGGAAAATCTTCTTGACACAATCCCTGATCATCTGGATACAAACTATCAATATGGGTTGTCATTCCATTCATCCCATGATGTTTTTGTCCAACTCATCTTGCCTGGACATCCCATTCAACCTTGTGAGTATAAACTGAACCCTTTAGTTATGTGAAAGTCACCCACTAGTGATAGAAATCAATGAAGGCATGATAATCCACAAGCTAGTCCATCCTGAGTATGACATCAAACCCAATTTTCTCAAGGGAAAAAAGATTCCAGATGAAGTGGAACCCACAAAAATCAAGGGGGAACTCCATGAACTGACGTACATCCTTTGTTCTAATTCTATATGAAGTTTATAGTATCATAACACCCTAATAAAACTATACCATGATCCCAAGTATTTCCACCACAGGAGAAAAATATAAAACTGTGTGATTCACCTATATCAAAAAGAGAATATACAAGAGTTAAAGTTACTAAGATCACACCTCTCACCATATATAATCTAACTCACTTCACCTATAGTCTAGGATGTATAGAATAGATCTTACTAGAACATCATCCTTGTGACACAATCTCACTACCCGGAGTAGGCCCACTCCACTTTCTCGATACAACTGATGTATGGTTGCCTTATCCACAACCACCACCACCTCATCCTGATCGACTTGTACTGCTCTAGATCCTTGCTTGAAATAGAGATGAGAAACCTTATCCTGAACCTGATGTTGAAGTTGACCCCCTATGACTCACTGGTGGTGGGAAGGTCCTACATAAACATTGCACGTGGCCCATCCTATCACAAGCTCGACACTTGACTGGGTCATGATCACAATGATTATTCATGAGACCCTATCTTCTACATTGATGATAGAAAACCAAGATACCCGTACTTACAGCCTGAATAGTACTCATCTCAGAGGAAGTATCAAAATGGTTCTTACTTCTTGAAGACACTGAAACACCGGGTCAAGAGACTACATTGCTCTGCTCTATTCCCCCATATTCCACCAGGTTCCGCTATATAATTAGGCCATGATTTACTTTCTCAGTAATCATCATCAACATAAACACATCGCCTTGAGATCTAAAAATAATCTAGAGACCTTACTCGTAGCATCTCACCCTCGACAACTCATCAGCAAGAGACGTCAGCAAAAAACACTATAGCTTTGTAATGTGTGATGAGTAATCCATAACCATCATAGCACAATTCTCTAGACACATGAACTCACTATCCCACTCTAACCTCAGAGTCTTGGGGTAAAATTAGTTATAGAATCTAGTTTGAAAATCACCCTAAACCATGTCTTGTAGCCTATTATCTTGGTTCAGTACATCCCATCCACATTTTTCTGCTCCACATAGAATATACATCACGAGCTTCACTCTCCTCTTAGGAGGTGTCTCTAGCTACTCAAAGATTGAAATATTAGTCTCAATACAAATATCATAAACCTATTGACCACCATCCCCTAAAAATGTGGGAGGATACTAATGCTGGAACACATGCGTCAGCTCATCCATGGACAAGGTAGGCTGCAGTGCTCCCTAGAAGGTCTACATGAAGCGATAAAACCCCTTGTAAAACTATTAATCCACACCTATGTCTAGTAAAACATATAGTGGTGTAGATGGAAATAAATAATGATCCACTGGTAGCTCATGGACCACTATCTCCGGAGCATGGTCATTCCCTCCCTCCCAGTGCATGACTAGTGGTCGTAATGGTTAAATTCCTCTACAATTCCAAAAAACACCTCAGAAAAGAATGGTATAAAAGTTTGTTGATAAAAGAATAATATATATCAAAACATTCCTATCAATAGGTCATACCTCATAGCCTGCTCCTAAATCTGGGACTAGTAAAAAGGAACAGTTTCAAAATTCACTAAAGTCACGACCTCTTTTCAACTCAAAATTTGGGTCTAGGACAAGTCTCTATTTCATAGTTTCCAACTTCCATTCATTTTTATATTAATTTCACATTCCATTTTAAATGGTTGACCCAAATGGTGTGTCACTTATAATCTATAAGTTCTCATACTCCTCATGAACTGAAATATGGAATCCACCCAATCTATACAATAATAGGTTTCAGTCTATATGACTCATGATCCATGAATTGACATGCCACAATTGGCTGGTTAGGGTGTCTGTCATAGCATAATTAGAAAAACACTCCTTAGGTTATGGAAAAAACTCGAAGTTCCAACCGTGTTTCTCAATTTCATGCACAAAATTCTATCACATCAACCCATATATCTATCACAACAACTATCACAACATAATGAAAATAAAAAAAATCATCCTATATGGCATGGCATAATGCATGTCATGTGATTCCTATAATGTTTCTAAAATGATGCACGAGATGGAATAAGCTAATATCTTTGGGTTGAAAAAAATAGAACCCACAATCATATTAAAAATAACATCACAATATAAGTGCATCACCCAACAGTAGAATCAAATAAACTATAATAGTTAAAATCTATAAAACAATAATTTCCATTCAAGAAAATTTGTATTTTTCCTATATATGGGTTAGCTAGGACTAGGAACAAATCATTACCAAATTCCAATTAATTACTATCTCTGTCTATTATCACCAAATAATAAACCAAAAAATGAAAAATTCTCTAATTCAACTTTAAAATGTCTCAGACCTGGATGCCCCTCAACAGTCCCCAATCCCAGTTGGCTACATTCCCTCAAGAATATCTTCCCAGATTCTGGAGGCTGCCAAATAGCAGTGAGGGCCTAGTGTGTGTATGTGGGGAGACTATTCCCTCTTACCAAAGTGTAACACAGTGGTATCAAATACAAATATCAAATAGAGGAAGCTGTATAACAACCATAGAATAAAATAACCACAAGAATAGATAACAATGCCAAAAAAAATCATATACAAAATATAATGATACATGTCATGTTTCTAAAAAAATCCAAAATAGTTATACAATATTAAAATAAAATACCAGTTTCAAAAGACCAAAAAGACCAAAAAAACTGTCTCCTAATATAATCACTAGCCTAATCTTAGTCCGATGATCCCCTTCTCTTAATAATGGCATAAAATAAAGCATCAAACTGTGGACACTTGACTCATTCCATAACTTCAACCATAATATCTGTCTGAGAACACAACGGTGTCCCGAACATGGTGTGATGTACAATACCAGTAGGTAACCACCCAATGGTCTATGAAAAATCCTTGTTGTTAAAAATAATCTAATCAGTGCATAATATATATCATTGGTATGTGGAAATTAAAACTAAAGTACTCATGTACTGCCTACTACAGTGCAAGTGATACTAAATATCCCAAAAAGGATCCCTGGAAAACACAATCAGGCTCTTGTAACAAGGAAGATATAAATAATACATAAATAACTAACATAGCCTCGCTATACATCTATACATATCATGTCATCCATGGCCTCACCATACCACTTGAAGTGTCACAAATACCATGATCGAGCCGTATATTAAAGCACACCAAATTTACCATGGTTGTGCCATATAATTAAGGGTCAGACCCTAAAGGGCCAAATCTAAAGTGTATAAGACCAAGGCATAGTTGTTAAATCCTAGAAGCATCATGATGGAACCTTTGTTCATCTTGAGTTGGGGTCCAAGGAGCATGTCTTCTAACTATGTCTACTGTGAACCTAAGACAAAATAGATCCAAGGGGTAGAAAGTACAAAGGAATCCTACAAAATTAATACCCAAGGAGAAATATCTATCCAAGGTGTCCACTAACGCATTCAATACCCATGGAAGAAACTTCCATGGAATCTAATGGAATCATTCATTATTTGATCCATTTATAATTTCATACCATATTTGTTTACCCGCCCATATAACCATTCAAATCCAAATATAATCAATGAGTATACCTAATCATTTAACCATTTACAGTCAAATTAAATAAATGAGTATACCCACTCATATAAACAAAACCATATAAACCATTTGATCAATTCAACAAGTCATATCATGTTAACATATTGAAAGGGAGGCAAAACATTGCCAAATTAATAAATTTAGTTCAAATAAATTAATAATATGATTCCTCTTAACTAGAATAGCACCAAATCACCTTATGCATGGTTGAATAATAGGAGAAGGCAAATGGCACACCCTAAGGGTGGCCTTGGTTGTGGAAAAAAACTCTAATGATTCTCAAAGAAACTAAAGGGAATCCCTTACAAGTTATATTTTATTTAATTCAATTAAACAATACAATTTCAAGGTTGTATCGGGATGTTTGGCGGGTGAAACAATATAAAATATCTTAATATAACACCAAACCAAATGGGAATGGTATAAACCACCTATCGTAAGTCGATAGTAGAGTGATCATCCATTATCTACTCCTAATTCGAATCAGATTAGGTGAAAAATAAAGAATGGATGAAAAAACTTGAAATAGGGAAAATTTTCTTACACTTAAATAAATTTGTCAACACCAATAATAATATGGAATGACATAAAATTAAAAGAGATCTTACCATTGTAGATCCAATGAGACAAACTATTATTAAATTAGACACTGGATAGAGATTTGGTAGGAAAAGACAAAAATAGAATTTAAAATTTATTTTATCACGTAGGTTATTTCCAATAAATAATAAAGTGAAAAAATTAGGTTATAACATCCAATAAGTTAAAATTGGTAATTTCACAAAAAATACTTTGGTTGCATGGTTTGGACAAACCATGTTCCAACTGTGCACCATCTACTGTTGTAAGGGAACTTTGCACGGTTAGTGTTCATAGTTTGTCTAACCATACACAAACCGTGCAAACATCCTCTATCAAAAGTATGTCATTTTTTCATAGACATGCACCTCAAATCGCATTTTTATCAAAACTTTGCGGAATTGTCATACTCTATGCCTAGGTATTGCATGTTTAGTAGTAATCATGCACCTACCCAACATAGTTTCTACTAACTGTGCAGAAGGCCTATTTTACCCCAAATTTGGGATCCGAGATCTAAACAAGCCTCAGACACCCCCAATACTCCCAGGACCTCAAAGAGTATTCAAAATAGGCCCTGAATAAACATTTAAACACAAATAGAAAGGATACTTACCTTGTATAAAAACCTGGGTTCTTACAAATTTATGGTATAATTTTCTATTTAATATTATCATACAATAATTTTATATCACATGTTTTATTTATTTTAAATAAATTTCACATGTTAATGTGTTACTATAGTTTTTTTACTTAAATATGATAATATGATCTTATATATGTCAGTATTTTTTTATTCGAGGGTGGTTTCGCCTGCTTCCTTTTTCAAGGGAGGTAAGAAGGTGGCTGGGTGGTTGGTGGAAAAACCCCACTAACCTTTGAGAGCAGCAGAGAAGATGCAGGAGGGGATGCAATAGGTCTATAAAAGGAGGCTCTTCCCTCTGTAAGATATCATCTTCTTCACTAACACCATAAAATCCTATTTGATTGTTCTTATATGTGTGGTATTCTGTGAGGTTTATTTTCCCATTATTCAAGAGACATATTTTGAGGGTTTTCTTCTTTTAATAGTGAAGGGGTCTGTACCCACTTTTACCCATAGCGATCCTTCTATTTTCCTATGGTTTTTACCCCTTTAATTTTGGGGGGTTTTCCACATTACATATTGTGTAATTTTTTATACATTTTTCACTTTTTTTATCTATTGATTATTGCTACACCAATATTTTAATCATTTATTATCCCAACAAGTGGTGTCAGAGTAAGGTTCTGGCCCGGTGTTGTTTACTTTTTTGGGTATTAATAATTCTTGTAAATTTGAGTATGCTCTATGACTGTGATTCTGATTGATTATTCACATCAAAAAAATTTATTTAGATTATTAAATACACCATTTTAAAATAGAGGAGGTTATGGACTGATGGCATGCCCAGATGGTAGTGAAATTCGAGATCAAAAAATTCAATGTATATAATTTTTTATTATAGGAAATTAATATACAAGAAATATTGTAGAATGATAATTTCCAACTAAAAATTGATGAAAGAACGACATATGTGATGGTGGAGCATGGTTCTAGTGAGAGATATAATTATAAAGTAGAAAAAAATGTGGTGAGTACTTATGGAAGTATAGATATACTAGTTAGTGAAGCAACACAAATTGTTGGAAGTAGACAACATCTCAACGATGCATGGATTATCAACTCGAGAGAAACATGGAACATGAAATCTCAACAAGAATGGTTTGAATAGTATTAAAATATTCCAAAAAAACTCATGTATAATGTAAATGATCACACCCTAGAGATCACTGGAGTCGGTACCATCAAATTGAAGATGCATGATGGCATGGTATGAACAATCCAAGGAGTACGCCATGTGAAGGGATTGAAGATAAACATATTGTCTTCGGGATAATTTGATGACATTAGATGAAAGACTCACACTGATAATAGTGTGATGATAATTATGAAGGGAATAATTATGGTGATGAAGGCAGGGAAAATCTCAAACAACCTATATGTTCTTATGGGTGAAATGCACAAGGAGGCAGAGATAGCTGTCACATTAACTACCTTGATGGAAGAGTTGATGATGTTATGGCATCAGAATCTAGAATATATGTCATAATGAGGCTTTAAGATTCTTACAGATCAAAATTTTATGCCTGGGATTACAAACATGTCCTTACTATTTTGTGAGAATTGTGTTTTGAGTAAGAAACACAGGTAAAAGTTCAGGACATCAACTACAAGAAGAGAATATATCTAAGAGTTGATTCATTTAGATGTTTGGAAAGCACCCGTTATATCCCTGATATGAGTAAGGTACTTTATATAATTCATTGATGATTATTCTAGGATATGTTTGGTGTAACCAATAAATTGTAAGGTATATGTTTTTTAAGTCTTCAAAGCATTCAAAGCGAATACGGAGCTTGAATATGGAAAGAAGATCAAGTGTTTGAGGACTGAAAAAAGTGGAGAATATACAAGAATGGAGTTTGATAATTTTTTTCAATAAGAAGGAATCAAGAGATAGTTCATGGTGGCATACAATCCTTAATATAATGGAGTGGTAGAGAGGATTAATAGAACCCCATTGGATAGAACAAGGGAAATGTTGAAGACTGCAGGAATTGCCAAAACTTTTTGGCTTGAAGTAGTGAATACCGTATGTTATCTGATGAATAGATTACCTTCAATGGAAATTTATCTGAAGATGTTGATGGAGATGTGGACTGGTAAACCCACCAATTATTCTCAGTTAAATACTTTTGGAAGTCTTATATATGCATTATTTAATGACTAGTAAAGATCAATGTTGGATTTTGGATCCCAGAAATGTTTCTTCATGGGGTATGATGCTGGTGTGAAGGGGTATTATTTGTGGGACCCCATTGTCTGCAAACATATTATTTTCATAGATGATTTTTTTTCATAAGAAAAGGTGTAAATGACAACTATTTGAGACATGGAGAAGGAGAATAAAAAAATATAATAGTTTAAGTAGTAGAGAAATCCAAGGAAGAACTAGTTTCCTCTGAAGCATTACCAAAGCATGGTGATAAAGTACCGATTGATTCTGGACCACGATGGTCAAATTAGGATAAAAGAGCACCAGTATGACACTCAAACTATGTCACTAAGAGAAAATTTTAAGACTACTTTTTGATGGAGGATAAAGAACCATCTTCTTTTATGGAGAAGACACAAATTCCAGATGTATCCTCATGGATGGTGACGATTAAGGAGGAACTTGAAGGCCTACATAGGAACAAGATTTGGGATCTTGTTCCATTACCTCATGGAAAGAATCTTATAAAGAAAATGGGTCTTTAAGATCAATAATTATATAATTGACCAGGTGGAAATATATCGTATAAGACTAGTTGTCAAAATATATTCTCAGAAGGAAGATATTGATTTCAATAAAATATTTTCTCTTGTTGTTAGACTAATGAATGTTCGAATAGCTCTGGCGATGTATGCTATATACAGTTTAGATCTAGAGAACCTCTATGTGAAGTCTTCTTTTCTTTATGGTGATCTTGATAATGATATCTATATAATCCAACCGGAAGGTTTTTCAGAAGAAGGAAAATGGAAATTGGTTTGCAGGATGGAAAAATTAATGTACGGTCTCAAGAAGGCGCCGAGGTGCTGGTATAAGAAATTTGATTCTTATATCATGAGCCATGGATACAAAAGACTTAATTTCTATAATTGTGCATATTTCATTGGTTAAAATGGTAATGATTTCATTATTCTTTTATTTTTTGTGGATGACATGTTGGTTGTAGGCCCCAACAATGATTAGATCTAGGAGACAAAGAAAAATTTGGATAGGGAGTTTGATATGAAGGACTTGGGACCAGTAAACAAGATTCTTCAGATTCAAATTTATCGAAAAAGAAATAATGGTAATATTTGGCTATCATATAATAATTACTCAAAGAGAGTCTTGAAATTCTTCAACATGCAAGAATATAAGAAAATATCAACCCCACTTCCTATTAATTTCAATTTATCTTATATGATGAGTGCTAGAAGTGAAGTAAAGAGGATGTAACTATCTTGAGTTATGTATGAATCAACAGTGGGTATCTTGATGTTCTCTATGGTTTGTATTAGACCAAACACTACACATGTAGTGAGAGAAGTTAGTCGGTATATAGAAAATCTATAGAGGGATCATTGAAGTACAATGAAGAGGATCTTGAGATATATCTAGGAGACCTCATATGCTGCATTATGTTATGAAGCATTGGATTTCACTATTAGAGGTTATGTTGATTCAAATTTTTCTGGTGATTATAAATGGAGGAAATCCACTACTTCTTATGTGTTTACTCTTACAGGAGGAGTTGTGAGCTATATTTAAAAGTGACAACCAATTGTGGAATTATCAACAATAAACGTAGAGTACATGGTAGCTACACAGGCTTCCAAAGAGGTGATTTTTATGAGAATATTATTGGATGATATCAAACATAGAAATGAGAAGATTCCATTATTTTGTGAACATTAAATTGCCTTACACATTGCATGGAATCCATAATTTCATTCCAAGTTAAAGCACATTGGCATATAATATCACTTTTTCTGAGATGTGGTGCAGGAAGGAAGTGAGGACATAGAGAAAATACACACTAAAGAAAATTTGTAAGATTTCCTAATGAAGACGATTGACTCTAATAAGTTCAGATGGTGCAGATCTTCAAGCGTCCTCACAGAGATGTGGGTAGTATGTCTGGCATATAGAAAGGATGTTTGGAGATGTGATTTGTTCTAAATAAATCTATAAGTGGGAGATGTGTTGATAATTCATATTCAAGGGTGGTTCTACTTCTTCTTTTTTCAAGGGATGTAGGCAGGTGGTTGGGTGGTTGGTGGCCAAACCTCACCAACCTTTGAGAGAAACCGAGAAGAGGCAGGAGGGGTGGAAGAGGCCTATAAAAGGAAGTTCTACCCTTTGGAAGATATCATCATCTTCACCAACACCATCGATTCAAATTTTAGTGTTATTATATGTGTGGTATTTTGTGAGGTTTATTTCCCCATTATTAAAGAGAGATATTATGAGGGTTTTATCCTTGTAATAGTGAGGGTGTGTGTACCCACTTTTACCCATAGTGATCCTTCTATTTGCCTATGGTTTTTTACCCCTTTTATTTTGGGGGGTTTTTCCATGTTATATATGGTGTCATTTTTTCCACATTTTTAACTTTATTATATCTTATGATTACCACTGCACCAATGAACCAATCATTTAGGGTCCCAAAATTGTCATTGTATTAATTTTTTTTAGCATAGTTAACTTTTTAAGTATTAAATATCATATATATAGATAAGCATGGTTATTTTTAATTACACTTTTATATCAAATGTATATGAATATCTTGTTATATATTTTATATATGGTTACATATATTGATACATTTATAAATAGTATATGTATATACACTCTCATCTTCTTCCACACAATGTTCAACTGGTACAATCTTCTACTATCTCCTTGTATGGATTGTCATAGAATCACCCCTCTCCTATGACCATTCGAGAAGACTCCATGGTAGCACTAGAATAAAGACTCATGATAATGGTATCATAGTATCTTTCCTCCATCATTTGATAATGTCCCTATTTCAACATTGAAAATGCTTCAAATGAGACTAGTATAACCATTGCCTTTGACAAAAGAATCTCCTTTCTTTTGATGATAGTGATAGTAGATCATCACTATGCAGTAAAATTACCATAAGAATCCAACAAAATATATAGTCGAATCCCACACCTTTATTAGATTAATAGTTGTGGAATAACATTCTTTATCTCTTCATAGTAACAGTTGTAGGTTCTCAATCCTCTCAAAGGCAACATCTCCTCTCATCCAGAGGTAGCAGTAACACCTTCTTCAGTGGTAGCAGTAGCACACCTCTGCCTTTGACGATAGAAAAATCCTTCCACCATTCCTCTATTTTGGATTCATGGTATCATTTGAAACAAATAGTTTTAATTTTTGTTAACACTAGTTTTAAAATATGTTTCCACCATTTATAAATTTTGTGACCATCAATTATAATTTTTAAGACCATCAGTTATAATTTCTATGGCCATCGGTTATAATTTTTGTGATTGTTAGATATAATTTCTATGAAAGTTAGTTTTAATTTCTATGACCATCAGTTATAATTTCTACGATCATAAATTTTAAATTTTGTGACTGTTAGCTATCAAATTGTGTAACCATGAGGTATGGATTCTTTTTTACTCCCATGAATTAATTATAATCTTATTTATTTTAAAATTCCATCTTGCACTTTTTTTGTATTTATTCAATATTTTTATCTACTATAATTTTATGCATAATGTTTTTAATATTTTATTATGTTCTTGTAATGAATCTTATTTTTCATTATAGTGCTTTAGAATATTTGAAAATAATATTTTATGGCTAAAAACGGAGTCATCGTGAGATTCTGAGGCTCAAAGATGATTGGTATTTATATAATAAATATTTTTGATAATTTTTATTAAGTGCATGTACTTTTTTTTTGAAATATTGGAATAACACCCAAATAGAGTCTTGGGTTTGAAATCTAATACTTTTGTTGTATTTGGAATAAAGGTTTTACCCTAGCCACAACATAACCTTTATTAGGTTCAGCTATTTCGTTAAAGTGATGTCATGGGAAGATTAGTAATTTAATAAATTAATAAATAAGTTAATTATTTATTAACATACTAAACCTAATACTCTACTTTATAATAAACATTATGATAAATCCCTTTGAGTTAGCTACATAACCCTTAGGATTGAGAGAGATCATGGAGGAGAGCCTTGGTAGATAATAATGGGACTGAGGGTTGAAGAATAATTTTACAAGGTGTGTCTACGTAAACAAAATTCATGGATACAACTTAATGAAAATGATGTGGAACCATTCTTAGTCAGTGATTGATCCAAACCTAAGGTAAGCTGCTGTTTCATTTGGATTTATCCCATTTATTATCTTATGTAGAATGTAAATAAATTTACCTAAAAAAATTGATTCATGGATCAATGGTTGACTTCAATTCATGTTTTTATCATCCAAGATATTAATAATTGATATTTATTTTGATATTTGGTTCTTCATTCATCATTTTAAAGAAAACGAACCAATTCCAACCCAAAAAATGGCCAAGGTTCATTCCTCTTGTTGGGTCTTATGTTTTTCTTCGTTATATTTTTATACATTACTCACCAGTATTTTCTTTAGCCGATAGTTTGACCAATACTTAGTGGATGATTGTCCTGTATTCATTATTTGGAATAATATATTACCACCATATATTTGGGTTCATGATCAACAGAGAAATTGAGGTGTGATGATGATGGTGGATGATTGAAGGTAGATCAGGACCTGATCAGTGTTTCTCTATTTCACAGTTTAGCATGAGAAAATGATGTGGGGCAATGTGATTCAATTTATAAGTATATTGGGTGGCCATAATCTAGCCATTGGTTGTGGTAAACCTTTATCAATGTTATATCCTAGTTATATCGTGGAGATCATGGATGGATCGAAGGCTTTAGAGGCATGGGTATAAGACACATGAAGTTCTGGGAAAGTCTTGACTATACATCTTGTAATTCAAAGAGCACACAATGTGTAGTACCTTAGATACAACAGATAGGGTTTTAGTGAAAATAAAGTACCAAATTCCATATGTGACCTACAACAAGTTGTGTGACCCATTCTAGGAAAATCAGCATGTACTCTTGAGGTATAAGGGCATGGGCATAGCCAGGTATGTGGGCAGAACAAGAGTACATGGGAACAACCCGGTACTTAGACACAACCATATACCCGAACATGTCTTGGTGCATAAGCATGAGAAAAGTACACAGTCACATCCCAATGTATATGGGAACATGTGAAAGAAAACGAGAAGACCTGGCATATGCAGTACACATTATGTACTATAAATACTCATTGTTTACTTTTTCTAAAGTATTTTGAGGACCTTGTTCTCTTCAGTATGAACCATCTTTCTTATGGTACATTACCTCATCTCATCCCCATGAGGGTAGAGTGAGGTATCATAACCTGAGTATAGGACATGATCCCCTTTATGGGGTCAGTCTAAGAGCTTCAAAAATCTCTCCATGTGGCCCAGGGTGGGATCCTCTATCATATATTCTTCCCTAAGTGATGTTTTAGGAATCAGTACGACCAACATAATTGGGCGTTGATACCCTACTTATCGAGTTAATAAAATTAGGGTTTTTGGTGTCTCACATGGCCCTAGGTGTGATCCCCATATGTATATTGATCTCTTTTGAGTTCCAGCATGTAATTCTTCATTGAAAGGACCAATGAACATGAACTCTTGGATGATCTCCATGAGTGTTATCACGGTCATGGAGTGAGTTCTCTCAGATGAGTGTTACTTTAAAATATCAAGTAAAATCTTATGATGGAATGACATTTTTGACTTTAACTTGAGACTTAGTGTCTATATTGAGCATATATGGGTTATTTATAATATGTATCATATTTTTATTGACATGCATTCGATATGTTGAGATGACTACTCTCTTGATGCTTTATTTTTAGTGTTTTCTGGGTGTTACACTTGGATTATCACCAGCTATGTAATCCCTAGTGGTTGGGACATTATAAAGGGAAATTAGAAGAGATTGATACACTGATATGGGATAAAGCTTAAGGACATGGGAGGACATTGAAGACCCTAACAAATTTTAACCACTAAGTATGGGTCAATGCTTGAGTATATTGATCCCCTACTTAGTGGGTTAATTAAGTTAGGGTTTTCAGTGTCCCCCATATCCCTAGGTGTGATACCCTATGTATCAATATATTATTATTTACAAAACATACATTTTCATGGAGGGGATAGATGATAAAAATTGTTCAAATGAGCACCATCAGTGTTATCAGGCTGATGGAGTGAGTTCTTCCAGATGAGTGTTACTTCGAAATATTGAGTAGAATCCTAGGCCAGCAGTGCATTTGGGACCTTACCTTGAGACTTAGTGTCTATGATGAGTATATCTAGGTTATTTTTGATATGTATTAGATTATAATTGACATTTCGTTGAGTTGATGAGATTACTGATCGCTTGATGCTCTTTGTTTGATGATTTTGGGGTGTTACACTTGGCTTATTTCTAGCTAGGAGGGCCCTAGTGGGTCGAGTTAGGAAATATTAGTATAATATAAGTTTCATAATTAGACTAGATTTTGGATATTATCTATCTATTAGGTTGGTTTGGAAATTATGGAAGCAGTGATAAAGTGTCTCAACTTTGGTTCTCAGGCTAGAGAGTCTAGTGTTGGTGCAACAACTGACGTATCCATTTACCAAGACTCTAATAAAATTATTGTCTACATGGTACATGTAGTCATTGGTTTCAGTAAAAAATTGGTATATGAATCATTTAGGAATTGGTTGTGGTTTCTATGCCTTTCTTGAGTCGTATTCCCAGATATACTCTTGATCATGGAACATCTTGTCTATTTCATGATTCCTCAACAAATATTTCTATCTTGGATTCCATAGTAGGATAATAGGGATGATTTTCTTTGTGATGGGGATTCGATATAGGGACTTTTTCAAGAGGGGTTACCTCCAAGTGGATTTCCAGTCTTACCACCACCTATTGAAAAGAGGGTTTCCCTATAAGTACCGACTGATGAGGTGTGTTGGCTGGGTGCACTTTATGTGTTTTGAAGATAAAATCATCTTATGTTTTAGGGTGAGCCATACACCCCTGGTAACTTTAGAATGTCTTAAGGTAGTTATATGATTTTTATTCCTTATTAGGACACCTGCTTATAAGATTGAAATCATGGTGGTGACATTCTTCTTGGATCCATAGGGTGATGGGGGATCCTGATGAATCTGACATACTATGAGAAAAATATTTCATGGAAAAGTTTTGTGTGTCTTTTCAGAGTGGAGTTCTCTCTCTATATGTTTTGAGTGGTGAATATCTATGATCTTCTATATCTTTAGCAAGGTATCATGACTATGGATGAGTATTTGTCAAGGTTCACTAACCTCTCGTGATACTCTATGTATATGGTTCGTGATCCATTATTTTGAGTGTGAACCTTAGAGAATATACTAAAATTATATATCAATTCTTGGGTCATTTATCTTTTCATTCCTTCCAATGTTGGGGTTCTAGAGAATGCTTTGGTCGTAGAGAGTTTTTTGGATTAATAGATGCAGTTAGTTGGTGCTGATTGGGGACACACATGAACTGATACTTCAACATCTAGTAGACAATGGAATATATAGGGATTTGAGCATGTGAGACACTTCCACAGATGATCTCAGGATAGAGGTTCCATGATTCAAGGCTCTCAGGATGGTTCTAGTCAGTTGAGGGAGATGCGGTTCTACTCTTGTGATGACCAGAGACATTTTGCGTGGTATTGTTTGACATGCCATATGGATGAAGAAGAGATAGTCGATAGAACAACTATGAATAAATAATGTATAGATTAGGGAGGTGTGTAGGATAACAGACATGGAATAGGAGTAGGGAGAGCAGTATGAGGTAAATGATAGTTTGACCTATTGCCACTACCACCCTCAGGTGGTCCACACTAGGTTTAGGGAGTAGGTGACCAAGGATGAGGACAACTGCAAGCAGTGAAGGCCTATGAACCATAGTATCCAGGTATTAGTATAGGTATAATATGTGTCTTATATATCTTATCTATAGAAATTATAGACACAAGTGTAAGCCACAATTTTCTTTTCAAATCCATTGTTTGATACTTAGAGATTCCAATTGATCCTTTCTCTAAACCCTTGTATTTGAAGACTTATACTGGCGAAGATTAAGTGATCAAACACTTCTTCTGATAGTGTTTCCCAACTCTTGGAGGATAGATTTTCCTTCAGTATCTCTTTATAGTAGTGATGAGGCTTTATGACATCATACTCAGTATATAATGGCTTTCCATAGTTCATTAATTGGTTGGCTACTTCATACAGAGGATGTTGTGTGTACAAATTGATAGGAAGAGGTTTTTTTTATGTGTGAGAAGGAATATAATATAGATCAATATGGGATCATATGTAGGTGTATACAACTGATTACTCACTATTTTTCTAGTATTACCCTTGGAAGTAGATACTATGTGCATTCTTCTTCCCAAAGTAGTGGTAGAGTATGAGTATATCTTCCCAAGGGATGTTCCAGGCTTACATTCCCATTGTGAGATAGAATTATTTGTAGAATTTCACCTAGGGACTAACTTGATATCTATTCTAGTATATTGGATGCCTCCTATATAGATTCATATTCTGAAGGTGTAGTTAGAGGATTTTTAGAGGAAGTGATTTGTTAGACCCAGTGTTTCCCCTTGGGAAGTCCCAATTTTGTTCGCTATGAAGGAGGATGAGAGATTGAGATTATGTGTGGATTACCATCACTTGAACTAGCTGACCTTGAATAATAAGTATCCACTACTAAGGATTGATAACCTTTTCAACTAGTTCAAAGGGGTGAGTTGTTTCTCAAATATTGAATTCCGGTCAGGCTATCACTTCCTTTGATTTAGAGATGAGGATATACCAAAGTTGAAATTCCAATTGTATCTATAGTCAATATGACTACTTGATGATTCAATTTTACATGATCAAGTCCCTAACAATGTTCATGGGACTCATGAATCAGATCTTTTATCCCTTCTTAGATCAGTTTTTGGTAGTCTTAATCGATGGAATCTTGGTGTACTCAACATCTAAAGAGGAGCATGCAAGACACTTGAGTATGGCTCTAGATGTACACTAAGAGAACAAGCTTTTTGGTAATCTCTTGAAGTGTTAGTTATGTGTTTGAGAGTTCCACTTCTTAGGATATAACATCTTAGAATAGAGAGTAGTAGTGGACCCAATGAAGGTTGAGTTAGTGTTAGCGTGAGAGACACTGAACAATGTTTCAAAGGTTCAAAGCTTCATCAGGTTGGTGGAATACCATTAGAGATTCATGCACAATTTCTCTTGTATATCAGAAACATTGAATAATTTGATCCAAAATGGGAAGCCCTTTTCTTTGAAATAAGGGTACCAAAATTCCTTTCTAGAGTTACAATATACGTTAATGAGCTTCCTCATGTTGAGAGAATAATATGAAGGTGCTGAGTACAAAGTGTTCTATGATGCCTTCAAAACTAGGCTTCGATGCGTTATGATGCAGAGGAAGACATTTATTTTCAATGGGTCTTAGAATTTGAAAACTCATGATAATAAATACACAATACAAAATCTAGAGTTTACAATGATGGTATTTAACCTGAAGATGTGGCGACACTATCTTATGGGTGATATTTTTATTTACTATTTCAACCACAAGAGTCTAATGTATATATTTTTATAGAAGGATATTAATTTAAAACAAAGTTTCTGGCTAGATTTCTTCCCGGATTATGACATTAATATAGTCTATACTTCCAAAAAGTGAAACATGGTGGAAGATGCTCTCATCAAGAGATATTCTCTACAGTTGTTGAGAAAAGCATCAGAGAGTTGGGCCTCATTGCAGTTTTCCATGGTGGATGGAGATAAAGTAGATTACCTCTAGTTGATGGTTGTTACCCCTTTTATTCTAAAGTTTATTAGAGAGGCTCCTCTTGGAGATACTAAAGAGTGAGGTTTTGTGTGTAATTTTTAAATCCTAACTTTAAAATTTTAATATCATAAACACTGAAGTATAACTGCCCTATGGGTTTTCTACCAATGTGAGTTCATTTAAGAAGTTTATTTTTCATGTAATTTATTAATATTATTTTTACTAAAATATATTTATAATAGGCTTTTCTATGATAGTAATTGAAAATATCCTAATTTTCTAAACTAAGAATACATGAAAATAGTGGAATGAACATAAAATAGTGTTTGAAGTGGAGATAAATCAAAAAAGAAAAAATGACCTTCTCTAGTGATTCTCTTGGTTCAAGAAATATTTATTTCTTAAAAATATTTAACTCTATAAATTCTATCAATACAGAGATATAGATCTCAAACTATGTGTCTCATTATGTTTGAGAAATCAATGCCAACAAGTAAGATCTCAGTTATTGACATCATTCCTTTAAGATTCAATTAGGGAATTCAATGATTGTAAAGCACCATGATAGAATTTAAATCTATACATGCTCACAATTATCGAATTAAGAAGATTAAACAATGAAAGTATACCATCACAATACTAACCATATTGACATAGAAGTCTAAACTCAATGAAAAATACACACCAATAGGCTATATATCGGTCAAATAATTGAAGAGAAAGTAAAATGAAATGATGAAGGAGAAGTCATCAAACATCGATGGATTATTTAAAAATTGAAATTCTAGAGAAAATGAAAGAAAATATAAAAGCTCAGAATAGTATCAACAGTTAAGAACACTAGGTTTAGCCTATAAAATACTTAGCTGATCATGTTTGCAGAATGAAAACAACTTTTGATCTTAATCTCCTTGATCAGAAGTTAATCATCTTTGAGCTCATCAGAATATCTCTTGAATATGACCTTCATTGCTCTGACCCCATTATTGTGAATGTGTTTCTTATTTCTATCCACTTTTGTCTAGAATGTGACACCTCAAAAGTTCTCAAAATTTCTTTTTATTATTATTTCCTTCACATGGGATATCACACAACTCCTTTTTTCTAAGTGGAATAAACAAGAATTTCCTTCAAGTGTCTCTCTCATGAATGACAAGTGAAATTTATTTTTCCCATGTTACAAACAATTAATGTTTACACGCGTATCCAGCTAAGCTTAAACCCGAACATCCTTTTGGTCCTTAATAAGGTTCCTTCAATACTACCACCAATAAGTAACTTTCCTACCTGAATGGCCTGAAGGCCTTATTTTTTTATTGATTTTTGATACCCCCCCTTTCAAGGGATGAGGGGGAACCCTTACAAGGCCCATAGGCTTAAAGATTACATTGCATGTAGGTTTGGAGACATTACAGGACCCATAGGTCTTAAGAAAATTATATAGACTACGACTTCTGAAAACTGCCCCTCCTCAGCATCTAAATCGTGATGAACACACAACCTTCACATGGCTATTCGACTAACTATCCTGTGTCATGATGCACATGCCCTGTACCAATGGAAATGCTATACCATCTCATTCTTCCAAATCCACTAGTCCTGCTCTGGTAAATGCATCTTGATATTGAATCCTCCTATAGAGCTAGTTCCCTGTTGAATCTGTCTGGGTGTCTTCATATCAGGTGTCCCTGAAGGCCTTGAGGTGGCCTAAAGGCCTTGAGGTGTCCCGAAGGTGTTGAGGTGGACCGAAGGCCTTAAAGGTGGCCCGAAAGCCTTACTAACCTAAAGGCCTGGGAGGCCCGAAGGCCTTAAGGACTACAATCCCAAACCGGCGGCCCATGGTGAATAGTTCTGGCTGATACAATACCAAATAGTACCTACTACAGTACTGCTACAGTAGTGCTACAGTGCTGCTATAGTACCACATAGTGCCACTACAATACTGTTATAATACATGTTATAGTACCCAAAATTATGCCTCTACCTAGTTTTGAACCTGGGTCTCATGGATGCACTTAGAGAGACCTCACCAACTGGGCTGAGGCTTATGTGCCACCAATAAGTAAGTTAATAATGAATTATGAATCAATTCTAAAAACTCAACTCTTAGACTTCCGATTGAGTTAATCCTCCAAAAGTTCTTAGACCTGACCCAATTATTCCACTCATTCTAAACACAAACTCCTGAGCTATTCATTGACGGTATGTACATCTTATTTATCATATAGAAATTGGGAAGAATCTTCTCAAAAACCATTCTTAAGCATATTATACTCCACAATTTCTAAGTCACCTTTGATGTATATTTAATCATCCCTGATCTCAATTAACATGAACAAAACAACCCATATTTATCATGCTCAAACCTACACAAATAAATCAGTGAACAAAATTATCTTCATCAACACACATCATCTTCCACACTGATATCATAGAACAACTTTTCTTTCCAATTTTAGAAATGTAATGACCTATTATTCTGTAATTGAAATCCAATCTAGTGAGATATCCTTCTTTGAACCAAAAATCCACTACAAGTCCATTTTAGACTTATTTAAGCATTTTAACTCACCTTCTATACTTAGTAAGAAGATCTCCAATCCAATGATGATGAAATGGTTTGAATTAGTTGGGATCAACACACTTTAAATTATTTAAGAAGCTTCTTTAATGTGCTAATATCCCCTTGGGCATTACCAGACTCCAAATTTAGACAGATCATCTTTCCTCACAGGCTCATCCCTCCAAGATTTGAAAATTATTTAGCCCATCTTGGAATATGGTCCAATGGATCTTAAACTCAAACAAGATCCACATAGACCATGAAACAATACCAGGACCATAATGGTGGATTGGTTCAGATTTCTCAATGGAAGCACCAGTTGTATCTAGAAAATGGTTGTTTATCTCATTAGTGGATTCAAATTAGTAGTGAGTTTCAGGATTCTTCAAAATATATCTTGGTTTTCATTAGACTACGAGGATTTAAGTTTGAGATTTAGTTCATCAGGTTTGTTTTGTGGTTCCATTTCCTTATCCACTGAAAAAAATCTCACCTTTAGTCACTGAACCCAGATTAATGACCAGTACTCATTCTTTCTCAACCAAGATAATTCAATTTCCTTCTCCCATTGGATAATACTGGAGAACAAGGTTTATCCATAATTTATGAACCCAATTTTTTTTGGTGTTCATAGATCTGAATCGTGATTGTTGGGTATAAACCCAAGTCTCGCATTGGATTCCATTAAGGATGACGGCTCATATGTAAGCTTGGATGGGAAATTCCTTCCATCATCCATGAGTTTTTGGAAGGATCCTTATATGGGCCTATGTGTTGGGTCCAAGAGACCTAGGGATAGAAGAAATCAATCCTGAAAAGTGGTATCAGAGGTTGGATTCTGGCCTATGGAAATTATGGAATGACAACATGTCAAAATAGTGAAAAAATTCGAGTTTGAAAAATTAAATGGAAATAAATTTTCATTGTGGAAAATGAATTTGAAATACTCTCAATGAGAAAGGGATGATAAATATTTTAAATGGATTGCTTGTGGTGAGAAAGATAGAGAATACCTCAAAGAACAAAAACATGATTATGGGTAAAACATACAAGGATAAAAAGATAGTTGTTTCATCAAATAACTGGATGGAAGAGTTGATGATGTTATGGAATCAGAAGCTTGGTTATATGTTCTAATGAGGCTAAAAGATTTTCGTAGATTAGAAGTTGTTTATTTGGCTTAAAAAGGAATACATACGAATTTGTAATCATTTTTTATTAATCAACATAGGTTGATGTTTGGAACATCAACGGAGAGGAGAAAGGATATCATGGAGTTGATCTATTCTGATGTTTGGTAAGCACTGTTTGTGTCCCTTGGAGGGGCAAGGTACTTTTTTATCTTTCATTGGTAACTATTATAGGATATGTTGGGTGTTTCTATTAAAGATGAAATCAGATCTATTTGAGGTCTTCAAAACATTCAAAGTGAAAAATGGGATTGAATTTTAAAATAATATCAAGTGTTTGAGGAATAAAAATAGTAGAGAATATAAAAGTGAGAAGTTTGATTCTTTTTTTCAACAAGAAGGAATCAAGTGATAGTTCATGGTGGAATACACTCTTTAGCAGAATGGAGTGGTAGAATGGATGAATAGAACCCTATTGAAAAAAACACGGGTGATGCTAATGACTGCAAGAGTTACCATGACATTTTGGGTAGAAGCAGTAAATACTTCCTGCTATATGATCAATCGACCCCCTTCAGAATAAATTTATTTGAAGGAACTAATGAAGATGTAGACTATTAAACCTACTGAATATTCTCCATTTCATACTTTTGGAAGTCCTGTATATGAACTGTTTAATGACTAGGAAAGATGAAAGTCAGAGTCAAGATCCAAGGAATATATCTTCTTGGGATACATTGATAGTGTGAAGGGGTATCTTTTGTGGGATACCACAATCAATAAACTTATCATCAATATTGATTTCATTTTTTTAGATGAAAATATCCAAATGATGATTGATAATAGCACAAAGAAAGAGTGTACAAAAACTATAATAGTTGAGGTGAAGGATGAAACAAAGGAAGAACCGGTTTCCTATGAGGCATTACCAGAGCACGATGATCAAGCACCAGATGATCTTGGACTATTATGGTCAAATAAAGATAAATGTGCACAAATATGGAACTCAATTTATGTTATTAAGAGAAATGTTTCATATTTCTTTTTGACAGAGGATGGAGAGCCATCATATTTTTTAATGGCGACCTATATTCTGGATATATATTCATGGATGGTGATGATTTGGGAGAAACATGAGGCCCCACATAAGAAGAATACATAGTATCCTATTATATTACCTTATATAAGGAAGTCCATTGAGAAAAAATGGGTCTACAAGATTAAGAGGGATGAAACAGACCAAGTGGAAAGATATCGTGCAATAATGGTGGTCAAAGGATATGCTCAGAAGGAAGGATTCAATTTCAATGAAATGTTTTCTCCTATTGTTATACTAAAGACTATTTGGGTTATTGTGGATATGTGTACTATATACACTCTATATCTAGTGAAATTAGATGTGAAAACATCTTTTCTCCATGGTGAACTTGATAAAGAAATTTACATGCTCAAACCAGAAGGTTTTTCCAAAGAAGGTAAAGAGAACTTGGTTAGTAGGTTGAAAAAATCTTAGTAAAATATCAAATAGGCACCAAGGTGTTGGTAAAGGATATTTGAGTCCTATATCATGATATTTGATACAACAGACTTAATTTTGATCCTTGTTCATATTTTAAGGGTTTAGATGGTAATGATTTTATCATTCTTCTATTGTATGTGGTTGATATGTTGGTTACAGGACTAAAAAATGATCAAATCTATGATATGAGGAAATATTTGCCTAGGGATTTTGATATAAAGGACTTAGGATTTGGGAAAACGATTCTTGGGATGCAAATTTACCGAGACTGGAATAGTGGAAAGGTTTGGCTATCATAGAATAATTATTTGAGGAATGTATTGAAATGATTTAATATTTAAGACTATAAGATTATTTCTACCCATATTACCATTAATTTCATGTTATTCTCCACAATAAGTCCTAGTAGTGAAATACAGAGGATTGAAATGTCTCAAGTGCAATACACATTAGTAGTGGGGAGTCTAATGTTCTCTATGGTTTGTACTAGACCATACATTGAACATTCAGTGGTAGAATTTATTCGGTACATTGAGAATCTAGGATGGTGGCATTGTAGCATGGTAAAGAAGATATTTATATACATTAAGGAAGCATCTTATGTTGCATTATGTTATAAAGGATCATATTTCACTATTAGAGGCTATGTTGATTCATAATTTTTAAGTGATTCTGACTAGAGAAAATCCACTACTGGTTATGTGTTTACTCTTGTTGGAGAAGATGTGAGCTGGATTTCAAAGTTACAATTAGTTGTGGAATTATCCAAAATTGAAGTAGAGTATTTGGAAGCTACACAGACCTATAAAGGGTTGATTTTTATGACAAGGTTGTTTAAGGAGCTCAGGAACAAAAATAAGCATATTACATTGTTTTTTGATAGTGAGAGCTCCTTGAACATTGTAAGAAATCCATATTTTCATTCCTGAAGAAATAAAATTAGGGTAAAATATCAATTTTTCTGAGATATGGTGGAGGAAGGAAGTGTGGACATGCAGAAAATTCACACTAATGAAAATATGGTAGATTTCCCAACAAAAGCAATTGATTCTGAAAAGCTCAAATAGTGTAGATCTGTAAGCAACCTTGCAGATACATGGAAAACTGTTTGGCAGATAGAAATGATATGTGGAGATTTTATTTTCACTTAATTAAATATTCAATTGAGCTATATGTTGGAAGAAGTTGTAGAGATAGAAAATAATAATGATGGTTGCCTCTTTCATTTCATTAAAAGAGTGTGACATCCTACCATTATTCCCCCATTTAATTTTGTAAAATAAATTTAATTGAAGGGAGACCAAAGGAGGGTGAGGGTAGGCTATAAAAAGAGATATCCTTCAACAGTTTTCATCATTGGATTCTCAAGAAACTTATCTTCATATTTGAGTACATTAGTTTTGTGAGGTGTTTTTCCACATATTCAATAGAGAATTTCTGGAGTTTTTCTCCTTGTAATTGAGAGAGTTTGTACCCATATTTTACCAAATTTAAATCCTTCTATTTTTACATGTTTTTTACCCCTTTCATTTGTGGTGATTTTCTAGGTTACATCCAGTGTTCATTTTATTTCCTCAGTTTTCACTTTATTTTTATCTTTTAATTATTGTTGTACTGAAGGGACAATTATTTATTATCCTAAAAAGTGGTATCAGAGCAATATTACATCCCAGGTGTGATGTAGGGTGGAGTATTCCCCAAACTAGTTTGATAATGATAGCGGGTTCTCATATAAAGCATGTGAATACATGGTGCATTAAGTTGAAAGTATTCTTGATATCGATGGTCTGGTGGTGAGTCCTGATGATGAGAAAAATGGCAGTGCAAGGTCGTTGGATATGATACATTATTGTTGAAGGGGAGGCCCAATTGGGTGGTCTTTGGTTTGATAGGAGGAGAGTTGAGTATGAAACCAAGTCCCACATTGGATTCCATCAAGGATAATGGATCAAATTTAATCTTTGATAGGAAATTACTCATATCACCCATGGGTTTTAGAAAGAAACCCCAAATGGTTCTATGTGTTGGGCCCGAGAGACCTTGGACTAAAGAAAATCGATCCTGATAATGATTTCTTCCTCTAATTGTTACATCAATCCAAACATCATGTAAGATAATAATCTTATGGTGAGATTATTTTTATTATTTGGATGATAAAATATATTATACCAAATCACTAACATGCACCCAAATATTCCTACATGAAATTCTTCAAATATCTGACTCAGACTTTCTAAAAATTATCTTATGCAGATATTTGTCAAACAGGATTGGTGCTAAATTCCTGAAAAAATTAAATTATTTTAGGAAACTATCCAATGATTGGTCAAATCTAAAAATAATCTTATAGACCAATTCTTTAGTTCTGAAATTGAGAAAATATCTTATGGCATACAAGATATTGAATTTTCTCTCATGCCCTTATATGCTTAAAATAGTTAAGATATTAAATAATTAAAAAATTGAAAAGATAAAAGTTATAAAATAATTAAATTATAATTCACTTTTACTAATAATTATATTATTTAAAGAAAATTAAATTAAATGTTACTCTTCAATTAATTAATTAATTACTAAAATAATGAAAATTTAAATTGAAATAACAAAAAACATAATTAAACAAAACAATAAAAAAAATATTTTGAAATAATCTTCAAAAAATAATAATAAACTAAAAGTTTAATAAAAACTATAATTTAAACATAAAAACATATATTAAATATAAAATTAATAGCTTTTTTAATTTTAACATAAAAAATAATCAAATGAAATTTAATTTAATATTTTTTAACAATTAAAATATAATTAAATTAAAGAAATTATGTGAATTTTTTTATCAAAATGAAGTCACATAAAATTCACCAACACTAAGCGTTTTCTTTTCCTCAAGAAAACAATGATCCAACTTAGTGAAAGAAAATTAATCTCAAATTTAAAATACTAGATGGCCATTGAAAATTGGTTTTCAAAATTATTTTATTCTTTAGAGATTCATCAATATGTGATATATTTTACACTCAAGAAATTAAATATTTTTCATTGAAAAACTGATTCATATTTTACAAAGATGATTTGACTTAAAATTTTGAAATCAAAATAAACTAATTTTAATTTACATTCAGTAAAAAGTAATGAATTCTCTCTACCTTAATGAGAACATACTCACTTAATTTGTAACAAAATAAATTAGACTCTCTGTTTGGATGAGAAAACTTAATAAATTAAAAGAAGTATAATTAACCCATATATCTACTTAAGAAATAAAATAACAGTTTCAACATATATTAGGATGTTTATTTCTCAATTCATTTGAATGCATAAATTATGTGTTTGAATCCAATTTAAAAAATTCAATGGTAATGATAATTTTAAAACATTCATACAATAATTTACCAAAGTTAACTTCATTTTAAAAGAAAAATCCAAAATGAATTACCCAACTAAATCCAATTTGTATTAGATAATCAACCACCTTAAAGTGGATACACAAAATTTAATTTTGAGAAAAATTAAAAAAAGCTGAAAATGATTTATTGAATCGAAAAAAATAAAATTTGAAATATTTTAGGGGTTTTATGGGTTTAAATTTTGTTATAGTTTGTCACATTGAAAGACCTTTACCTCACACTAAAAGTCAATATTTTCTTCAATATTGAATTTAAAGTGAATAAAAACATGAATACAATTTAAAGTTCAAGACAGATTTGAAAATTCAAAAGATTAAAATCCTATTCAAAAGGGTTATAAGAGAGATCAACATTTTTTACACACAACATAAGTAATTAAATACATATATCATGAAAACAATTTTTCTTACTGGTTACCACTTAAAAAACCCAACTCAAATGTGAAATATGTATACTAGTTCATATTCAAGAAAGTATGCAGAAACATTCATGCAAAGTTGAGAGTATTTTTCAATAACACACAATATTAAATAATCTATATAATGGAATCAACTAGCATGTTTGAAAACAAAATTTCAGCATCCAAATACTTCTTTATTTCATTTTTTCTTAAACCAATTAAGTTCAAATTGGTGGAAACCAGGAGATATAATTTAAGTGTAGCTTTAAGTGTATGATAAATAAGTAGAATTTTAAATTCAAAACTTCCCCAAATTAGAATATTTATTTCCCTTTAGACCCACAAAAATGAAATCCTTATTTATTACGACAAATCCAATTTAGCTGGAAACATCAAGATCCTAAAGATAGAAGTAGATAAACATAAGATCTCATAAATTACATCTCAAGTAAGAAGTAACCAAATTTTATAAATTAAGGGGGTTAATAAAAGTTTATTTAGGTTTTAGCTTCTTTTTATCATTATAGGTGAAAAAATATCTACTCCAATTGATGATGAGATTGGCTTTAACTGGCTTATACTAGTGAAAAATGTACTTTTAAGCTTGTGGAAAACCTTGTTTTACACTTTATTTTTATTAAAGACAAGTAGATTTAAATTTTTTATTGAAATTTAAAAACAAGAACTAAATGTAAATGTTAATTAAGGAATAGGGAAAATAAATCTTTGGTAAAAATACCCAAGAGGTTATACATGTTTTACAGTATGTTTTTAGAAAACATATTTTTCTTACCTACTCCATTGGTGGATGAGGTTTGGGTCATAAGAACCACTAATTATTTTATTTCCTACATATCTTTAACTTAACTTTTCTGTGGTCCCTCTTGAAATAGTATAGTTTATACATCCCCCTCACAGTTTTGTCAAATTTTTCATTTTGGTATAGAAGAATAATATAAGGGGCCACCTATTTAACTTTTTCAGTTGAAACTATTATTCAAGTCCCTCCATGTTTTCTTGGGATATCCTTAGCAGATTAAAAAAATTATTCTTAACTTAAAAATAGATAATATTATACTCAAATTATTCTACAAACATTAAACCTTATTCTAAAAAAACTTCAAAAACTTCATGTTCCTATAAAGAGAATGTTAGTTCATTAGTGTTATAACAAGGGGAATGAGTAAAAATATCAAAATGAGAAAGTTCAAAATAAAAGTCACAAAAAATATCAAAATCTCTCTAAAGTGATTTGGTTAGAATCCCTTGTTCTTCTTCCATGAACTTGGAAAAATAAATTATTTCTAGAAGGTAAATTTCAATAAATTCATCCTCAATCTCTTGGATTTACCCTTCATAATTTGGGAAGATAAACTCTCCTACATGGAACTCAGGGAAATAAAGTGAAGGATCATGAATTTCATTAGGTAAAGCTTCCAAGTCTAGATGATTCATATCCTATTTAAGTTCTTAAATATTTTTTTTTAAATTATATAG
Organism: Viscum album; assembly: GCA_963277665.1. Classification (NCBI taxonomy): domain Eukaryota; kingdom Viridiplantae; phylum Streptophyta; class Magnoliopsida; order Santalales; family Viscaceae; genus Viscum; species Viscum album. The sequence goes on from OY728143.1 coordinate 419,530,297, forward strand.
GAAAAATTTCTAACATATTCCAAAGGTTGCTCATTTTATATTAATTTTCATTTTCTTTGCATTTTTTTATGTTTTCTACTTTAATATTTTTTTTGAAACCCCTTGGAAGCCTCCCTAATAATGACACCAATTGAAGAGTGAGGTTTTGCATTCCATTTTTACCTCCTAACTTTAAATTTTTAATCTCTTAAATACTGCATCATAGTAGCACATAGGGATGTCTCTCAAAGAGACCATATTTATGGTATTTTTTATGTCACATAATCTATTTCAATTATTTTTACTAAACTATATTTCTAAGGTGGTTTTCGAAGATAGGAATTGAAATAAACCTAATTTTATAAACTATGAAGACATGAAAATAGTAGAAAAAACATTTAGTAGTGTATGAAGTATAGAGAAGTTAGAATAGAAAAATTGGCATTCCCTAGTGATTCTATTTGTTCAACCATTATTCATTGTTTAAAAATATTTCACTCCATAAATTCATTCAACACACAGATCAAGATATCAAACCATGTATCTCATTACGTTTCAATAGACAAAGAAAACAACTACGATCTCAGTTATTGACATAATTACTTTAAGATCGAATCAATGTATTCATGGATTGTCAAACACCATTATAGAATCAAACTCTAGATGTGCTAATAATTCTCAATCGAGAGTTGAGAAGCTTAAATAATAAAGTTCGACCATCAAACTCCTAACCAGACTGACTTATTAGTTCTCACTCAATGAATGAAAAACTAAAATAATCAATATTTCAATAAAATAAGGGAAGATAAATGGAAAAAATGATAGAAGGAACAATTATCAAATATTAATAATCTATTTAACAATTGAAATTATGGAGAAAATTTTAATTTGAAAGAAAAGATAAAATCTCTGAATGATATTTCCAGTAAAAACTAATAAATTTTTTCACTAAAATATCAGATGATCATGTCTGAGGAATGTGACTGACATTGAATCTTCATATCCTTGATAGAAAAAACCATTCTTTGATTTCTCATAAAGATATCTCAGTTATTCTCTTCATCGTTCCACTCCCATTGTCATGAATGTGTTTATTCTTGTTGTCCACTTCCATCTAGAATGTGTCTCCTCAAATGTTCTTAAAATTAATTTTTATTATTTTTTATATTATCTAGAATATCACACAAATAAATTTTACTAGGTTTAAGAAACAAGTACATCCTTCAGCCGTCTCTCTCATGATTGAGAAATGAAATGATATTTTCCCATGTAATAACCGATTAATTTCCACATGTGAATCCTTTTAAACTTAAAAATAGATATCCCACTAGTCCTAATATGCTTCCTTCAATATTTTGACCAGTAATTAGGTTAATTAAGAACCATGAAAAAATTTCACAAAATCAACTCTCAGACTCCATATTGAGTTAATATAGTTAAAGTGCTCAAACGTTTACTCATTGTTTCACCCATTCTCAACATAGACTCCTGATCTATTCATTAATGGTAGATATATCTTATTTATCAAAAAAAAAACTATGAAGACTCATCTCAATAACCATTTTAAACCATATTCAACTCGAACATTCTTTGATAACCTCTAAAACATATTTAATCATCCTTGATCTCAATTAACATGAGAAAAACAACAACTTTTCATCATGCTCAAACCTGCACAAATAAACCAGTGAAAAAAATTATCCTTATAAATTCCCATTGACTAATTTTTCAAACCAACTTGGTTTCCATAGATCCACTATTAGTTCATTCTTGATTTTTAAAAATTAAAACATATATTTTAAACTCATTCAATAAATCTACACTCTAGTTCCAATGAAAAAACTTGAATTAGTTCATCTTAATACTCTTTATCATCTCCAGGAAGCTTATCCAATGATCTTGAATCCACTTCATCATCCCGAGAATCCGAAATCAGATATAAGGTTTTTTCTCATGGGATCATCCCTCTAAGATTCAGAAATTATTCAACCCATCTTGTCATATATTGAAATAGATCTTGAACATGAACAAGATCCACATTGATGTTTGATGGATCATAAAACCATAGTGGTGGCTCCATGCATCTTTCTCAATGGAAGTATTAGTTATATAAAAAAAATACTAGTTCATCTAATAGATAAATTCATATTATTAGTAGGGTTTAAGATTATTGAAAATAAAACTTGATTTTCCTTGTTCTATGAGGATTTTAATTCAATATTTAGTTCGACACACTTAGTCTTTGGTCCCATCATCTTCTCCACTGGTGAAACAGATCGCCTTCAGTTTCCAAACCCAGATGAATTCCTAGTGCTCATGATTCCTCAACCTGGATACTTAAATTTCCCCCCTCATATGATCAAACATAATAAGGATTATCCTTCATTTATAAACTATGGTTTGTTTTTGTATTCACAGATGTAGCTTGTGATGCCTTTATCTAAGTGTTATATTGATCTAAGAATCATGTAATATGGTTAATCTTACAATAAGGTAATTTATATTATGTAGATAATAAAATATCTTATTCCAAATCACTAATAGCATCCCAAATTTTCAGATGTGAAATGTTTCAAATATTTGATGCATACTTTCCTAGAAATTATCTCACATAGAAATTTATGAAATGGGCTAGGTGAGAAATTATCTTATACTGATAGAATAATTTTTTTTAAAATATCAAATTATTGGTACACTCACAAAATAATCTTATAAACTATTTTTTATTATAGAAAGTGAGAAAATATCTTACATCGTTTGGGCTATTAAAATTTATTTCACTCCCTGCATTGCTTAAAATAATTAACATGTTAAATAATTTAAAAAATGAAAATATAATAATTATAAAATAATAAAATTATAACTCAATGTCACTAATTATTATATTATTTAAATAAATTAATTAATTGTTACTCTTTAATTAATTAATTAATTAGAAAAAGGAAACGTTAAATTGAATTAGTAGTAAACATAATTAAAAAAAAGTACTAAAATTAATATTTTAAAATATTATTTGAATATAAACAATAAACTCAAAGTTAAATAAAAAATTATAATTAAAACATAAAAGTATATATTAAACATAAAATTAATAGTTTATTTAGGTGTAACACAAAAAATAATCAAAAGTAAATTAATTAAATAAAAAATTATTTTAATAATTAAAATATTATTAAATTAAAGAAATTACGTGGTAAACTAGTATCAAAATAAAGTCACATCAAATACCAAATGTGAGACCTTTTGTTTTTAGATATCCATTAGATATTCTATTAATTTATTTTATTAAGGTGAGGAGAAAATTATCCCTTTATAAGGACAAAAGATTTTACTAGTATTTTTATGAGAGGACGTTTTGAGGGAGTTTCAAACATCCCCTTTTGTGGTACATCAAGGTGTGGTGAAGATTTACCGAGACCTTTGATGTTAGTTATGATTTCTAGGGATGAGGAAGTGTGTAATACAGTTTGACTCTCGATGCCTCACTTATTAGTAGGTGAAGACGGAGCACAAGGTTCCAGTGAGTTATGCCCAACTCCTTGAGGCGTTGGAGTGGAATTGGGATGGTGTCTATATAGAATTCGTGATAGAGCTCCCATGACCATCTATGGTTCACAATTCTATCTAGGTGACCATAGAATGACTTACCAAGTCAAACAACTTCCTAGGCATCTAAGAGAAGAGTTTCATAGAATGATTGGGACACCTTTACATGAAATAGATATTCTATCTTCACATAGTTCCCACAATGATCATTTCTAACCATGATGATCTATTCACATCAAAATTATAGAGAGTATTGAAGGAGGCCTTTGAGAGTTAGTTGTTTTTGAGCATGGTGTTTCACTCCAAGACTGATGGACAGACTGAGTAGAATATTCAGTTTCAGGATTACATGCTTCAGGATTGTATATTTTAGTTTGTTCATATTTGGGAGGATTACTTACCCTTAGTGGAGTTTTCATACAATAACAACTACCATTACACCATCGTTATGAAACCATTTTATGACTTGTATGAGAGACCCTGTAGGTCACTACTATGTTGGATTTTTCTAGGAGAGTCTTCACTCATAGACCTAGAGTTGGTGTAATTGACAACAGATAAGGTGTATATCATCAAATAGTGGATGAAGACTACTCCTAGATATCATAAGTCATATGCCAACCAACGATGGAGGTCTTTGAAGTTTGATGAGGGAGAGTATATCTTCCAAAAGGTCTCACCTCTACGAGGGATAAATATATTTGGATAGGGTAGAAATTTATCTCTGAGGATCGTTATTCCTTTTCATATACTATGTAGGGTCAATGTGGTGGCATAACACTCAGACATACCATCATAGTTAGATGGGTTAATGATGTATTCCATGTGTTAAAAATGAGGAGGTACATGCATAACCATTGGAATGTCATAAATTGGAGAAAGATGGTTATCGAAGATGGATATAATTTTACTAAGTGTCCTATATAGATCAAGGATCCAGAATAGAAGATCCTTCATGGGTTACTGATTCCCTTATCGCACATCGTTTGGTAGTATAAAAATCTTTTGGAGAGAAAATTGAAGTGGAAGAACCAAATGTGATCCAAATAACTTCATATTTTTTAATAGTTTTTTTTATTTTTAGGATGAAAATACTTAGGGTGGTGAGAATTTCATGACACTATTTTTTCCTTATAAATATTTGGAATATTTTAAAAGAAAAAAATTCAAGGCTAGGTGTTGAGTTAACATAAGATTTTAGGGCCTGGGGAAGCTCATTAGTGGTATAATAAAAATTTCAAATATATTTTATTACATTCCTACAAATTTTCTAAAATAATGGAATAAATACCAAATGAAGCCTTAGGTGAAAAATATGAGACCTCCATTAAATCCAAAACGTGGGTTTTACCCTAGGGGAAATATAAACTATATTGGTATTAGGTGTTTCTTTAAAGTGTAGTCATGGGAATATTAGTAACTTAATAAATTAATAAATTAATAAAATAATTTATTATTTATTATTAGTCGAAACCTAATACTTTTCTTTGTAAAAACAATTATGAAAAATATCTAGAGTTAGACACATAACCCTAGGGATTAAGAGAGATAATAGAAGAGAGCCTTGGAAAACGATAATAGGACCAGGGGCCAAATATCAATATTTTAAGGATTATCTATGCAAAAGAAGTTCATGGATCTCAACAATGGAAATGATTTAGAAAATTATTCATAAATGATCAATCCAAACCCCTGTTAGGGAACTGTTTAATTTAGATTTATCCCTTTGTCATCCCATGTCAAACATGAATCAACTTACCTAAAAAAATTGATTCGCCGAACGACGGTTGATTTCAGTTGATGTTTTTATCTTTCAAGATATTAGGTATTGATAATGAATTTTATATTTGGTTATTTTTTATCATTCTAATAGAATATTATATATTCAAACCCAAAAAATTCTTGAGTTTCATTCCTCTTTTCATGTTTAATGTTTTTCTTCCCCCATTCTTCACATGCTTATTACCATATTTTTTAGCTGGTGGTTCAACAAATACCTAGTGGACAATTATTACATGACCACTCTTTAGAACAACATATAATCAGTATGGGATCAAGTTTGTGATCAATGGAATGATCAATGTAAAATGATGACGGTGGATGATCAGAGGCAGATCGTGGTCAGATCAGTGTTTCCACATTTTTCAGTCTGGCATGTATTGACAACATGGTTTTACGAGAGTCAATTTATGAGAAGATTATGTGGATAGGATCCATCCACTGATGATGGTAAACCTCATCAATATTAGATCTGTGTTTTATAGTAATAACCATGACTGGATTGAAGGTTTTAGTGGCATGGGATACAGAACTGTGAATTTATAGCTAAATCCTGACTATATATCATATAGTCTGAAGAACACATGCCATGTAGTACCCTGGCTCTGATGGATTGGTTTTTGGTGAAAATTAAAATAAAGTATTAAACACTATGTGAGTCTTAACACAGTCTATGTAACCCATGATAGGTAACTCAACATATACCACCCAATTTACACCGGAATGGATATAACCACGCACACGAGAAACCCTAGAGTACATTGGAATAACCTGGCACTCAGACATGACTTGGTACCCAAACATAGACCAGTACATAAGCACAACCATAGTACACAGACATGGATTGAAGTAAACGAGCATGATACAAAGTACATGGGTAGAATTGGGGTAGGAAAGACATGATGTGTACTACCAGTACCTACACTATACCTTTTCTAGAGCATTTTAGGACCATGTTTTCTTTAGTTTGGAATAGGTTTTTTTAGGATACGTTTCCTCAGTCCATCCACAAAATGGCAGAGTGAGGAATCAAGTTCTAAGTAAAAGATGTGATCCCCTCTGTGGAATTAGTCTTGGATAGAGTTTCAATAACCCTTATTTATGGATCAAGGTGTTATCCTCTATCATATCTTCTTCCCTAGGTGGGGTTTTCAGAATTAGTGTGACCAACATACGCAGATATTGACCCCCTACTTAGCGGGTTAATCAAGTTAGGGTTTTCTATGTCTCCCATTCCCTTGGGTTTGTTCCCCTATATGTGTATCGATCTATTCCAAGTTCCAGTTCCCACTTATTTATGGTGAGTCTCAATGAAAATAACCTCTTAGACGAGCACCATTGACATTATTATAATCATGTAGTGATTTTCCCATATGAGGGTTATTTTAAAATCTCGAGTAAAATCTTAGGATAAAAGTGTGGTTGTGAAATTCTCTTGATACACATTATCTATCCTGATTATATATAGGTTATTATTGATATGTCTCATATTTTTAATAACATTACTTTGAGATGATGGGAATACTAATCTCTTGATACTTTATGTTTGGTGATTTTGTGATGTCACACTTGGAATATCGCCGACCAGGCTAGCCCAAGTGGGTCAGGTAATGAGAGTCCTAAAATTAATTATTATTATTTTTGAATACATGCAAGTTTATTTTAAAATATTACATAACTTATCAGTGAGTATTTAATTATTATTCATTATCTTCATAGAAAATATGTACAACATGTGTTACACTATTTTCAAATAGAATTAATGATTATTTTATTTGTTTTAATTATTAAAGAATTAGTATTATATAGATATAAACATGTGAAAAGTATTTTTAGTATGTTAAATACATATTTAAACAGTTTCTATATTTGATGTACGGTTTTAGAATGTTTTTTTAGTCAATCTTCTTATGATAATCACAGAATTGTTTGACTGAGTGTTACAGAATTAGTTTGAAGAATATATTTAATCTATTTTAATAATTTAAATTTTTTCAAATGATATATTTATATTTGTTTGAGTTACTTCAATATATCTTGATTTTTTTATTATCCAATAAGACTAAATGGCTTTAATATTATTATTTTGAATTATTCTATCCATTTTTGTGAGTTATCTTCAACTTTTACAGCATTGGGGAATTTATATAAAGGGCTTGAGTACTAATATGATGATATGAATACTTATGAGTCAAAATAAGAAAAACACTCTTACTCTGTGAAACATCAATTGATCCTATACATATCACTTACCACTATTGACGATCTATCAAGGACTATACCTACACTTCTTTAACTACTACTTATTTGACAAGATGATTTGATATAATACTCAGTATCCCATAACTATTCTTATTTTATTTATATCTTTTTTTCTTTTATATGTAACAATAGACCCCATATCTCAAAAATTATTTCACTTCCCATTTATTATATTTAATTCAAAATAATTCTCTTTCTTCTGGAAGTAACTTCTATATTCTAAGGTGATAACCACTATAGTTGTGACTCCCAATGTATAAATTCAGTGTTATTATTGGTTTGTGAATCATCATATAATGTTTATGTTTCTTGGTTATTGTCCCATTAAAAAAATTTGGTTGTAATCAGGTTTTGATCCCCATTAAAAAATAGTTTAGTGCATAATGTATCTCTCACTAAGTAAAGAGATATAAGAATAGTGCATGTACACTTTGGACCAAAATATGATATTTTTTTTTTATATCTATTACTTTCCACAATAAATTAACTTCATTAATTAAATTTGATAATAATATTATCTGGTCAAATATTTTACAAAGTTATATTTACCCACCCTCTAGAGCTTCTATTATCCTTTCCAACCTAGTAATCAGTATCAAAGGTAGAAACTTCTTAAGGATAGCTTATTTATTATATTTCTTTTCTAGATTCCTAAATATATTTACTAGAACAAGTTCCTTTTTGAATTTATAATTCATTCTAGAGTCTTTTCTTGTCTTCATTTCGAAACCTTACTATTTTACATGGTAAAAAATTCCTACACCTCATAGTCTAAGGATAAAGAATATTTTAGATGGAAGTTGTAAATCCTAAAAGTGGGTGGATTCCTCCAGGAACTTCTAATTTTGATGGAAATGAGTATGATTGTTATCAAAATAGAGTGTAATATTATCTAAAGAAATTGAGCATCGATCACTGGATAATAATGGTGAAACCTTAAAAATTTCTTGATTATGATCCCAATAATCTTATAGGAAACGACACAACTAAATATTTTTTTATTATAAGATTTTGAATATTTTATAATATTATATTAATAGAAGTGTTTTTAGTTGTGTATCTACTAGTGTGAAAGGTCATTAGATCTGAAATGTTTTTAAAGTAACACATCTTAGATCCGAAAAACTGATAATAACAAAAAATGGAAGGTTTTGAGATAAATAAAAAGACGTTAAAATGGGTGATTATGAGATAGTAAATCAGTTGTTCCACCACTTCTCTAGCATATTGAATAGAATTAATGCTCCTAGAGAATTTTTGGATAACCTTATACCTGTTGAAATAGTTCTACGGGAAATACTAAAGAAGTGGCACACATAGAAGGTAGTTATTGATGATATTAAGAACTTAAAGGAGTATACACTTGATGATCTTATTGGATAATTATTATAATACAAACTTTAGTTGAAGAATATTTCATAATAAGAGAATTTGAAGAATAAATGTATTACTTTAAAAAATCATATAAATTTTTCTTCTAACTCTTCTGAATCAGAGGCACAGAAAATTGATAAAGGATAAATCACATATATAAGAAAAATGATTTATAACCATATGAAGAGAAAGAAAAATTATAATAAGTAACCAAGTAAATATCAAAATAATTATTGAAATTAAATGAACGGTACTACATATAGACCGAATGTAACTAATTTTAAATATATAAAGAAGAGTCATATCACCCCAGACTATCCAAGGTTATAGTAAGAAGAGAAAGATAATAAGTATAAGAAGTAAATGAAATGTGACTATCATGTTTGATGGAGTTAAAATAAATAATATGATTTAAGTGATGAATCCAAAAGTTAGAAAAAGACAACCAACCAATATTTTATGGTGGAATATACAAATGAGTTATGTACTAATTATGAATATAGTTATTATTTTAATAGTGATGGATATAACAATGATGAGTTGTATGAAGAAAATATAAATATTTAAAAAATAAGTTATAAGAGTTACTGAGTTCTATAAATAATTTAAAGAATAAAATGAGATGTTTATCAAGGAAAGTGTGAAAGTCAATAAAGAGAATTATGCTCTTAAGGAAGGTAAGATAAAATGTACATCATGTTCTAATGATCAGATTTATGTTGATTTTGAGTTAGTTTAGAAGAAAAATGATAATATTAGAAAGGAAGTTGTTATATTAAAATAAAAATTATTAACTTTTTCTATAGGAAATTAAAAATATGGAAATATGGTTCCTATGATGAAATATACTAATGAAAATATTGGATTTGGTTATAATCTGTATATTCTTAAGTTGCACCAGACTGTTTTTTCATAAAGTTTTTTTGTAAAAGTTTATTCTGTTACATTATTTTAGTGTTAATTGTAGGGAAATTATGCTAATGAATGTTATATTATAATTCATAAATCATTTTTCTATACTAGAGATTTTATTTCTAGGAAATTATATTCTACAGTACCATATAATAAATTTTGAAATTGTTTTTGGGTACCAATGAATTATATTACCAACCTAATTGGACCCAAGATAACATGAGTAGCAAAATCATTATTTTCATAATTTATCATTTTAGGATTACCACCTCAAAAAACTCAAGGACACATAGTACATTTAAAAATAATAATCCTGACACTTGACCCATGGCCTATCAAATTTATTTAATTATACTAAATATAATGGAGGATCTATAATTTTTGGAGATAACTCAAAAGGAAAGGTCAGGGGTTTCAATGAAGCAGTTATTTAATTTTTTTAATATATAAAGTTCTATATATTTATGGGATTAAAAATAATCTAATTAGTATTTCAAAACATCGCAATGATATTATATATTCTAAATTTGAAGATAATAAGTGTATAGTTTTCAAAGATAATTCTTTTTTTTATGTGTATGAAGGGGATAATATTTATACCACTAATTTTTATGATATATCTAATCAAAATGATAAGTATATTTATTATATAGAAATATATAACATTATATGGTATAAAAGTATTAGACATGATGATTTCCGAATGATATACAAATTATCCAAGCATGGATAGGTTCTTAACTTACCTTAGTTAAAGGTAAGAAAATATTTTTTTTTGATTCATGCTTGAAAGGTAAGAAGGACAAGGATTATTTTAGATCTATCAATCATGTTTCCTATTCTAGAAACCTTTATCTCTTTAATCATGATTTATTTGGTTCTATGAAAACTAGTAGTTTGGGTGGTAATATTTTTTTTGTTATTATCGTTGATTTTATTAGATTTATATGAGTTTATTTCTTGTCTCATAAGCATAGAACCTTATCAAAATTTAATTCTTTTTATAAGTTAGTTCAAAATGTATAAGGTTGTTTAATTGTTTCCATTATAATTGATAAATCAAGTACACTATTTAATTTTGTGTTTGATACATTTTGTGAAGATAATGGTTATACTCAAAACTTTTCTACTTCTAGAACCCCATAATATAATGGTGTTGTTAAAAACAAAAATAGATCTATTAAAGACATTCCTTGAATGATATTTAATGAATATAGTTTTCCAAAGTAATTTTGTATCGTATCAATTAATACTATATTCTTTGTTCTAAATAGGGTTTGTGTTAGAACATTGTTAAGGAAAACTTCTTATGAATTGATTAATGGTAGAAACCAAAGGTTTTTTATTTTAAGGTTTTTGGTTGTAATGATTTTATCATGAATGAGAAGGATAATTTAGATATGTTTGGGGATAAAAGTGTTGAAGGTATATTTCTTGGTTATTATTCTAATACTAAATCTTATAGAGTTTATAATAAGTATACTATTACTGTTCAAGAATATATTCATGTAAAGTTTAAAGAATCTTTGGGTGTTTGTAAATCAATTTCTTTGAAACGTTGAAGATGATTTCATGGATTTTAAATTTGGTGAAGAAAAACCTCCATATAATTTATTTTTTGAGGGGGAGAAATATGATTTTAAATCTAAACCTATATTTTTAGTGAATTTATTAGGATCATCTCATTGAAAATGTGATTGGTAATATTGTTTATGGTATGAAAACTAGAAGCTATACTTTTAATTTTTTTTTCTAACTTTTCTTTTCTCTCTGACTAAGTTCCTAATAATGTTAATGATTCTTTAAATGATCCTAATTTTTTTGTTTCTATGAAATATGAAAATAATTATATTTTTATAAATAATTTTTGATCTTTAGTTGGATTTATTAAATATAAGGTGTCAATTTGAACTAAATGGATCTATAGAAACAATATGGATGAATCAGGAAAGATTGTACAGAATAAAGTTTGAGCTTTTTCCTAGGATATTCTCATGAAGAAAGTAAAAATTATGATGATTCATTTACACCATTCATAGGATAGAGACTATTATAATCTTGTAAGATTTTTATTATATTCAAGGTATTAATTTATATCAAATGGATGTTAAAAGTTTTTTCCTAAATGGTTATATATCTGATGAATGTTTTCCGAATTTTGAAGATGAGAAATTTCCCAACAATTTTTAGAAGTTATCTAAATATTTTTATGATATAAAATAAGAATATCATGCTTGGATTGAGATAATTACATTATTTCTTATAAATAATGATTTTAAGAAGGGTAATGCTGTATTTACTCTATTTATTAAAATAGTTTCTATTAAAATTTTATGTTTGAAAATATATGATGATTATATATTTTTTGTTTTTGTAGTGATTTTATTTGTAATGATTTATGCACATTAATTTCATATGAGTTTGATATGTTCTTAATGGTAGAATTAAAGTTCTTTTTTTAACTTCAAATTTATCAAAGGAAAGATGGGATCTTTCTTAATCAATACAAGTTTGATATGTATTTGGTTAAAATTTTTTGCCCTGATTCTTGTAAATATTTGAAAACTCCTATGAGAAATAGTTATAAATTTTATGTTGAGAGATCTGGTAAATATTTTGATGTTAATGTTTATAAAAGAATGATATGTAGTTTTATTTATTTTACTGCATCATTACCCCATATCATGTTTAGTTTTTTTTATGTGCAATGTTTTAAGAGGATCCGAAATTGGGTCATATTAAAGTTATTAAAATAATAATTTGATATGTTAAAGTAATTTTTAAATATGTTTTTTTTATTCTAAGAGTAATTTTTTTGATATCATATTCTGACTCTAGTTTTGTTGGTTGTAGAATTGATAGAAAAATAATGTATGGTATGAATCATTTTCTTAGAAAAAGATTAAATTCTTGACCTGCTAAGAAGAAATTATCTATTTTGTTATCAAATGATAAATCTATGTATATATCTACAGATAGTTGTTGTGCCCAAAGTTTATGGATTAAGGAAAATTTGTGTGATTTTTGTATGTATTCAAATAATTTTTCTATTTACTGTTCTAATACATCTATAATTTATATTTCTAAAAAACCTTTACAACATTCAAGAACAAATTATAATAATTTTTTATGTCACTTTATTAGGGATCATGTGAATGAGGGTGTTGTTGTTCTTAAATTTATCCATTATTAAAATCATCTTATACATATATTTACTGAGCCATTATATTTTTCTAAGTTTGAAAAAAAATTGAACTTGGCATGTAATAAGATTAATAGTTTTGTCTCTACATATTCATATAGATATTTTCTATTTTATATTTTTATTTACTTATAAAAAGGGGGAGAAAATAAAATTATTTTGTTTATACTTGTTTTTCTTTGTAATATAAAATAGAGGAGATTGTTTGTGCAAGTTCATGTGTTATTCTTTGTTGTGTTTTGTTTGATTACGATTTTTGAAATTTCTCATTTTTTTTATTTATGTCTTTTTAATTTATTGAATGTGATAATTTTAAATTGTTTTTCATTTGTTTAATTTATGTTACATTTTTCTCTTTAATGTGATTATACAATAATTTTATATCACTTATTTTATTTTTTTTAAATTTACTTCATGTGTTAATGTTCTATTAGAGTGTTTTGTTTTATTTTAACATGATAATATGATCTTGTATCAATGTATGAATTTTTTAGCATCATTATTTTTTAGTATTAAATATCATATATATATAATCATGGTTATTTTTAATTAAAATTTTATATCATATATATGAATAAATTGTTATATATTTTATATATAGTTATATATATATCGATACATATATAAATAATATATGTATATACAAGATCATATTCTTTATAAAAATGCTTGATTAGTTCAAGCTTTAAGCATCTCCATGTATGGATTCTCAATGAAGCACCCATCTCCTATACCTATTCAAGAAAGATTTATAGTAGTGGTAACATGGTGACTCACAGTAATAGTAAAACTTCAACCATCCTTTCTCGTGTGATCGTGCATATCTTTTAACATTTTAGAAGCTTTAAACAACACCAGTACCGCCTTTTCCTTCAATGGTAGTATCTCATTCCATTCGACAGTAGCGGTAACACCTCATCACTATGTGGTAGTGGTAGCACAAGAACCCATCAAAACTAGTAGAAGACTCACACACCTTCATTAGCTTAATGATAGAGGAAGAATATGATTTGGATCTTCTCAATAGTGGAAAAATGTTTAAAATCCTATCAATTGTAGTATATCCTTCTATTCAATGGAAATGGTGCCACCTTCAGTAGTGGTAGCAGAAGCACACCTCTAACTTTCAAGGTGGTAGATTCCACTAGTGAAAAAGGGATTTTTGTGTTTTTTTTATTTTTAACGTTGGTTACTACATGATGTAATTATAGGAAACATTGTAAATATTTTTTTAATATTTATCTATTAAAATTAACGTTATAAATACATCTTAGTGGGAGTTTTTCACATCGGTTATGAAATAACCAATGTAAAAGTTATGGAATATATGATTTTAATATCGATTATATGAAGACTATTGTGAAAAATAATAATATTCATAGTTTACTATGCCAATTAAATTTAATATGACATGAAAAATACTATTATTTATGATTTACTGTGTTACTAATATTAAAACTGATGTTAAAAAAGTTTTACCACGATGGTTTTTTTAGAAAACCCAATATAGTGAATATTGTTTTAAAATTTTCACATTAGTTATAAAATAACTGATATGAAAAATATTTTTTAAAATAAAGTTCAATTAATTCATCCCCTCTCAGTAGTATAAGAAATAAACAGTATAAAAATAGAATCATAACAAAAAATCAGTAGAATAAAAATAGCAGCAACACAAACATTTATAATTATAACTTTCAACCATAAAATGTATATTACAAATTAATTAAAACCTAATCAGAACTGTGAAATGATTCACCCATTCACTTTCTGAGTGTTTTAGATCATGTACAGTTTAATTAAAAGAGTCATTAAAAATATAAAAACTAAAAAAAATCATTTAACATGTATTATGAATAAAATTAATGAAAAATTAAAGGAAATGTTTATAAAAAAATCTAACCTTCTGGAACTCTATAAGTGTCTATGTTAAAATTATTTCAAACATAAATATTTGAAGATTTTGTCTAAATTCCTTTTCTCCTTCTTGTTATTGATAGTTCTATTTAAAATAATTTCTTATTTTAAGTAATTACAACTAAAATGTAGTAATTGTAAATGAAAATTCACCTTTTCTTTTACATATTTGATTTTTTTGATCTTCTTTTTTCTTATCCCTATAAAGTAATTCTATTCCCTATTTGAAAACAATATGTTAGAAATAAATTTAAATTAAATTATAATATTTAAAAGTATTAAAATATTCAAACTTACATGTTCAACACATTCATAACATTTTCTTACACTTCAGCATGGATAGAGCATAGTCAGTAATGTATCACCTACCTTAGATAAAAAACACCAACCATCCACTGACCACTAATATATATGAAAATATAATGTGAGTGGTTATTTTTTAAGAGATATATAACACATTATGAGATATTTGTTTCATACTCTTCAAGATAAGGATAAATCCTTCATTGAATAATTGTATTATTTTGAAGTTATCTAGGAATATTAACCGTTCTTTTTTTTCATTAGTCATTGTCCTCAAAATAGGTAAAATAATTTTTTTGTCTATAAATCCATGTACTACAGTTGTGATATGTTGTGTAAAAAAGTTATAAAGATAATTAATAAAAAATAAAAACATTTTAAATTTTCAATAAATTAAAATAATGAAAATATATATAAGAATTGAATTACATGTAAAGGACTTACGTCATGTTGATGCCCAACCCATCCTTAGTTACAAACTCCTTGATATATTTTTTAAAATGCATCACAGTCATTGAACGCCCAAAATTTCCATATTCCATTGGAATATCATAAACATCCAATAAAAAAATTTAAATATGTTGACAATATATCAAGACTATTATATGTTTTATGTAAAGCCATAAAATTTGGCATTTTTTGTTGTCTATACCATATATATTTACCTTTAAAATATTCCTGTAAAAAAATAGATAAATATATAATCATTAAAATGTTATTTTTTTTATAAAAAACTGAAATAATGGATATAATATATACATAACTCTATGGTAATTTTTAAAAAAAGTATATATGGAAAAACTAAAAAATGGATGTTACTTTATCCAACTATACAGACCTCATCTGTATGAAATGGTATTCTAACTTATCTATCTATAATATCCTATAAAATGACCCTATGATTATATTTCTCTATCTATTGATGGTGAATGGTGTCTCAAATATAATGTATCATCCCATATGAAAAAATATGATGTTGGGTATTATCAAAATATAACTCATAACAAATGTGAAGCCATGGAGGAGGATGTGTAAGAGTTGTATAAGTAGGAGGTGTGTGATCTACATGCAAAGGTTGGGGAGTGGGATCAATAACTTAAAACTGTCTTTGCATGTTTGCAAAAATTTATTGTACTGAAGATATGATCCTGTCCTCTATAGTATCAAAAATATCCAAAATTGTATCATCCAATGATTCTATGATTCTTTTATAAATATCATTCTTTTATTAATATTTATATAATGGAAAAACTTTTTTTTACTGATACACCTACTGGGTATCCTCATACAAGACTTGGGTGTTCATGATTTCCCAATACTGTAGATAAAATATCCTTCCTACCCTCATCTATGAAGGTCCTTTATCTTCTCCACTCCTCATGAGATTCCTATATATAATATTTCAAAAAATCAATAGTGAATCACAATATATAAATAATTGATTTAACTGAAATAAATAAATAATTTAAACAGGTTACAATAATCTCAGATAAAAACCTCGATTCTTCCATATGATATAGTCATTATTTTCTCATCTGATATCTATTACATTTTTCATGTCTACTTAGGGGGGGGGGAGAGATAACCTCTATAGAGGTAAAAGTCCCATCTCTCAGTTTTTGAAAATTTCCAGCTATCATTATTTCCAATAATGTATACCCTCTACGAGATAAAATATGAGGGTATATGTTTTTGGATTAGATCTCCTGTAAATTAAGAATAAATAAATCATTAATATGATCATTAATATAATAAAAATTCTAAAAGGTAACATTTCACTTACTAAAAATTCTTCTCTTCATCTACTTTCAAAAAATTGATTCAGTGTATCTTCATCTAGAAATGGATATATATCACATGGATTATGAAGCTGTTTATACCCAAAAATGATATCTAATGTGAGGGTTGATTTAAAATCCCTCTATCTCCCAGTATCCAATGATAAACATTTCTTCTATCTCTTATACTATCACACATGTCATATTTCATATGATAAGTGAGGGGAAAAATATACAATTATTAACGTTTCCTGATAAGTAAAATAATAAAATATTAAATTACCAAAACCATGTCCCACAATTGAGGTATTATCATTTTTAAAGACTTCTCCAATCAAAAGTAAAAATAATAACTTTTATTCTCCCCTCACTGTACTAAAAGTATTGATTTTTTTTTTGAATTTGGACCCCTTAAAATAACATTATCATCAAATTCAATTGGTATCATATTGCCCCAGATATGGAAAACTGATAATTTTTGCTAGATGTGTGCTTCCATATTTACCAACCCTCAAACTCTTTTCCCCCATAGAGGCAGATTCCTCTTCTGTAGAAGGATGATGAAGCTCATCAATAAGATTATGTGTACGGTCCTCCCTAAAGGTATGTGTACAATCCTCCCTAGAATTATGTGGTAGATCAGATGTTTGATATTCCAATATCTTTTAAATAAAATGAAAACAAAATGAGAAAAATATATATATAAATCCAACTATTACATATAATTTTAAATAAAAAAAGAAAAATGATCAAACAAAAAGTAAACTAAATTAAAATTTTTTTATTCATATTTTTTATAGTTATCTAAAATGATAACAACATTAATGAGAGATGAAATGAAATAAATTAATGAAAACAAATCCAAAAATGGGGTGTGAATAATAGAAATCCTCTAATGCATTACAAATTTTTTTACACAAAAAATAAAATTATTTGAATATAATAGAAATGATTCCATAAACATTAAACTTAACTGACCATATTTTTATTCATATTTGTTAGAGTAGTTAATTAAAATGCTAATACCATTCTTACACCAAAATGTAAAAACACTCTAACGTATTACAACATTTTTACAATAAAAAGTATATTATTTGAATATTCTTATATATATATATATATATTATTTTTCCATACAATCAACAAATAGATAAGTTAAGTAATTGTAAAAATGCAAAACTAAAAAAAACCAAACTCATATAAAAAAATAATTTAAGTTACTAGTTATAATATGTGTTTTAAAAAATAAAATATAACAAATATATCTTACATTTTATGAAATTTAAAAAATTATACTGGAAATAAACATATTTTACCGGTAATATTAAGAATTTAATAAAGGATTATTTTTCCAAATTCCTTTCTCATGATCATTTTTTATTCCACCAAGAATTTATATGATGTGTTCATTAATATTATCTATTAATATTTCTATGAAAGTAGGGATATCACACAAATAAACATCTTCATCAGTGTTTTCATCACCAACATATAGTTTTTCTTACTTATAATACAATAGACCACTACATGTTTGATTGATCACGAATATATAAAATTTGATTTTTCATGTGTTTCTTGGAAAAGAGGATCACCTGTCTATTCCAATCTATTTAGATTAACTAGTGTCATTCCAAACTCATCGTGTCTGACACTGTTATTACCGATATCCCATTTAAAGTTGATCAATAGAACTCAATATTTCGTGTAATAAACCACCCATATTTCTTCAATGACTCCCTAATATGCACTTTATATGAAGATTTTGTTTTTATCATTGACACTCAAACAATTCATTGCTTATGTGAACACCAATACACTACTATTCTAAACTATTCATATGTAGTCCCGATCTTTCATATGAAATGTATAAGCATTAATGTCATACCCATACCATGTTATTAAATTTTAATAAAGACCACCGACTATTCTTCTCAATCTTTCTAATGCATTTGATCTACCAAGAGAAATATCTTTAAACCATGGAAAATCTTTTTTTATAATCATTAAAAATCCATATACCCTTCTTCTCTGTATAACATTGATACATTAATATACAATTTTGTATATGGATGAGAATATTATATATTATTCAAGATGTATAAGTGAACCTTCTTTATCTATTCACATGTCAATGATTTTAAGTTCAAGCCACAAATCCCCTTTCCCCCATAATTGACTCATTCATGATGATATGTAGTTAAACCAATGTGATCTAATGTAGAAAAGTTTCTTGTAAACAATTATACAACCTGCTTAGAATTATACTTCTTAATAATGGAGGATTCATTTTGATATGGATTCTCAACATACCCTTTAAATATATTTATATACCTTTCAAAAGGATACATATAATGTAGATATAAATGTCTATAAAGCTTTCTTTATCGTACCAAATGAACCATTAAATGCACCATGATATAAGAAAAGATATAAGAAAATAAATTTCTAATTGAAAGAGTATAGAAACCGCTCCATTATCTAAATTATTCAATATATTTAGTTAAATAAATTTATTAAAAATTGAATTGAAAAAATAACACACCTTTATGATACCCATTATGACACAGATAGTAAATATTCCATACAATGAAACTAGTAGGAGCTACTGCATTGTGACATGAAAATCATGATATTTCATACCTTTCAACATTAAATCCTTTAATGATAATTGTTTTTTACATTTGAAGAGTAACAATACGATACTTTGATATCATGAAGACACTAAAAAAGGAAATATTATCCCTATTGGATAATGTGTGAAAATATTGAGGTAGGTATGTTTTCCATTCATCAAGAGATGAATCTAGCTCCAAATGTATTCCCATTGAGATTAACTCCAATATTACATTCAACCCATCTTTAGTCTTTCCTTTAATATCTGAAAATGTTACAATCAGTCTATCACAAATATTCTCCTCCACATGCTTGACATCAATGTTATATTTAACCTCATGATATCTCCAATATGATAGCTCAAAAAATATTGACCATATTATTCAAATATTACTGTCACTCCTAGGTTTTTGTGTCTTTTCGAATGTCACATCAAATTTTTTCACCCTCTCAATATTATAATCCATAAAAGAAGGATTCAAAGAAATATAAATTTCATGTGATCCACTGAATTCATTTTTTAATATTAAAAAGAGTGTTCCCTAGATAAAAACATTGATGATCCATGTATACTATTTTTCTTCCATGTTACAATTGATAATTTTAAGTTTGTTGTTTAAAAATTGGACAAGTTTATTCCCCTTAAAACTATTTGTAATTTTTTTTCTTCATATTCTTGGAAATCATTTATAGTGAATATAATCATTTAATGTAGTTAAAAATATCCCATTAAATATCAATCATAAATCCTAATACATTCCTCCCAAAAAAATTTCAAATCATCAATTAATGGTGATAAGAAAACATGAATATCATTTTTGGGCTCTTTTGGTCGAGAGATCATCAAGGTCAACATGACATATTTTCACTCCATAGAAAATTCATAAGATAAGTTGTAAATTACTAATAAAATAGGCCATGAACTATGCATGATACTAAGTATTTGATATGGATTCATTTCATCTATGTAAACTTCAAGTCTAAGATTTTAAACATCATTTTTTAATGTAGGAAATTATTGATCAATTTTATTCCACTGTGAATAATCATCTGGATGATGTAATTTTCTATAACATATCTTCTTATTTTTATGTAATATTAACCTTTTTTTGCATCATTTGAACTTGAAAATAAATTTTTAAAATGAGGAATTATAGAAAGATACCAAGATTCCTTGATAGGAGTCTCTATAACTACTAAACCAAAATGTGATATTTCTTTCAACTTATACCATGGCATTCAACATTTAGTTCACTCTCATAGAAACTCGTTTTCCTTCCAATATAGCACACAATCATTTGGGCATGCATGTATTTTCCTGTACCCCAATTCCATTGGGAATAATATTTCTTCTCTTTATAATGTGAATCTAGAAGATCATTTCTTTAGGAAGTATATATTTTAACAATTTAAAATCTCAATAAAAATCTTTTCACTCCATCCATTTTTCACCTTCATGCTGACCAATATTAACACCATTGATAAAACATAAATTTTGTGCAAGTGAGACACAATGGTTCTTCTACATCACCATATAGGCACTAAATTGTTGTTTCTTTTTCAATTGCCTCTGATTAAATATCATGAATCATTTATTAAATTTTATCTTGATTTTCATTTTTCAAATCATCATTATCAATAGATCTAAAATTTTACGAAGTTTCACCATGCCAAATCCAAGGGTTGTAACTCGAATTAAAACCTTGAAAAATTAAATGATCTTTGATCTCTCTTCATTTCAAGTTATTTATATTTAAACATTTTATTCATGAAAAATATGTCATTATTTAGAACATTTAATTTAGATAATTCCAAAAAATAATTGATTTCCCTTCATATTCATCACTTATTTGACATGTAATAATATAACTTAGACTCATTATTATCTAAGAAACATATAAAAAATTGAAATAAGTAATTATAATTTCAAATTTAATTACAAATTTACATTTATAAATAAAAATAAAAAATAAAATAACATATTACAAAAAAAAATACAATAGATTCAATAAAAGAAATATAAATTTGAACATATTTAATTCTCATTAATTAATAAAAAAATAAAAAACATTAATATACCAACAATCATTCAGAAATTTAAAAATATCTAAGATGTTTGACTAATTGGAAGTGAAAATATAAGTAGGAAATACAAAGTGACATAAATGGAAAATTGGAACTGAATATAAAAATGAAATTACCTTAGATACATATAAAATTAAAAAAATAACACCAAATGTAAATTGATATTGGAACAAGGATGATTGAGAAGGAAACACTATTTGTAAGAAGGTGAAATCAGTGGCTGACGATAGGTAACATAGAATGGTGGTGGTAAATGAAAACTGAAATATAAAGAGACATAAATGGAAAATTTGAATGATAAATACCAATGAAAACATCTTTGATGCATGAAAAATTGGAAAAATAAATAGAAACCATAAATTAATTTTAGATCTAGGACGATTGAGAAGTCGAAACCGATGGGAATAAGTCAGAAGAGGTGAATGACGACAGATAAAAGTGGTATATTACAACTCAATGATAAAGTGACATCAAATAAAAATTGAAACCACAAATATAAATAGACACAATTCACTAAAAATGGAAACAATAAACACTAACCATAAATTAAAATCTTAACTATGATGAGAGACACTAATGAGAAGAAGTGAAAGTGGTGGTTAATGACGAGTGATAGTTATTGATTGTATAGATACCAAATGAAAGATATTCAAATGAAATAATTAAATAGAGAATTTATTTTAGGCCACAAATCAAAGAGTGAATAGATTTGTGGCCACAAATTGAAGATTTTTTGGGTTAGGGTTTTCCATGTGAGGGAAAAACGAGAGTTTTCATGTGAAATAATAAATAAAACACTACTCATCCTAATCCCAATTAAAATTAAAATGTCTTTCCACATTGGTTATTGAATAAATGATGTGGAAATTTAGATTTTCCACATTATTTATTCAATAACGGATGTGTAAAATATGATTTTTCATGTTGGTTATCAAATAACCAATGTTAAGATATTTTTGTGTTTTATTTTTCATATATGTTATTCAATAACTGAGGTGGAAAACTATTTTTTTCACATCACTTATTAAATAACTGATGTATGAAAAAAAAACAAAAATATTTTTCGATAAATTATTTAACAACCAATTTTAAAAAAATTTCTCTTTTATTTTTCACATCCGTTATAAATAATCAATGTGAAAGTGTATAGGTAAATATAATTTTTTACTAGTGATCCTTATAATGTTTCTCTATTTATACTACATGCTAGCATCTATTCCCACCATTTTTAATTTTTTATATCTCCAATTTTAAAATATGTTACTATGAGTTATAAATTCTATGACCATGAGTAATAATTTCTACAACCATCAGCCATAATTTCTAAAACCATCATTTATAATTTCTATGAACATATTTTTAAATTTCAATAACCTTCAGTTATAATTTGTGTGACCATTATTTTTAAATTCTATGACCACTATTAAATTATGTGACCATGAGGTATGAATTCTTTTAAGGTAATATGTCTTCTGTTTATTTTTAATTTATTTTAAAATTCTATCTTTCTCTATTTTTGAATTTATTAAATATTTTTATTTACTATAAGTTTATACATATTGTTTTTAATATTTTATTATGTTTTAAAATTATATTTTAATTTTTCTTGAATATATTTGAATTTATTTAAGAATGTTGAATAGTTTATTAGTGATGCTTTAATTTCTATTCTTTGTCTTCAAAGAAAATATATAAAAGATGCGTTAGACTATTTTGAAATATAATTAATGTTTTTTTTGTTTTAATTAATTTATAATTAATATTTTATGGATAAAAACATGTTCAAAATATTTTTAGCATCTTAAATACCCATTTAAACTACTTCTATATTTAAAACATGAATTTAGAATGTGTTTTTACATTCATCCTACTTATGATGTTCATGGAATTATTTGACTATGTATTATAAAATTAGTTTTAATTACTTATTTAATACATTTGAATCATTTTACTTTTTTCAAATGATATATTCAATTAATTTTGAATTCCTTAGATATATATGGATTTTTTTTATATCTGATAAAATTGTTTGACTCTGATATTATTATTTTGAATTATTCTAACCATTTTCATGAGTTCTCTTATATAGTTATATATTTTCCAAATTTATATAAACTAATCAAGTACTAATATGATGATATGATTAATTATAAACCAAAGCAACAATAATATCTCATACTTTGTGAACCTTCATGTGTTTTTATACACATTGTTTTCCACTATGGATGATCTCTCAAAGACTGTACCTAAACTGATTTGACTACTACTGCCTTGATGAGATGAGTGATCAAATACTCAAGAAATAGTACCTGGAATTCTTTAGATTTTTATCTATTTTATTCTAATTTTTTATGAATAGAACACTACTTCCCATATTTCACACATGATTTCAATTTCATTTTATGTTTTTTTCATAAAAATTCATTATATTTCTTCAATTTTATTACTCTCGAATTCTAAATTCGAGACTATTTGGGTTGTGACTCACACTATAAATATTTTGTGTTGTAATTGGGTTGTGACTCCTTGCAAAAAGGTATGGTGTCTTGGTTTTACTTCCACTAGAGAAATTAGGTTGTAATCATGTTATGATTCTCCTTATAAGATTAGTTTAGTTCATAATTTATCTCTCACTGAGTACATAGGTATAAGAGAAGAGTAGGTCCAATTTAAAAAAAAACTACAATAAAAATTCCCCTTTATCTTTATTTTATTTTATTTTATAAATTAACATTGATAATAATATTATATGGATATTTTTTATAAAGGTATATTCACTCCTCTCTATACCTTCTTCTATCCTTTATTATAACGTAGTTAATAATTTTAAAAATCTTTATGAATTTAGATAATATGTTTGAATGGGATTTTGAGATAATAATGGGGATTAATTAAAACAAGAAAAATAAACCAATTTGAATAAATATGATTACATGTGGTTGAATATTGAATACTTTTCACAATTGAAATTAGGGAAAAAATATTCATGGGATAATGAAAATTTAAAAAATATGGAAAAGAATAATAAGATATAAATTCTTTAGATTCCATTTTACATTGTTACTATTATGAAGAAACTATTGCTAGTCAAATAAGAAGAATATGATACTGTTGATACTTAAATATCATTCAAGTATCGAATAAGAAGAAAACTTGGTAAAGTAATGGGAAAACTATAGATTTAATAAGAAATATAATAATAATATATCTGATATAATTATATAATAGAAGGATATCATGATACCTTCCCTAATTAAGATAGTGAGAAAGAGGGAGGATGATGAGCTTTTACACCAAGGAGATAAAATTTGTCAAAGACCAAATCACAGGACTAAGGATGAATCCATTTAATGACTTAGTGAGATAGTTAATAACAAGGATAATTTTTTTTCTAATGGTACTTTTGAAAGCATAGTGAAATTCAATGTTGATGGTGATTGTATAATTAGAGCTGTAAGATTTCTGTTGTAATCACATGTGTTTATAATAGAGAATCTATGATTTGGAAATCTATCCAATAACAACAAGAATAAACCCATGAAATCAATGACAAAACATTAAAAAATATTTATGTTATATTTAGTTTACTATATAAAATATTTAGGTAATACTGGGAGACACACATTCTGAGGATCTAGATCATAACTGATCATAGCTATTGAATTTAAAAAATAATTCATAAATAAAGATCACTGAATCACCCCCTCATAGTGATCTAACAAAATACAGACACTTCAATTAGTATTAAAGTAAACCTAGAATCCCTATATGTGGTCCATAATTTACTTGAGAATATATAATAAAAATTCTATAAATAACATGTGATTCCTTATATTTAATGGAAATAATTATCATAGTTAGAAAAATAATATGTTTCTTTATCTTCTATCTATTTTCATGTGAGTAAAAAATGCAATAATTGTGGTATTTATATCAATTTGTAAAGATGAACCTATATATTTTTATAAAAAAAATAAATATATAATCTTATGGAAAGTCATAAAATTTCATTTTTATGTCTCTTTATAAATAGTATCTAAAAACTTCATGGGGCGTCCAACTGTGAGGGAAATTTTGGATAAATTTGACAGAAGTTATGAAGGAAAGAATAAAGAAAATAAGGTTAAATTAAAATTTGCAAGAGTAGGTTTGAGGATATAAATTTTTTTAATTAATAGAATATTAATAAATACTTCTATATAATGAATGAAATTTTTAGTAATATATGGGGATTTGGAAAAAAACTGGTCGGTTCTATAATATAATGAAGAATTTTCTAGATATATTTAGTCCAATGATTTTAGATATGGAAGAGAGAGAAGATATTTCTATTGATGAATTACTTAATATTATTATTTCTTATGAAATGTAAGAACCTATAATTTTATGATGTATTTCTATTCAATTGAATTTAATTTCTTCGATAGTTTGCATTATAAAAAATCGTAAGTCTAAAGGAACCATAATATAGTATAATTTATTAATGTAATCATTAATTTAGATAAGTGAATAAGAATAATCATTTTTTTATAAAATTTAAATGTTTTAGATAAAGAAAATATATTTATAAATGTGTTATCATGTTTTAGTAAAATCATTATATGCTTTAAAAATACATTCTTCCCTAAAAAATCGGATTTATTGTTTTTTTGAGAAAATAATAGAATTAATTTTTCTACTCTTAGAAACAATATTTAAAAAAATTGTCTTAATTTTTGAAATCAACATTTCAAAATTATCTTAGAGTGAATTTTTGATAATTTTTTAAATATATTATTTTTTTGATGAACATAGAAAAATACAAATTTTTATTGAAATATTATATTTAGTTTAAGGAATTTATAATGCTCAATTTTGTTTCAAAATGTGTTTACAGGTAGTATTATTTTATTTATATTATAAATAATCTGATTAAATTCATTATAATTAATTATATATGGTATTTTATTGTAAAAACATTTTAAAACATAAGGACACATTTTTTTTGGAAAATTTATTTTTATCACATTTTGAGGGTTTAATTTAAAATTAAATTCCATCACTTATATGAATTGAATTTGATAAGTATATTAAATATTTTTAATCTTAATATATAAATTTTTTAATGAGTCTAATTTCATTTTTGTTCATAATAAATAGTTAAACCAGTAAAAATTACTCCCCGCATTTAAGGTTTAAAGGGGTTTACTAGGGGGTTAAACCAATATATAAGCATAATTTTTCTACTTAAACTTGTATAAAAAATTTTCAGTGGAAATATTTTAACCAAATTCTAGCCAACCATTCAATATCTTTCATGTTTTGAAGAATTTTTCTTGAGTATGACATTATTATATTTTAATCTTTTATGAAATCCTAAGTGGTTCCTTTCACCCACTTATAAAAGGAAACCCCTTCTTTCTCTTCTTTACACCACAAAGAGCCATCTAGCTCGATCACACCATAACTAATTATCTTTTAAACTTCAATTTATACTAATTATAGGGTCTATTATTCTTAAATTATTATTCCAAGGGCCTTTAATAAATGATATAAAGGAGGCCTACCAAAGAATAGGTAATCATCGTACTTGACCTATTACAAATTATATCTTATTATACATCCTATAAATCTATGATATTTATCATATAATAATAAATTCATATCCTTAATAAAATGAAAATTTATTATTATTATTCTTATAGAACAACTATTATTCACATTATTTTCCATCAAATTAGAAGTGAAAGTATGGCTTGTGCGTATCTGTGGATTATCACCTCCACGTAGTGATACAAATAATTTTATGTTAACATATTTCATTGATGGTTATTATTATGGGTTTAAGGTTTATATATTATATTTATGATATAATTATGAATTTTAATTTTGATATCATATTTACGTTCTTATTATTCTATTCGTTGTAAAATGATAATGTCATTCATGCAAATGTATGGACTGCCACCTCCACGAAGAAATGCGATTTATTTTTCATTTCTTCTTTACATTAATGGTAATAATTATATATTTAATGGATATATATGATATGTATGATTTCATAATTTTTTAATGATTAATAATTATTTACCTTTATTTTTTTCCATTTGTCAAAAAATGAAAACACTGTTCATGCGTACATACAACCTATTATCTCCATAAATGGTGTAATTTATTTTTATATTTATACCTTTTATAGATGAATAAATATATAAATATATATAATTAATACATATAATATTTATATCATGAATAAAAATCTATATATTATATAACCAGGATCGAAGTATAAGCACTGGAACTGCCAAACCAAAATTATCATGAAAAATGATACAATTAATGCTTGAAAATGTTAATTTTAATAAGGAATTGATACTAATTAGGTGTTTAAATGTTATAATTGTATTATATATTATATTAAATGTATTTAAATTATTCTTTTATATAAGTATAATACATTTAAATTTATTATACTGGAGGTTATAACACTTTTTTAGAAAGTCAAACTTGATGTAAGAGATTAATGTTACGATCTCATTGTTCCTGGGGATTGTTTATGATGAAATATCTAACGAGAACATTTATGAACTATATCTCATGAATCCCATTAATTTTATACTCCTTTTTTATTTATATATATTACATGTTTTCTACAACACCCCAAACATTTTATGGTATGATTCTCTTAAATACATTCAATTCATAGAATATATTACATGAAGCACTGAGTCTATGTGAAACAAAAATTTATTATTTATAGGATATAGTCATAACCTAGCCATTGAATATAAATTTTTCACTTTTGTGTTTCGAATTTCAAAAAACAGACATACACGGTTGTGATCAGGGTGATATTTATAGTCTAATAGAACTAACTTATTTTTCAGTGAATTGTAACCTACCTTTATGAATAGTAAACTACCCTTATGAATATAAAGTTTCCATTATAAATGTTAATATAACTTTTATGAATGGTATCCAAACCCATGAATGTATAAACAAATTTTGGCACCTTAAAAATGAAGATGAATATATTAAGTGTTTGTATTTTTCAATTAAATAATTATTTTAATTAAAAATTAAAGTAATCATAATTATAAAATTATTTTTGAAAAATGGAGTTCATTTTTGGATTCTACACATCAGAAAATGTTTAGGGTGAATTTTTCGGATTTTTCCGAAATACTTGAATTTTTGGTGAATAGTAAAATAAATTAATTTACCGTATAAATACATTATAATTTAAAATAACTATTCCTAGAATCACGAGTGATGTAATCACAAAAATATCAAACTCACAAGAATATATTACTATTTTAGGTCATGTAATACTCATTATTTTTATCTTGTGAAGAAATAATAAATTACTGATAATAATATTAAGAATACCCTCCTCCTCTCCACTATATGAACCATCCCTCACCGCCTCTTCCTCCCACACCAATCAAGCTTCAATAATTGCCTAAACTCTGATAAAATATCTCCCTAATCTCATCCCCCACTTCTAAGACTATCTGGTCTCACCAAAAGGCCAAAACAATGCCTTAAAGGGATTCTCAAGGAGGAGTACCCAAGAGGTGAACTTCTCTTCTCTTTTCATTCAAATTCCTTTACAAGTTCCATTATTCTGTTTCTCTCTCCTAACCTCCCCACATATAAGTGATATGATAATTCCATTACCTTAAATGGACTTTAATTTTATTATTCTAATGTAATATTTCATCATTATCTCTTCTTTCCCCCACCTCTTACACTAAAAATGAAAATACCATCTGAGATGTGTTGATTTATCACATTGAAGGACGACATGTATTCAATTTCTATTAATATCTTAAAGAATGGTCATGAAACCTTTTTAATGGTTGAACCAGATAATAATATACTCATTTTACCTTATTAAATGTTCTGTAATCTTTACACACTCATAATACAAAATAATAATACAAAGCAAGTTCATTATGCACAAAATCACAAATTTAATCCAAGAATTTATCAATAAACTTTAACTAATGGTTCATCCTCAATTATATTCCAGAATAATTATAAGATAATTTATAATGTAACTAATAATATATATTTACAATTCTGGATGTTTAACCACATTTTAAATGAACTTTCAAACATGAATACAAGTAAACTGGAGAGGAAAACCAAGGAAGAAAGTGCTTCCAAAATAGTAAAATTGAATCTCTTAAACCCATCAAAAAGGGAATGACTGAAAATAATAAGTTTATAAAATATCAATTAAATGTTTATTAGGTTCTGTAATTATTAATTAATGAAGCTAAATTTGATTATTCAGGTCATTAAGATCAATCAAGAACACTTTCGGGCATAATGTAAGGGATCCTCTCTCTCACTATTGGTCAAGAATTTCCCTATGTTGTGTCCTTTTATTTTTAATTCATAATGATAGGGTATGTTTTATAACCTCCCCCATAATTCCTTTATGATATATAAATTATGGGATACCCTTTTACCTCTCATTAATCCCTCATAACTACACTTGTTACCAATGCCAAAATGTTTGTATGGGGTTTCTTACCTCACTTTTATTTATGTGAGATTTCCATAGTTTTCCATTTACTTCTTCCATGTGGTGTATTGTGTACTGAAATGTGACATATATTATCATGATTCTATTTATATTCATGGTATTCTATTATTTATTTGGTGTTTATTAACTTTTGGTCGTACGACTCAATTGATTCTAACATGATAATGGAATTTGTCTCATTTTCCATTTCATTGAGACTTACTTTGTATTTTGCACCTAATCTTTCTTATGTGGTGTATCTAATTCCCATTTGAGATCATTTTTCATTTTAAATTATAATTATAGTAAATATCCAACTTGTTATATCATGGATATAATTTTTTCAGTGATGGGTGGGACCCACTATATCCCCTTGATGCATCGATAGTTCTCATGAGACAATTAGTTAGAGACAAAACCTTTGAGTTTGTTTCCAAAAATCAGATGGGTTTCTACCCACATAACTAAACCATTTTAATGGTATTATGGTATCATGTTTCAGATACATGAAGTCCAATTAGTAAGTATTCTCTTTATTCATTTTTAGTTATTACTATCCATGAGGTTTTCACTATGGGAAAATATATAGATGCAGTTTTATTATAAGTTTACTAATGGCGTGTGTTTTTCATTTTTGCACCATGACATATTTATTATGCCAATTTTTTTTATGATTCAGTTATTGATTCATGATTTAGATATTTTTATCCCTTATTTAGAATTTTAGCTTACCCATTTTATTTTTTTTACCTTCAACAGGTTATGAAGAGGAGATCATTTATTGAGTTTTTGTGAATGTAGTTTATTAGTTTTTGTTATGTATTGTATTTTTTTACCTTTTCCAATGTAATTTGAGTTACATATGTGTATATAGTTCCTTCAAGACTACTAAACTGATCATTCCTTCAGGATTTAACTCCTCTTAATCATGCAAATTTATTAATTAATGCACTAGATCTCAGCTTCTGGGGTATCTTGGTATATGACAATGGTCATTTCTTCACTCTTGGTTTGACACTCTCAAGGGATATGCTTAAGATAATTCACATTTTATTTACAATCCATTATGAAGTATTTGAATGTAAATTTTCCCAATAGAAACCATATTTATGAGATTATATATTAATATAAGTAAAATTTATGCTAAATACTTTTCTAGTCAAGATTATAAATTATGATTCATAACCTAATATATTGTATTCCATTATTTAGAAATGGCGCCTAATGGAAGTAGGTAAATTTATAATCATGGACAATGTAGGGATTTTCCCATTGAGAAATTTAACACAATCAATTTTGGAGAAGATCATATCATGACCATATTAGGACAAATTATTCAGGTTGTGATGAATAACCATGATACACCTATGTTGGTTCATTTAATGTGGAATAAACCCCCATCTTTTATTGTGACTACTAATATAGTGCTATCTGAGCAGTGGATCAAGTCCCTTGAAAAGATATTCATGGAATTAAGATGTAATGCAAATGAAAAGATAGTGGTGGAAGTGTATTGTCTCAAGGGTGATGTTGATCAATGGTGGTCCTTGATCTAGAATACCCTGGAGGAAGAATAAATATAAGATATGTAATGGAGGAAATTTAAGATAATATTCTTCGAAAAACATTTCCCTCGTGAGAAACGAAACGAAATAAAGAAGAAATTCCTTGGAATAAAGAAAGGGGAAGAAGACAGTGTTGCAGAGTATGAGTCTACCTTCATAAGAATAGCTAGGTATACCATAGATTATATACATGACTCAGAAGACAATATTGATAATTTATTTGAAGGTATTAAGCTAATTCTTCGAAGGGCACAAGCTTCTCAAAAATTTTCAACATATGATGAAATTGTATTAAATGCTATCCAAACAGATAAGGAATTTTCTAGATCAAATCTTTTAAAGGGAAACCAAGATAATAAGAGGTACACTGGGAACAATGGAAAAGGTGAATCACAAAAGAAGAACAAGGGAATGAATAAATTCCCATTATATGTGAATTGTGAAAAGAATCATCTGGGGAAATGCTTGAAAGGAATGAGAGTCTACTATAAGTGTCAAGAAAAGGGCAATCAATATAATGAATGAAATGAGAAGAAACAAGTCAATGATGTTCAATGCTACAATTGTAAAGAGATGGGACACTATGCAAACAAGTGTCCTAAGCGCCAAGGAAACTTGCCTTTAAAAAGGCCACGAAAGCAAGGGAGATCTTGTGTGATTACATCTGCGGAGGTTGAAGTTTCTAATGATGTGGTAGAAGGTAGTTTAATTATTTCCTCAAACTTAACCGACACTTTATTTGATTCTGGATCATCTCATTAATTTATAACTTCCCATTTTTTTAAGAAAATTAAACATGTACAATTTGATTTAATAAAGGAGTTTTCAGTCAAAACTCCAAGAGGATGTATCATTGCAACAAAGGCATGTTGATAATACCCCCTCATGATACATAAATGTGCTTTATTTTCTAAATTTTTCATCACAACAATGACTAAATTTTATATAATTATTGGTATTAATTGTCTATGAAACTATGATGTGAAGATTTATTTCAAGAAGAATAAAGTTACAATATTTGAAAATGGTGTAGAATCCCTTATTTTTAGGGCAGAAACATCACCATTTGATTCTTATCTTAGATCCACCCCCAATAGCTCTACTGAATGCAATTAATAGAGAGGAAGAGAACACAATATCAATGGGTTAGGAAAGTAATATTCAAATTTAAGACTTACATATAGTGAAAGAATAAATTGACGTATTTCTAGAGGATTTACCTGGACATCCTCTAGAGTGGGAAGTTGAGTTCTCTATTGATTTAATGCATGGGGAAAGACCTATATGAAATACTCCCTATAGATTGGCCTCTATTGAATTAGTGGAGCTAAATAAACAACTAGATGAATTGAGTGACAAAGGATTTATTTGAACTACTGTTTCTCCATGGGGATCCCCTGTCCTATTTGTCAAGAAAAAAGATAGATCCACGAGGATATGCATTGATTATAGGGAAATAAATGCTATTACTAAAAGGAATAAGTATCCTCTACCATGAATTGATATTTTATCCAATAAACTTGATAGAGCACAATACTTTTCTAAGATTGACCTTCGATACAGATATCATCAACTGCATGTGAGTAAGGAAGATATTCCTAAGACAACATTTCGAACTAGGTATGGGCATTACAGGTTTACAATGATGCCTTTCGGGCTGACTAATGTGCCCTCTTTTTTCATGTATTTAATGAATAGAGTTTTCAAGGAATATCTTGATAAGTTTGTTGTGTTATTTATCATTGATATCCTAGTATACTCTGAAATATATGAAGACCATGAGAATAACTTGTGGATTATTCTGAAAAATATTAAAATAAATGAATTATATTGGATGATTAGAATGTGTGAATTCTGGCTTCAATCAGTTTATTTTCTTGTCCATATTATCTATAAGGATGAAATCTTAGTTGATCCTGCAAAGAAAAAGACAATCCAAGAATGAACCATGCCAATGAACATAACTGAGGTACGTAGTTTTGTTTTCTTACCAGTTTACTATCGACATTTCATTCAGAATTTTACCCAACTGGCTAATCTACTAAACAAGATCATACATAAAGTGTCTAGGTATGTATGAATGAAGGAATGTATAGAATGCTTCGAAGAATGGAAAATAAGAATGGTCAATGCTCTAATTTTGACTCTTCTTTCTGGAAATGATTGATTTGTGATATATAGTGATGCAAGAAAGAATGGACTAGGTCTCATCCTTATGAAAAATGACAGAGTTATTGCTTATACATCAAGACAGTTGAAGACTCATGAGAAAAATTACCCAACTCATGATCTTGAATTAGCAGCCACAATCTTTGCTCTGAAAATATGGAGACATTATCTCTATGGTAAAATATGTGAGATATATATAGATCAAAAGAGTTTAAAGCACATTTTTACATAGAAATAACTCAACATGAGGCAAAGAAGATGACTCGAGTTACTCAAATATTATGACTGTTCGATACACTACAACCCATGAAAGGCAAATAATGTGGATGATGCATTAATCAAGAAAGATTATGGAAACCTGTCCCAAATGAAGATTGATAGAGATCCTATATTCATGGATCTACTAAATATGGATATGTGAATTGTTATATAAGGGGAAGCATCATTACCCTTTCAAATTATTGCTAAACCATTTTTTATGGAGAAGATAAAAAGAACTCAATCTGAGAATGATAACCTTTAAAATAAAAGTAATGCTATTGAGGAAGGGAGATTGGAAGAATTTGTGTTAGGGGATGGAGTTCTGAAATTTGGAAAAAGGTTATGTTCCCTCTCAAAACCCGAGATAAAAAGGGAATTATTTTATGATGCTCATAGATCAAATTTCTCCAGACACCCTATTATCAGAAAGATGTATAGAGATTTGAAGGAAAATTTTTGGTGGGATAATATGAAGTTAGAAATTGATGGATATGTTTCAAGGATTATAATTTGTCAACAAGTGAAGGATGAGATACAACATCCAATAGGTTGTTGAGTAAATAAAGTTTCCTTATGAATTTTACATTCCTTCATTATTGGGGAGAATGTTGAGTCAATAAGGTTTCCTTATGACTTTACCGATCCTCATGTTTTGAAAATCACAAACACCTTATCTGAAGGAAAATTTCATTTTACCATGTGTTTTACTTTCATAAGGAAAATTTTCCTTCCCCAAGGAAATTTATCCTTACCTTGTTTTTCATTTTTTTCTAAGTATAAAATTCAGTTTTGTATCCAAAACCTTAGCATCGTATAAAACATAGATATAGAGAATTATGTTTTCAGGATCCTAATTTAGACTCCTAGTTCTCTGAATTTAGACTCTGAACTCTTATAGGTTCTGAATCTGAGTTATCTGAATTCGGACTCCGAAATCTTATGGGTTATGACTCCGAGTTCTCTGAATTTAGACACCGAACTCTTATGAGTTCTGACTCTGAGTTATCTGAATTCAAACTCCGAAGTCTTATGAGTTCCAATTCTGAGTTCTCTGAATTCATACTTCAAACTCTTCTGAGTTCTGACTCCAAGTTTTCTGAATTCATACTCCGAACTCTTATGAGTTCTGACTCCGAGTTCTCTGAATTCAGACTCCGAACTCTTATGAGTTTTGACACCAAATTCTAATGAATTCTGACTCTGAACTTTGTAAGTTCTGACTCCAAATTCTCATGAACCCTGACTCCGAACATTGTAAGTTCAGGTTCCGAATTTTTGTGAATCCAGATTCCTAATTTCCTTGAAATTTAGACTCTAGAATTATATAGAGTTCAGGTTCATAATTCCTTAGAAAACAGAGTCTGAATATCCTTGTATTATAGACACTGAGTATTTTTTAGGTTAGAATCCGAACTTTTATTTGCTTACATTCTGAATATTTGATTTTTGTTATGTAACCATATTTTTTCTTACACATGTTTTTGTTATAAAATGATGTCATGCATTAGTTACTAACTAACTGTTGTTTGTGTGACATGTGTACAGGTCTCTCTGAAATTCAAGGAAAAATATGACCGTCGGAGGAGGGAGTCGACTGTTGGAGTTGTGCCTAAAAATAGAAGCTCATTTGAATGAGCTCATAACTTTGATGAACTATTCTATGAATCTAGAGATCACCTAATATTGAAGTGTTTTCTAGAGAGAGACTCTTATGCTTAGTGCGTACTAAACATCTTGTTCAGATTTGCTTCGTGCGACTTCAGATGTTGCTAATTAGATTCGAGGACTTCCGGGGATAGGAAGACAGAGGTGTCAACTTCCTTAAAGTTCGAGGGATTCCAGGGATAGGAAGACAAAGGTTCCAACTTCCTTAATGTTCAAGGACTTCCTTGCTAAGGAAGACAGAGGTGCCAACTACCTTGAAGTTGAGGGCTTGTGGGGATAGCAATACAGACTCTGATCTTCGTATCGAGGGCTTACCCTAGTGTGGGTAAGAAAGAATTTATTGAAATTATAAATCAAGGGACATTTATCCAAGGTTGTTGGATACCATTCTCATTAGTTTAAAAGACTTACTACTTGTCACTTGTTTGATTCTAGTTTTCCGTTGCATTTTGTTTGTTGAGGAAATTATAACTATCTTATACTTCCTTATACTTGTACACTCTAATTTAGTAAGATTCTATAAACTTTAAGGTAGAATATTTATATTTGTAAACTTTCATTAAGTTTCATTTGTCCGGAACAATCTTTTCCAGAATCAATTTTTCGGAATCATATTTCCAGAATCTAGAAACTGTGTATAACTAGATATTTTGTGAATTACCTTCTTTAACCTTGTTAAACATCTTCATCTTTAAAAGTTCCAGAGAATTTTTAAAGTATACAATTCACCCCCTCTTGTATTTTTGATCATTATTAGATACTTCATTCAATATCTATATTATTTCGATCCTACATTTGGTATTATAGAGTATATCATACTCCACATACCATCTCAACAATTGGTATGAAAGGATTGGTTCAATGTGAATTAATCTCACGATTAGATTTAGTAGATAATTCGTCTTTTTTTTAAAATCATATTTTCGGATTCACAATTCCAAATTCATATTTTTTAAAGATACTCTTGTTCTATTTTTTCCTTACTAAGGATTTTTTTCCTTGTTTACAAAATTTCATTACTAACAAGTTTGTGTGGAATGTCTTTCATTAAGATGGAAAGAATCAATGTTGGTTCCATTGAAAACCTAAATCCAACAAGACCACCTATCTTTGATGGGAATGATTACGAATA
Source organism: Viscum album (assembly GCA_963277665.1). Classification (NCBI taxonomy): domain Eukaryota; kingdom Viridiplantae; phylum Streptophyta; class Magnoliopsida; order Santalales; family Viscaceae; genus Viscum; species Viscum album. The sequence continues at coordinate 419,567,354 of OY728143.1, forward strand.
TTGGATAGATCGCATGAAGAATTTCATTATCAATACTAGAGTGGATAACTTTGTTATGCTTACTAGAGGATATAAAATTCCTAACAAGAAAGTTAGTACTTTAACAAATCAAGAAAAGAATGAATATCAACTGAATTATAAGGTACGCAATACATTTATTTGTTCTATGACTAGAAATATATATAGCCAAATTTCATCTTGTGAAGCAGCAAATTGTATATGGAAAAATATTGAAGTTACACACTTTGGAAATTCCAAAGTCATTGAAACTACAAGATCCATGCTCAGAGATGAATATCATGGTTTCTTCTTTCCTTATGGAGAACCCATATGTAAGTTGCAACAAAGATTCATGACTATCGTTAATAGTTTACAATCTATGGGTGAGAAAGAATTGATGATGAAGATCTTGTGGATAAAATCATTGACATAATGTTGAATGAGTGTGAATCCAATAGAACAACTATAGATGAAAATAGAAAGGTTACTCAGATTTCTCTTGATGAAATTTTTGGAACTCTTCTTCAATATGAGACTAGAATGAAGAGAGATGATGACAACATCAAGAAGAAGAATGGGAATGGCAGTGTTTCTTTTACTATAACTTCAAATCATATGAAATCTATGACTTTTAATAGATTTACTAAATCTAAATGTAAGAATATTGTTATACAATCCGAATCTAGTGAAAGTGAATCTTCATAAAATGAACTATCCAATCTTGATCAAAGGATAAACAAGATAGATGTACATAAGAACTTTCAATCCAGATATAAAAAGAAAGAAATAAAAGATAAGAAAGATTCAGAAGTTACATGTTATGAATGAAAGAGAGCTGGACATATACGACCCGACTTTCCTATGCTTAAGAGAAAAGAAAGAAAGAAAAAATATTTTTAGAGAAACAAAAAGAAGTACTATAAAGCTAAATCTAAGAAAGTATTGAAAGCTAATGACACCTAGAGTGCCAGTGGTGGAGACTCTTTAGATGAATCATCAGATTACAAATATTATGAAAAGAAGAATCATGGTTTAATAGCTAAACTACCTATTGAAAATCATTACTTAATAGATAAGGTATACAATAGTGAATCCATGACCAATGTATCTTTGAATGCTAACTATAGTAATAATAAATATTATAACTCTTCTGATTAAGAATCTTCTTATGATGAAGATAATAATTTACCTACCTATGAAGAAGTTTCTAGGTTTGCTAAGCTTCTCAAGAATGAAAATTCTAATGTCAACAAAAATCTGGATAAGGAAAATTCTAGGATTTCTATACTTACTAAGAAAATATCGGATCTTTCTAAAGATCTTGATAAGAAAGCCCTTGATTTTGAAAGTATTTTAAAGAATTTTATGGAAGTAAATTCTGAAAAGGATAAACTTTCTAAAGATCTAGAAAAAGTAATTTAAAAAAAATGTTTTTGAGCCTAACTCTAGTACTAATGTTTTGCAAGATAAGAACTTAGTTATCTGACTAAAGTCAGAAATTTTTTCCTTGAGAAAGTGTTTGTCAAACTTTACCTTAATTAAGGGAAATTTTGATAAGATGTATTCTAAAATCAGACCTCTAAGAAATAATTCTGGTTTTGGTTATACTAGTTCTAAACCAATTATTAGTAATAATTATTTTGTTCCTCAAAGTACTACTTTCTATACTAAGTGTCAGTGCAATGGGCATTGGGCAAGAAATTGTTCCTTAAACAAAACCCAGTCTTTAGGATTTCATAAAGCTTATTTTTCAAAGAAAATGTGGGTGCCTAAGATTTTTTTTTCCAGAAATTTCTGGATCGAAGAAAGTTTGGATTCCAAAATTATAATTTTTTTATTTTTAGGAAAATAAGGAAAGTATCAACAACAATACTTGGTAAATAGATAGTGTATGTTTCTGGCATATTACTGGTAACAAAAACTTCTTTGAAATGATTATCACTATGAAAGGAGGAAAAGTATCTTTCAGAGATAATTCTAAGGGAGAGATTATTATTATAGGTAACACCGTTCTTCTTGAAAAAACATTGATTTCAAATGTTTTTTTTGTTATGGGTGTTAAGCACAACCTCATTAGCATAAGTCAATTATGTGATGAAGGTTACCTTGTGAATTTTAGGAATGAAAAATGCTTAGTACACAATTACAAGGAAGAGTTCATTCTTTCTGACAATAGGCAAGAGAATTTTAATACACTAAACTTAGAAGACCTTAGGAGCCAAGATCTACCTTCCCTTAGTGAAATGGAAGATCATTCTTGGTTATGGCATAGAAGGTTAGGACACTGTAACCTTAGAAACCTATGAAAAATCTCTAAGAAAAGACTATTTAAGAATCTTTCAGAGATTAGATTTGATTATTCAAAAGTTTGTGATCCTTTTCAATATGGAAAGAAACATAAATCAAGTTTTAAATTAGTTAGTGAGGTCTCAACCACTAATTCATTAGAGTAAGTGCATATGGATCTTTTTGGACCAACACAAACTAGAAGCATTGGAGGCAAATATAATGTATTTGTCTTAGTTGATGATTACACTAGATTTACGTGGGTTTATTTTCTAGTGAAGAAGTCTGAATATTTTTCTTATTTCAAAAGTTTTGGAGCCTAAGTTAAAAATGAGAAAAACCTTCCTTTGATAACCATTCATAGCGATCATGGAGAAGAATTTCAAAATTCGGATTTTGAAACTTTTTGTAGTAGAAATGGCATTACTCACAACTTCTCAGTACCTAGAACACCTCAACAAAATGTGCTTGTCAAAAGAAGAAATATAATTATTGAAGAAATAACAAGAACCATGTTGAGTGAGTATTCTGTAGCCAAACATTTTTGGGCGGAAGCTATACGTACTTCTTGTTATACTATAAATCGTGTTTTGATTAGACATTTTCTTAATAAAACCCCTTATGAGTTATGGAATGGTAGAAAACCTAGACTTTCCTACTTCAAGGATTTTGGTTGAAAAGTATTCATTCTGAATACTAAATATAATCTACATAAATTTTCACCAAAATCGGATGAAGGAATTTTCTTAGGCTACTCCACAACTTCTAAGGCTTATAGAGTTTTCAATAAAAACACATGTACTGTTGAAGAAACAGTGCACATCAAATTTGATGAAGCTGATCCATTTGTTTTTAAACAACCCCAACCTACATCTTCGGATGTGTTTTCAATAACTTATTATCAACCTTTGTTAGAAGATCATTCTGATAAGGAAAAATGTCAAGAAGATAATTCTGAAACATTTACCCCAGTAGATTTCCTACCCTATGTTGATGAACAGTTTTTACAAAACCCAAATTAGTTGTTTTTAAAGAATCATCCTAGTGATAGTATCATTAGTGATGTAAATCAACCCATAAAGACTAGAAGTTCCTTAAGAAATGAAGTAGAAAATCTAACATTTCATTCCAAATTAGAACAAAAAAGCACTGATGAAGATTTAGTTGATGATGATTGGATAAAAGCTATGCAAGATGAGATAAATGAATTTGAAAATAACAAAGTCTAGACCTTGGTTGAAAGACCTAAGGAAACTTATGTTATTGGTGTAAAATGAGTCTTTAGAAATTAGTGTGATGAAAATGGAATCATAGTAAGAAATAAAGCTAGATTGGTTGCTAAAGGATATAATCAACAAGAAGGAATGGACTATGAAGAAACCTATGCTCCAGAAGCTAGACTTGAATCTATTCTTATTTTACTTGCCTTTGAAGTGTTCTTCAATTTCAAACTTTTTAAAATGGATGTGAAATGTGATTTCATTAATGGTTATGCCCAAGAGGAAGTTTTTGTTGAACAACCTCCTAGTTTTGAAGATACAAAACATCCTGAACATGTTTATAAACATGGAAAAGCTTTGTATGGACTTAAGAAAGCCCCTCAAGCTTGGTATGATAGACTTACATGATTTTTTCTTCAAAATAATTAGGTCTAGGGAAATGTAGATCCAACCCATTTTATAAAGAAAGATAAGAATTTTTTTTTGATTTTTTAAATCTATGTTGATGACATTATATTTGGTTTAACTTAGCAATCTTTAACTAATTCCATTGCGGATCTAATGAATTTTGAGTTCGATATGAGTATGATGGGTGATTTAACATATTTCCTTGGTTTTCAAATTTCTCAAAACCTAGAAGGAATCTATATATCCCAACATAACTATGTTAAAGATCTTCTTAAAAAGTTTGGATTTGAAAACACTAAGAGTATAAGTACTCCAATTGGTACCAAAAATTCACTTGATCTTGGTGAAGCTAGGAAACCAGTAGATCAAACATCTTTTAGAGGTATGATAGGAAGTTTACTTTAATTTATAGCTAGTCATCCAGAGCTAATGTTTTCAGTATGATTATGTGAAAGATATCAATCCAATCCTAAAGAATCTCATTTAAAGGCAGTGAAAATAATTTTTCGCTACTTAAAGGGAACCATGGATTTATGACTCTTTTATACTTCTGGAAATGATTTTATTCTAAATATTTTTTCAGATGCTGAATTCGGTGGATGTAGAATGGATAGAAAGAGTACATCTAGAACTTGTCATTTATTAATAGATTCATTAGTTTCATGGTCATGCAAGAAGTAACACTCAGTAGAACTTTCCACTGCTGAAGCTAAATATGTAGCAGCTGGAAGTTGTTGTGCTCAAGTTTTGTGGATGAAACACACACTCACAGACTATGGTATGAGCTTAACCAAAAGAAAAATTTTGTGTGATAATAATAGTTCCATTACTTTAAGTAAAAAATCCTCCACATCACTCCCATGAGAAACACATAGATATTTAGCATCACTTTCTTAGGGATCACACAATAAAAGAAGATATCATTCTTCAATTTATCAGAAAGAAAGATCAACTTGCTGATATTTTCACAAAATATTTACCCTCCGATAGATTTGAATACATTAAACAGAAGTTAGGAATGACAACCATTATGTAATCTTCCTTGATAACTTTTTGTTGGAACCAATCTACTTATATTAACAAAATCTTTTTCATATGGGGATTACATTTTCTTGTTAGTTAGTTCAAATTTTTTTCTTCATAATGAAATTTCTGTAATAAAGATTTTATTTCTTAAAATTTTCATAATGAAATTTTCATAATGAAGATTTTAGTTTTTAAAATTTTCATAACGAAATTTTTCATAATGAAGATTTTAGTTCTTAAAGATTTTCGTACTTAGATTTTTCCTAAGGAAGTTTTTTTTGTAATCAAATTTTTTCGAAATATAAAGTTTTTCAAGAACAATTTTCCTCAATATGATTAATCTTCTTGGGAATACGAAAGGTATGTTTCCATTCCTATGTTTTTGTAATCATCATTTACTTGCTGGTATTTTCATTTTTCTTTAATATTTTTCAGATTCTCTTTTCCTTAAATCCAAATGTTTTTCTCAAAAACCTAAAAAGATCGGATTCTATCAATATTTCCTTGAGGCTATCATATCAACCGTCAGATATGATCAGAAATATTTTCAGCCATTAGATTGAGTTTGGAAGATGAATCATCACTTACAACACCTATATAAAGGACCCTCGAAGGGTTGTCCCAAATCGATCTCTAGATCTTACATGCTGAATTCTTACCCTCTACTTAAGCCCGTTCCGAACTTCTTAGAGTTTTCTCAATTCAGAATGTCTATAGAAGAGTCATCTTAGAAAGATATGTCTTCTATCAATCCAATTCCGGATTGGTAGGTGTATTGGGAGAGGTTGGTGCATATGAACTTCTTCAACAAGTATAATTCAATCATTTCAAAGAATATCAAATTGAATGGATGGGACAGTGTTTGCATATCAAATCTAGGGGCTCAAGATTTGGTATCTCTGTATTTTCTAATTGAGTTTTATGAATCAGTCAGTTTCTTTAAAGAATATGGAAGATAGAAGTTTTCCTTCAAAATCTATGGAAATACTTATGCTCTTTCATACACTATAGAAGCTAGTTTTATTGGAGTTCCATATGATAGAGAAACTTAATTTTGTTCTCATAAGTTGCCGGATGTTCAAGGAAGCTTTGTAAAGGTGAAATCTATGAGGTTCCTCAGTCTTACTGATGTCAAGCCTCCAAAGATTTCTCACCTCTCTACAAATAATCGGTTCCTTGAATTATGGGTTCAAGGATTTGTCATTCCGAGAAATGGTGACAAGGACACATTGAAGAAGAGTGACATGTGCATCCTAGATTTTTTGGTGAACCTGAGGAAGGTCAATTTGGTTAAGCATATTCTAATTACAATAGATAATATCAAGAATGGAAACCTGAAGGCACTGAATATTATGTATCTATCCATCCTTTCTAAGTTGATTGTTCTGTGTCTAGAATCTTTCAAAATTCCTTGTAGTTCAAAGACAAGGAATTGAAAACTCATGCTAGTCAGTGATGATACTTTGAAGAGGATGAACATTGGTTTTTCTAAAAACTCCTGAGAATTTTATGACCTACCAATGGAAGAAGCTGAAGTTGTTTCGAAGAATCAAGAAGTGGCTGAGCCATCGAAAAAGGTTGGAAAGAAGAGAAATTTTAAGGAAGTTGTAGAGTAAAGAAAAAATCCAATAGCTAAAGAAGCTCAATCCGCACATCCTAAACCTAAGAAGTAAAAATCATATCCGGATGAGGTTGTAGAAAAATGGAGGTAAGATAAGAAGAACATAAATGAAGGGGAGCCCAAGTTCAGACTAGACCCTGCTAAAGAAAAATCTTTGAAGGATTAGAAAACTGAGTATCTTGAAAGGGAAGAGAAGAAAAAGAAGAAAAAGAAGAAGATGAATGAAGCAAAAATTGTTCAATCTATTTTGAAGACTACTGAGAAAGCATCTGTAAGTATTCTTGTACCAAAATCTTTCATGGTAGAAGATTTACCTAAGACTCCGGGTAAAAAGTTTGTCACTCCGAAAAAATGAAAGAAAGAGAATAAGAAGTTGTAGTACAAGAATTGGAAGAAGAATAAAGAAGTGGTGACACCGAAGATCTCATAAAATAAGTTTAAGACAACCATGAGAAAGAAACTCCATCCGATAAATTGTCAATCTGAGCCTCAGAAGCAGAATCTTCAAAGCTTGCTACACCTGGGAAAGATCAGAAAGAAGAGGATGATAAAGCTGAACATGATGTAAACAAGCTATCTGAGGAAGAAAGTCTTAATCATCATTTTATTCATCCTGAAGATGCTGAGGCAGGAGCTGAGAAGGAGAAGATAGATGAAGATAGAATTGTTCAGCTGTCTGACAGTGAACAAAAATCTCAAGATGAGGAAGCCGTTCCGAGAAGTGATAAGGGAAAACATGTGGTAGTTGATATAACTACAAAATCTATTGTGAAAAAGAAGGAAGCTGGTGGATCTTTAAAGAGGAAACTAGTTGAGCTAGAGAAAGATCCCTCACCTAGGAAAGTCTCAGATTCATAATCATCATCTCTAAGACATGATTTTGTTGTGTAGTTATTGAAGAAACTTTTTGGAACCATTCTGATTTTCCTAATCATATACCCTGGATTCCAGATGCTCCAACACACCTGTAATCAAAAGTCATATTCAGTATCCATGGTGATGGATAAGTGTTTAAAAATGGAGGCAGATTTCAAGACTTTTCTCATAGTCTATGAGGCTCACAAGAGATTTTGCAAGAAGATAACTAGTTTTTAAAAGAAAACTATTCAAGACTTGTGAATCCTTGATGAATTTCTTGAAAGTTTCAAGGATGATTTTGACACTGAAGATGGGAAGATGAAGGATCTCACGAATAGATTTGGGGAAGAGCTAACTCTTGAGAAGAATACTCGAATGCAAGAAGTGAATGATTTGAATGGAAAACTTTCTTCAGTAGCCCAAAGCTGGAAAAGAGAAAGAGATCTTCGTATTGAGATAGAAGAAAAGTTTGTCAAACAAGAAGAAGTTTTGAAGGCTCTGGAAAAAGCTCTAAATTCCTAGGATGATAGAATCAAAGCTTTAGAGAAGAAATTTGAGGATCAGGATCAGATTCTAAAATGAGTAGAGGAAGATCCCAAGGAGCTCAAGAAGTTGGAAACCATTGTGAAGAAGTTAATGCCCAAGGATAAGGAAGGATGAAATACCCAATCTGATATTTTGTTGTATTTTCCTTCCTTGTATAAATTTTTCCTATCATAATGAAATTCTTGGTTTCTTGTCTTTTGGATGTGTTGTACTAATCTTTCGGGTACCATAATTTATTTTCCATTCCCTCAAATTCTTTTTGAAAATCACAAAGGGGGAGAAAGGAAAAAAATTACTAAGTAAAGAAGAAATATCCCTACATAAGGGGGAGTTTATCTAAGGGGGAGTTTTCATTACAAAGATTTCTGTACTCAAGATAATGAAAAATATCATTCCTGAAATCTAAAATACGATCCTTAGTGTTCCAAATCCTAAGGGGGAGTTAGTCGTATTCATATTTTCCCATATGATAACAGAGATATGTTTTATTTTCATAGTCTAGAAAAATATTTTCTAAGACCTTATTTTCTTTTTCGAAAGGATGTTTGTACTTTCCAAAAAGGGGGAGATTATTGAGTCAATAAGGTTTCCTTATGAATTTTCAATTCCTTCATGATTGGGGAGAATTTTGAGTGAATATGGTTTCCTTATGACTTTACCAATACTCATGTTTTAAAAATCCCAAACACCTTATCTGAAGGCAAATTTCATTTTACCCTGTGTTTTACTTTCATAAGAAAAATTTTCCTTCCCCATGGAAATTTATCCTTACCTTGTTTTTCATTTTTTTTATAAGTATAAAATTCAGTTTCATATCCAAAACCTCGGAATCATATAATAATTAGATATATAGAATTATAATTTTAGGATCCGAATTCAGACTCTGAGTTCTCTGAATTCAGATTCCGAAATCTTATGGGTTATGACTCCGAGTTCTATGAATTCAGACTCCGAACTCTTATGGGTTCTGACTTCGAGTTCTCTGAATTCAGACTTTGAACTCTTATGAGTTCTTACCCCATGTTATCTGAATTTAGAGTCTGAACTCTTATGAGTTCTAACTCTGAGTTCTCTAAATTCAGACTTTGAACTCTTCTGAGTTCTATCTCTGAGTTCTCTGAATTCAAACTCCGAACTCTTATGAGTTCTGACTCCGAGTTCTTTGAATTCAGACTCCAAACTCTTATGAGTTTTAAATTCAAATTATAATGAATTCTGACTCCGAACTTTGTAAGTTCTGACTCCAAATTCTCATGAACTCTGACTCTGAACATTGTATGTTCAGGTTCTGAATTTTTGTGAATCCAGATTCCAAATTTCCTTGAAATTTAGACTCCTTAATTATATAGAGTTTAGGTTCTAAATTCCTTAAAAAATAGAATCTGAATATCCTTGTATTATAGAAACCGAATATGTTTTAGGTTAGACTCTGAAATTTTATTTTCTTATATTGTGAGTTTTTGATTTTGGTTATATAACCATATTTTTTCTTACACTTGTTTTTGTTATAAAATGATTCCATGCATTCAGATACTAACTAACTGTTGTTTGAGTGACATGTGTAAAGGTCCCTCTGAAATTCAAGGAAAAATATGACAGTTGGAGGAGGGAGCTGACCGTTGGAGCTATGCCTATAAATAAGATCTCATTTGAAAGATATCATAACTTTGATAAGCTGTTCTATGAATATAGAGATCACCTACTCTTGAAGTGTTTTCTAGTGAGAGAATCTCCTGCTTAATGCGTACTGAACGTCTTGTTCAGATTTTCTTCGTGCGACTCCAAATGTTGCTGATTACATTCGAGGACTTTTGGGGATAGGAAGACAGAGGTGACGAATACCTTAAAGTTTGAGGGCTTTCGGGGATAGGAAGGAAGAGGTGCCGACTACCTTAAAGTTCGAGGACTTCCTTGTTGAGGAAGATAGAGATGCCGACTACCTTGAAGTTGAGAGCTTGCGGGGATATTAAGACAGACTCCGATCTTCGTATCGAGGGCTTACCCTGGTTTGGGTAAGACAAACTTTCTTGAAAGTATAAATCAAGGGACCTATATCCAATGTTATTGGATACCCTTTTCTTTGGGTTAAAAGTCTTAATACTTGTTACTTTTTTGATTCAAGTTTTCCACTGCATTTTGTTTGTTGAGGAAAGTATAACTATCATATACTTCTTTATTCTTTTACACTCTGATTTAGTAAGATTTTATATTCTTTAAGGTAGAATCTTTATATTTGTAAACTTTCATTAAGTTTCATTTATCCAGAACCATCTTTTCTGGAATCACTTTCTCAGAATCATATTTCCAGAATCTAGCAAGTGTGTAGAATTAGAGGTATTGTGAATTATCTTCTTTAACATTGTTAAAAATATTCATCTTTAAAATTTCCAGATAATTTTTAAAGTATACAATTCACCCCCTCTTGTATTTTTGAGCATTATTAGATACTTCATTCAGTATCTATATTATTTCGATCCTACATTTGGTATTATAGAGTATATCATACTCCACATACCATCTCAACAAAGGGGTGAGGCAACCTTTACCTATTCTTATGTGGAAGTGGGATGAAATTACTATAGATTTTGTCATAGGATTACCGAGGAAACCAAGAAGGAATGATGCAATATGGGTAATTGTTGATCGTCTCACAAAATCAACACATTTCCTTGCTATAAGATAGGATTTACCACTTAAGCGCCTTGAAAGACTTTATATCAATGAATTTATAAGAATTCATGGTGCACCTCTATCGATTGTGCTAGATCGAGGTCCCTAGTTTACATCAAATTTTTGGAAAATTATCTAGAAGGATTTGGATACTAAGATTCATATGAGCACTTCTTATCCCCCCAAAACCAATAGACAGTCTGAAATGACTATTCATACACTGGAAGACATGTTGAGATCATTATCTCTTGACTTTAAAGGTTTGTGAAATCAATACTTTCCTTTGGTGGAATATTCCTACAACAATATTTTCTATTCTTGCATTCAAATGGCGCCATATGAAGCATTATATGGTAAGAGGTTTCAAACTCTAACTTATTGGGATGAAGTTGACGAGAGGAAACTTTTAGGCCCATAACATATTGAAGAGACAACAACAAAGTTAAAGAAAATTTAGGCCCATATTAAAGCAGCCCAAAGTAGGAAAAAGTGTTATGATGAAAACCAGAGAAAGGATTTTGAATATTAATTTGGAGATCATGTATTTCTAAAAGTATATCCATGGGAGGGTGTCTTAAGGTTCGGTAAGAAAGAGAAACTATGCCCCAAAAACACTGAACCATTTGAAATTATGGAAAGGATCAGAGCTATATATTACCATTTAGAATTTCCACCAAGTATCTACAAAGTTCATAAGGTGTTACATGTGTAATTTTTGCAGAAATACATGCAAGAACCAATGCTTGTACTAACTGAAGGTTCTGGGCACATGGAAGATCGTGGGTGGATGTGCTCACTTTCCTTTTTTTCATTAGCAATGATCAATCTGGGATCAATACGATGATAAACGCCAGTCTCCATGGATTGATTTGCCCAAATAGACAAAGAAGAGGAAAGGTCCCGAAACCACAAAAGTGGATCGTCACAGGTTGATTATAATTAATTTAATTAATTAAAAATAATTACATTTTGGGTGTAATTTCTTCATTGAAATTCTTGATCACATTTCGATGTGATCCATCGTTGCGTTGCAGAAGTCAAGTGTAGACTTTATCTAGCGGTGATCCACATGTGCACCTCATATCTTTGGACATCGTAAAAGGAGTCTCTGGGTGCTATCGTAGAGAAAAATTTGCTTGCATTGTCCACCTTAGATCGTCTTGATCCGATGGAATATGATCACTCTCAGTCTTGAGAGTGTTCTTGGAGGACATAGTTCTTTCAGTCTTGAGAGAATTCTCCCGAATTTTTGTGCACAACGATTCTCTTGTGTTGGAAAAGAGTTGGGGTTGTGAGGATATTTATAATCATGGTTGAGGTTGTAGAGTTATGACAATAAATAAATGTGTTACACATTTTATTTATTTCATTAACTCTTTTGAAAACCCCATGTTGAATCATTAATTCCTTGACATGCGGCCACACTGATTGTAATAAATATCATTTAATAAAATGATATTTCCTCAAAATATCGACTAGAAATACTACATGGCATGTAATCATAAATGCACAGCGTGTACTGGTTTTTCATTAAAAACTATACAGTGTGTAATCATTAATACACAACGTGTACTTGTTTTTCAAAATAAAAACTACACGGCGTGTAATCATTAATACACGACATGTACTTATTTTAATTTTATTCTTCCTCAAACATTAAAACTATTTAGGCTTCCTTGAATAATTATTAAACCACATGTGAGAATAATCTTTATTCTACTTGAGATACTTGGATACACTTAGTGTGTGACCCTCTAGGCCTCTTTCTCATTGGCATTAAGCGGGCTTGCCTAAAGTCCAAAATTACTGTCTAGCAATGGGTAAAGGAACCCAAGTGAATGAAGTTGATACCACATTGACATGTCACCTCATTCAAATGATTACTGTGTAATTTAATCCCTTTGTCTCAATATCTCATCAAGAAGGTTTCAGGGAAGTTTCAAAAACCTATATTCTTGATCCTTCGTTCTCTGACTACCTGAAATAAACTGTTTGTTTCACCATGGCCATGGAATTTCATGTGATAGTTCTATTTCAATCAATGGTTAGAGATATCAACTTCTATAAATGGAAGGGAAAAATCCTTCCTCGACTCATCCATTAAAAATATGTCACTCGTGACGTACCCAACGTACCCTACTTCTCGCCAACTGTCTGCATGGCAGTTTTCGTCAGTAAATCTAAGTGCGCGAGTCATTACATGAGTTAATGATAATCTTCTAGTCTAAGGACTATAACACATGCTCATAGATAGTAATGTCTGATGACAGCAAGACAGGCAGAATTACTACTAGAAGGTCTGTTCTCATAGTCTCCTATCTTGGAGATTACCAAGTGCGAACTCCATGAGATAGAGTCTTGTCTTCTTACGAGCACTCGCACATGACGGTCTGTATAATATGTGTCCTATCATAGTATGTCATCCAACTATAGAACTTTATTTAAGAATATTGTTATATCATTTAAATGTTGTCATCATAGCGGGGATCTTCCATGACCTCATAAATGCAAAAAATGTTCTTGGACATTATTATATTATAGTCATGTAGAAAAATGAACAATATATAACAAGTGAACATTCATGTAATCAAAGTACAAAACAGTTGGTTCTCAGGACACCAACCCTAACAAACTCCCACTTGGACTAGAGCCAACTACCTATGACTTTTAGTCTGCTAGACCTGACATGATGATCATGTTTTTGATGAGTCAAGGATTTAGTCAAGGGGTCCACCACATTGTCTTCCATGGAAATACTACTCACTGCAACTTCACCTCTCTTAGAAAAATCTGTCAAAAGATGATACTTTCAAAGTATGTGCTCTGTCCTCTGATGTGACCTTGGCTCTTTTGAAAGTTCCACCGCTGCAGTATTATCACAATAGAGTCTGATAAGATCTTTACTGCTAGGTACTACATCCATCTCTTGGACGGAGCTTTGCATCTACACTGCTTCTTTAGCTGCCTCAAAAGATGCGATATACTCAGAATCTACTGTAGAATCTTTGACTACACCTTGCTTTGAGCTCTTCCATCTCACTGCACCTCCATTAAATCTGAATATGTATCCAGTATGAGACTTTATGTCATCTTGATTAGTCTAGAAACTATCATCTACATGTCTTCTGATGACTAGTTTCTCATATCCTCCATAAACTAGGAACTTATCCTTAGTACGCCTCCGATACTTAAGGATAGTCTAGACTACAATCCAATAGTGGTCTCCTGGATCAGCTTGATATCTGCCTACTGCACTCAATGCGTAAGCAACATCTAGCCTCGTACATAGCATATTATACATGACTAACCTGATCGCAGATGCGTAAAGGATCCTTGCCATTTTTTTTCTTTCCTCATGTGTCTGAGGACACATTTTCTTGGAAAGATGAATGCCATGTGACACTGGCAACAATCCCCTCTTGGAATGTTCCATTCTTAATCTCTTCATTATCTTATCAATGTATGTACTTTGACTTTGGCCTAGCATTCTCTTGGATCTATCACGATGGATCTTGATCCCAAGAATATATGCTTCCTCACCCAGGTTTTTCATAGAGAACCATTTATCTAACCATGCCTTAACTGACTGTAAGATAGGTACTTCATTTACAATTAGTAATATGTCATAAACATATACTATTAGGAAAACTATTGCACTTCCACAAAACCTCTTATAGACAGAAGGCTCACATTCATTCTTAACAAATCCAAATTATGTTATAGCTTTATCAAAATGAATGTTCCATGACCTTAATGCTTTCTTTAATCCATAAATGAATTTCTACAACTTGCATACCTTGTTGGCATCCTTTGGAGTCACAAACCCTTCAGGTTGTGTCATGTAGAAATCTTCTTGGAGGTTCCCATTAAGGAATGCTGTTTTGACATCCATTTTCCAAATTTCATAGTCATGTTAAGCGATAATGATCAATAGGATTCTGATGGATTTCATCATCGTAACTGGTGAAAAGGTTTCATCATAGTCAATTCCTTTATGCTGTCTAAAACCTTTGGCAACCAGTCGTACCTTATAGGTGCTGACTTGCCCCTACATGTCCATTTCCTTCTTGAATACCCATTTATTACCAATATTCTTTACATAAACTGGAGGATCTACCAAAATATAGACTTGGTTTTGGTACATGGAATCCATTTCAGAATTCATGACTTTTTGCCACTTGGAAACGTCTGTGCCTTCAACCGCTTCCTTGTAGGTAAGAGGACCATCATTCAAGAAAACCATATCGTTCTGGTTCTCTAACCTCTCTCATGATCCTACATAGTTCTTGTGTCTTTATAACAGATTGTTTTTGCATGGGGATTTTTGGAATCTGTTCTTGTACCAACTCCTGTGTATCTTGAGCCTCGACTTCATTGAAGTCTATCTCGCTTTCACTATATCTTTTGGAGATGTGCTCCCTCTCAAGGAATATGGCGTGTCTTGCCACTGTAACATTTTTATCTGAGGTTTTGTATAGGTAATATCCCCTTTTTCCCTTTGGATATCCTATAAAGATACACTTTATACCTCGAGGTGAAAGCTTGTTACCTAAAGAGGCATTAACAAATGGTTCACTACCCTACACATGTAAATTTGATAACATGGCTTTGTGTCCACTCCATAATTCCTATGGAATACCATTTCTTGATTTAGTTGGTACTTGGTTTAGTATGTGTGCTGCTGTTTGTAATGAATATTCCCAAAAGGATAATGGAAGACTCACATGACTCATCATTGATCTCACCATGTCCAACAGGGTGCAGTTCCTCCTTTCACTTACACCATTCCACTGAGGTGTGTAAGGAGGAGTGAGTTGAGATAGAATCCCAAAATCCCGTAAGAAATCAATGAATTTCTGATTAAGATATTCTCCTTCTCTGTCTGAGCAGAGTTTCTTAATCTTCTTAAAAAGTTGGTTATCAACTTCATTATTGTATTCTTTGAAGCGATAAAAAGAATCTGGCTTATACCTCATTAAGTAAATATATCAATATCTACTAAAATCATCAGTAGAAGTTATGAATTAGGAGAACCCACCCCTTTCTTCAACAGGAAATGGTCCACAAAGATATGTGTGAACTAATTCTAGAAGTTCTTCAGCCCTTTCACCTTTCCCACTAAATGGGGATTTGGTCATTTTGCCTTATAGAAACACATGAAATACACCAAGTGGTTTTAGTTCGAAAGAATCTAAATACCAATCTTGATGTAATTTTGTCAAATGTTTCTCATTGACATGACCTAGCCGGTGATGCCAAAGTTGGGTGTGGTATGAGTCTTGTGAATTAAAATTGGAATCAATTTCCATTACTTGGTTTGTGTATTCTAACACATAGAGGCCGTTATATAAATGTTCCCTACCAAAACAAATGTTATCTTTATAAAAGTAGCAATATCCACTTACAAACATGAAGATGAATCCATCAGTATCTAATCTGGATACTAAAATAATGTTTTTGGTTACAGAGGGTACATAATAACATCCTTTCAAAACCCAGACCATACTAGCAGGCAATGTGACATGTTAGTCTCCGGTACCTACAACAGTGAGTCTGGCTCCATTGGCAGCTCATAGATCCACCTCACCTCGGTCTATCTTTCTAAATCTACTTGGTTCCTGTATTTGGATACAGATGTGAGAACCACAAGCAGTATCTAATGCCCAATTGGTATAAAAAAATACATTGCATTCGACAACAAACGTACCTGAAGCTTCCCCTTTCTTCTTTGGCTGGGTGTAGTTTTTTTCCAGTGGTCCTTCTTTCCACATGAGAAACAAACAGCCTCTTGTTCCCTTGCCTTCACTTTGATATTCATTTTCATGGAAGGACTTGAAGAATATTTGGGCTTAAAGATCACCTCCTTCCCTTTCATTATATTCACCATGAGGATAGAAGGATTTTCAAGCTTTATATCATTATCCACTTGGGGAATGAGGATAAGGAGATCAGATAGAGACTTCTCAATGATGTTTATGTTCAAATTTATAACAAATTTAATGAAGCTCTGGGGGAGTGATGCCAGAATGAGATCGGTACCCAATTCTTCAGGGATTTTAAACCCTAGAACCTCCAATCACTCAATGTATCCAATGAGCTTGAATACATGAGGCCTAGTTGGGGCACCTTCTCCAAGCTTGCTCTGGAATAGAGCCTTGGAGATCTCAAACCTTTCCTCTCTCTCTCTCTTCTGGTATAGACCACAGATGTGCTCGAGCATGCTATAGGCATCCATGTCTTCATGAGACTTCATGAGCTCACTAGACATTGATGATAACATCAAACATTGAATGTCGAGTTTATAGTTCAAATATTGATCATAGACCAGGAAATATTCATCACTCACCCCTTGGGAAGGCGAATCAATAAGTGAGGACTCCAACACTTAAAACTTTTGTTCTTGGTATAGGATAACCCGAAGGTGCCTAAACCATTCCTAAAAGTTACTGCCGGTGAGGATATTGTCTTTGTCCAGAATTGATCATAGAGAAAATGTGGTTGACGAGTTTTTCATATTTATTCTACAAATTAAAAGAGCAGATTTATCAGTACCTTTTGATTACATTTTATGAAAAATAATAAATGAATTTATTAATTCTCCCACTATTTTATCAAGTCCCAATGGCCCTCACCATTGAACCTAGAATGTACAGTTTCTTAGACATTCTAGTGGAAATGATCCATATTCCTCTTCGTATAACCCCAACAATGGTTGGTCAAGCTATTAGATGGTATTTAGGTAGGAAGGTCTTTGCCAACTATGAGTTTACAGTTACTTGATCTGTTGAGTGGAATCCCCAATCCTGAAATCCTGACTTGGATTTTCTCAACTCTTTCCTCCAATATTAGACCAAGTCTAGAATGGTCTAATCCTCATGATGTAATATGGTTAAGTCAACCTGAACACTTTCATAAGGGCTTCCTTTACAAAAGTAAGTTTCCCAACAAGGGTTGGTCAAACACATAGTTTTATTGAGTCTTTCCCTTAATCATGTAATGGAAGGCTTGGTCTAACTTAACATATTATTGAGGGATTTTAATCCTTAATGTGTAGTTTCTCATTATCACATGCTTGTTAATATTAAGTGATGCCTCTTTAAGTGATTAACCATGTTCTGATAATGTTTACGTATAGTCTGGTTTTATTTTATTCCATATCTGCATGCTTGTTTATTTCATTAATTTTGTGATCGTGACAACACATACATAATAAATAAACCATGAAATCAGATAGAAATAAAATAAGATGGCATGATCATGAGCTTCTATTGGTTATCTTATTTAGAGGTTTGGTAAGCTAACCCTGACCTAGGGAAAACACCTTGAATGGATGGTACGTGTTTTGCAGCTGCCACCTGTCCACCTTTGTATCTTCTTGGGTTGGTTTCGCCTCAGCTTCGGGTTTTAAACTATCTCTTCTAGCTTGGGAGATTCTCCATTACATGGGGCTTACATTAAAGAAACCATGGGCACACATTCCCTACATTTTATTATAAGAAGGATCATAGGCCAATGAATTTAAATTAAACAAATTTAAATGAAACGAAACACACATACAAAGGGTATTTAGTCTATCTCATGATCATCCATAGAATGAAACAACATTTACGTATATTTAGAATTCAAATTCTTGTCAGAAAAGTTTGGGGTCAAGCCCCTTTATTAAAGAAATAGAAAAAAGACAGTAATCCCTTTTGGGTTGGGTAAGGTAAAACCCATTACAAGCCCGTAGGCCTAGAGGGACAAAGCCCATTCAGAGACACACACCCAAAGCATCAGACAAGAGAAGATCCCAATGGGAAAACCAATTACAAGTGAAAAACATCACCAAAAAAGAGGAAGCACAACCCGAAGGCCCAATAGACCAGGTCCAAAACCGCAAATCAGAGAGACCACCAAGTCATCGGAACCGCCGTGATGCGATCCGCTGCCGTCCGACAGTATCATCACCACCGTCAATCCTGACCGGTGGATCCTCAGACATCGTCTGAAGCATCACCACCGCCTGAGTGGGAGACCCACCTTCATTGGACCAAACCAATGTCGAGCCTGCCGCCACCGTCGACCGACTGACGCGACGCGCCTCCGCACCCGCTCACGCTGTTGAGCCCGCCGCCACCTTCGACCGACCGCCGCGACACACCTCCACACCCGCTCGATCTGCAACGACTTCCGGAAGAGCCCATCGCTCACCATAGATTCCTTCGACGACGTGTCCCACAGATCCAGCCAGATCTGTCGATCTTGACCAGAATGGAGCCACCGACCGCCGTTGAACTCCATCACGCCTCCGACGCCACATCGCCACAAGGATGAAGTCTTCCACCTGAATCGTCACTGTCCAACCAGATCTGGTTTGAAACCAGATCTGAACCAGATTTGAAAGCACCACCTTCCGACCGGCTCCGTCGAAGTGAATCCATGCCACCTTCTTGTAATCGTTCTATTATTTAAGATAAGTCGTGCTTGAAATTATTTAATTATGATCTTATAATTAATGAATTCTTTATCTTAAATTCCTTTTTGAATTTCTTTGAGATTCTTCTCATCCATATACCTTATACAGATCTTCATACTTTTGGAGGAAACCTGGTGAAATTCCATTTCTTTAAAGTACACGGTGTGTAGTTTATATTTACATGGCGTGTATTTCTTTTCACCATTTATCCAAAGTACACGCTGGGGGATTTGGCATGTTTTCTCTACTTTAGATATTCTGGAGTACATGGTGTGTAGATTAATCTATCACGGCATGTACTTCCTTGTTACTCAGTTACCGGCCTGGCAATCCCATGTACATGGAACACGACTTCTCCTTGTACATGGTTTCACTTGGGCTAGATCAGACTACACGGTGTGTTGATTCAACATACACGCCTTGTATTTTGGTTCCATGTGCCGTTCATTTCTGGTCAACACGGTGTAATAAAACTCAGGTATAATCAATTCACACAGCATGGTTTGGCGGACCAGTACCGGTTCATTGAACCTAAGTACACGATGTGTAGTTTTCATTACACGTCGTGTATTCCCGTGTTGTATAGACAAAAAGAGTAGCTCCTCCAGATTAGTTCCTCATTTTTATTTTAATGAAAATTAAAATTAAATTTTGTTTTCTGTGATGTGAATCAAGAAACAAAGGATGAAGAACAGAGCTCATTCATTCAGTTTTTATAGAATGATTTTAATTGAATAAAATATAAATGTGTAAATTATGAACATAAATTAAATAACTATAATCAATGTTGTAACCTCCCTTTGATACCAATTGAAGGTTCTGAGCACATCAGAAACTCGTGTGTGGATGTTCCCACTTGGAATTTTTTCATTAGAAATGATCAATCCGTGATCAATACGATGATAAATGCTAGTCTCCACGGATCGATTCACAGAAATAGGCAAAGAAGAAGAAAGGTCCCGGAACCAGAAAAGTGGATCATCACAGGTTGATTATAATTAATTTAATTAATTAAAAAGAATTACCTTTTGGGTGTTCTTTCCTCGTTGATATTTTTGATCACGTTCCGATGTGATCTGTCGTTGCGTCGTAGAAGCCAAGTGTAGACTTCCTCTAGTGGTGATCCACACGTGCACCTCATATATCTGGACGTCCCCAAAGGAGTCTCTGGGTGCTAGCATGGAGAAACATTTTCTTGATTTGTTCACCTTAGATCATCTTGATGCGATGGAAGAGGATCACTCTCAGTCTTGAGAGTGTTCTTGGAGGATGGAGTTCTTTCGGTCTTGAGCGAATTCTCTAGATTTTTTGTGCACAATGATTCTCTTGTTTAGGAAAAGAGTTGGGGTTGTAAGGATATTTATAATCGGGTTTGAGTTTGTAGAGTTATGACAATAAATAAATATGTTACGTGTTTTATTTATTTTATTAACTCTTTTGAAAACCCCATGTCGAATCATTAATTCCTTGACATGCGACCACACTAATTATAATAAATATCATTTAATAAAATGACATTTCCTAAAAATCCCGACTAGAAAAACTAGACAACATGTAATCATAAATACACGGCGTGTACTTGTTTTTAATTAAAAACTACACGACGTTTAATCATTAATACACGATGTGTACTTGTTTTTCATAATAAAAACTACACGACATGTAATCATTAATACGTGACATGTACTTGTTTTCATTTTATTCTTCCGCCAACATTAAAACAATTTAAGATTCCTTGAATAATTATTAAACCACATATGGAAATAATATTTATTCTACTTGAGATACTTGGATACACTTAGTGTGTGACCCTTTAGGCCTATTTCTCGTTGGCATTAGGTGGGTTTGCCTAAAGTCCAGGATTACTGTCTAGCAACAGTTCAAGGCAGCCAAGTGAAAGAAGTTAACGCTGCATTGACGTGTCACCTCATACAAATTATTACTGTGTAATTTAATTCCTTTGTCTCAATATCTCATCAAGTAGGTTTCATGGAAGTGTCATAAACCTATATGCTTGATCCGTCGTTCTTTCACTACCTGAAATAAACTCTTCGTTTCACCAAGGCCATGGAATTTCATGTGACAGTTCTATTTCAATCAAAGGGATGAGATATCAACATCGATAAATGGAAGGGACAAATCCTTCCTCGACTTATCCATTAACAACATGTCACTCATGACGCACCCAATGTACCCTACTTCCCGCTAATTGTATGCATGACAGTTTTCGTCAGTAAATCTAAGTGCACGAGTCATGACATGAGTTAATGATAATCCTCCAGTCTAAGGACCATTACACACGCTCGTAGACAGTAATGTCCGATGACACCAATAAATGCATAATTACTACAGGTAGGTATGTTCTCATAATCTTCTGTCTTGGAGATTAGCAAGTGAAAACTCCATGAGAGAGAGTATCATATTCTTACGAGTACTTTCACATGATGGTCTGTATACTATGTGTCCTATCATAGTATGTCATCCAACCATAGAACTTTATTTAAGAATATTGTTATTGCATTTCAAGGTTCTCATCATAGTGGGGATCTTCCATGACCTCATTAATGAAACAAATATTCTAGTACATTATTATATTATAGTCATGCAGAACAATGAAAAATATATAATAAGTTAAAATTCATGTAATCAAAGTACAAAACAATTGGTTCTTAGGACAACAAGCCTAACACTAACAGATGAAGAAATAGAACCAGAACCAGATTTTTCATACTGTGAAGAGCCTATCGAGATTCTTGACACAAGGGAGAATGTATTGAGAAATTAGATGACTCTTCTAGTAAAGGTTATTTGGAGAAACCACAATATGGAGGAAGCAACATGGGAAACCAAGGATGTTAGGAAAAAGAACCACCCACATCTTCTTATAGGTCATTATACATGAAAAATTTCTAGGATGAGATTTTCGAAGGAGGGAATAATATAACACCCCAAACAATTTATAGTATGTTTCTCCAAAATAATTTAAATCCATAGCCTATATTACATGAAGAAATGAGTCTATGTGAAACAAAAATTGGTTATTTATAAGATATATTAATAACCTATCCATTGAACTTAAATTTTTCACTTGTGTGTTTTGAATTTTGAGAAACAGACATACACAGTTGTGATTAGGGTAATATTTAGAGTCTAATAGAACTAACTTAATTTTTGGTGAATAGTAGCATACCCTTATAAATAGTAACCTACCCTAATGAATAGTAACTTACCCATATGAATAGTAATATTACTTTTATGAATGGTATTCATACCCATGAATGTATAAATAATTTGAGGCACCATAAAAATGAAGATGGATAGTTTAAGTGTTTTCATTTTTTGATTAAATAATGATTTTAATTAAAAACTAATTTTATCATATTTTGAAAATTATTTTTGAAAAATGGAGTTAATTTTCAGATTCTAATCATAAAAAAATGGTTTGGGTGAATTTTTGGGATTTTTCTGAAATAAATGAATTTTTGGTGAATAGTAAAATACATTAATTTACCGTATAAATACATTATAATTTAAATTAAATATTCCTAGAATCATGAGTGATGTAAGAACCCAAATCATGAAATCACTTGCTTATACTACTATTCTA
This sequence comes from Viscum album, assembly GCA_963277665.1. Classification (NCBI taxonomy): domain Eukaryota; kingdom Viridiplantae; phylum Streptophyta; class Magnoliopsida; order Santalales; family Viscaceae; genus Viscum; species Viscum album. The sequence continues at coordinate 419,590,054 of OY728143.1, forward strand.
GGTCATGGAAAACTTACTATTTATTTTCTTGTGAAGAAAATAATAAATTAATGATTATAATATTAACAATACCCTGCTCCCCTCCACTATATAAACCACCCCTCACCCCCTCTTCCTCCCACACCACTCAAAATTCAATACTAGCCTAAATTCTACTCAAATATATCTATAATATCTTCCCCCACGTCCAAGACCTTATGGTCTCACCAAAAGGCAAAAAATAAATGCCTTAAGATGATTTTCAAGGATGAGTACTCAAGAGGTGAACTTATCTTCTCTTTTCATTCATATTATTTTACATGTTCTATTCTTTTTTTTCTCTATCCTCACCTCCCCACATACAAGTTCTATGATAATTACAGTACCTTACATGGTATTGAATTTTATTATGCTAATGGAATATTTCATCATCATATCTTCATTCCCCCACCTCTTACACTAAAAATGAAAATACCGTCCGAGATGTGTTAATTTATCACATTCAAGGATGATAAATTTTCAATTTGTATTACTATCTTAGAGACTGGTCGTGAAACGTTTTTAATGGTTGAAATAGATCATAATATCTGTATTTTACTTTGATAAATGTTTTGGAATTCTTACACACTCATAATACAATATAACAATACAAAACAAATTCATTATGCACAAAACCGCCAAGTTAATCCAAGCGTTTATCAATAACTTTTAACTAATGGTTCATCCTCAAGTATATAATCAAGAATCATTATAAGATAATTTATAATGTAAATAATAATATATATTTACAATTCTGTATTTTTAAACACATTTTAAACAAACTTCCATTTATAAATACAAGTAAACTGGTTATGAAAACCAAGGAAGAAAGCGCTTCCAAAAAAATAAAATTGAATCTCTTAAACCCATTAAAAAGGGAATTAACGAACCTAGTAAGGTTATAAAATATAAATTAAATGTTTATGAGGTTCTATAATTATTAATTAATGAATCTAAATTTGATTATTCAGGTCATTAAGATCAATCAAGAACACTTTTGGGCATATGGTAAGGGATCCCCTCTCTCACTTTTGTTCAAGAATTCCTCTATGTTGTGTCCTTGTATTTTTAATTACTAATGATGGGGTATGTTTGGGAACCTACAACATACTGAAATTATGATATATAAATGATGAGATACCCATTTCAATCTCATTAATCCCTCATAAGAACACTCTTTATTGCACCAAAATGTTTGTAAGGGTTTTCTTACCTCACTTTTAATTCCATGAGATTATCCATTGTTCACCACTTACTACTTGCTTGTGGTGTATTATGTACTACCATGTGATATATATTATCATGAATATATTTATATCCATGGTATTATGTGATTATTTTGGTGGTTATTAACTTTTTTCATATGACTCATTTGATTACAACGGGATTAGGGACTTTTTCTCATTTTCCATTTCATTGAGACTTTCTTGGTATTAGGCACCTAATCTATCTTATGTTGTGTATCTACAGACCATTTGAAATAATTTTTCATTTGAAATTATAATTATAGTTAATATCCATTTTCTTGTAGCATGGATATTATTTTTTGCTTAATCCATATACCATTCCACAAACGATGTTTATTTGGAAAGTATTTTTAACTATGGAAATATTGATGAATCCATATTTTCTACTCTCTACGGATATTAAGAATACATATTTTAATTGTATAAAATCAATGTATAAATAATTATTTGGACTTGAAGTGATGTATGGGGCACACTATATCCCCTCTATGTATCAACAGGTATCATGAGATAATCAGTTGGCAACAAACCATTCATGTTTTTTTATAAAATCATATGAGCTTTTACCCACAGAACTAAACTGTTTTAATGGTATTATGGTATCATATAGCATAAATATGACTTCCAATTAATAATAATTCTCTTTATTCATTTTTAGGTTTTACTATTCATGAGGTTTTCACTGTGAAAAAATCTATGGATGCAGTTTTATTATCAGTTTACTAAAGGCGTGTGTTTTTCATTTATTGACCATGCCATATTGACTATAATGATTTGTTTATAATTCAGTTATTGATTCATGCTTCTGATATTTGTATCCCTTACTGATCATTTAAGCACCCTCTTTTATTTGTTTACCTTCAACAGGTTATGAAGAGGAGATCATTTATTGAGTTTCCACGAATGGAGTTTATTAGTTTTTGTTATGTATTATATTTTGTTATCTTTCTCAATGTAATTTGAGTTACATCTATGTATCTAGTTTATTTATGAATACAAAATTGATTGTTCCTTTGAGATTTTAATCCTCCTAATCATGCCAATGTATTAAGTAAGGAACTGACTCTAGGATTCTAGGGTTGGGATGTTACATTTTCCATTCATTTTCCTCTCTTTAATAACTCAAGAGAATGAAAGAATGTTTTTAAGGAAAAATGGATTTATTTCTCTCTTCTGTTGAAAATCCTCTTTCTTATATGTCTATGATTTCTAAAAATGTTTTCAAAAATGTTTTTTATAATATATAATTATTTTTAAATTCATTTTTATCCATTATTTTATTTTTACAAAAGTTTTTAAAATTAATATTCTTTTCATTTTATAAACTAGACACTTTTGACCTTTTTATCGAAAATATGATAGGAATGTTTGTTTAAATGCACAAAGAATAAACATAATTTCTTACCATCATGTACACTCAATGATATGAATCTTATTTTATAAGATTCCAAGTTTATTTTTAGAGAATTATTTTCCCTAATATTTTCGAAATTTTTATATTTTAAATTAGTGATTTCAAAGTGAAAAGGGTATTTTCCTCATGAAATGTTCTAGTAATATTTTAAAGTAATTTTTAACATTTGATAACATTTTTTGATGTAACTTATTATTTACCGGGGATATAATCAAATGATAGAATCCTATTTTATTATTTGGATGTCTTATGATGATTATAATCTAATGATGATTTTATGAAACTAATTTCTTTCCCATGAGTAAATGAAGTTAATATGAAATCTTTTATAAAACATGTTTCTTTTATATGGGTTATGATATGATTAAATGATAAAATATATATGAATTATATTTCATTTATATGGGTTATGATTTAATGAATGTTTTATGATCTTGTGGAACACATATGTATGATTTTTATTTTTTGATTAATGAGATCGAAATTATATTTCCCTCTAATTCATTGGGTAAATATGGATATCTCATGAGATAATAAGGACTAGAATGGCGAGTGAAACTATTTTATATGGGACTATGTCCACTATAATAGTCTTGTGAGTGAACCTTTACTAAGGTTATAATAGAATAAGGAGTAAACCCAATCCATTATGATAATATTGGCAATGATCCTTAACCCAGGAAATTATTTTCTGTGCTTATATGCATACCAAAAATTTATGTTTTATGCCATTGTTATTCTATCATAGCTCATGTTCATTGATTCCTTTATGATTTATGTATTATGAAATGCCATGTTTTATTTGATGAATTAAGATTATGAGCTATGATATGTTGGGTATGGTTTTCATATTTTAAGATCATGTTCTCATATCTTTATTCTCATGTTATACTTAAGTTTTCATTGCTATCTCCCTTATTTACTTTTACCGAGAATTTTAACACACCATTTCTTATGTTTCCCTTCCCTAAGTTATGAAGAAAGGTTTTATGTACGATATTTCTGAGAAGGATACAAGTTAGGATGAACTTAGTGGGAGATGATTTAGATCTCTTAGGAATAATTTTTTTTGTATCTAAGTTTCCAAAGACACTTAACCTATAAGATTCTTGCATGGATCATTATGATATGTATTGAATATTCATATAATAAGATGTATTATATATGTATGAAAATTATGGTTCTCTATAGTTGGTATCAGAGCAATATTTAATTACCTTTTGAAAATAAGACGAGAAAAAATTATTTAGAACCCTTAGGATATACCAATTTATAAGAAAAAAGCCTAAGTTATAGTAAAGAAATGAGTGTGGTTTTCTTAAAAAATATCCTTCTATCAATACCATAAGTAAATGTTGTTTTGGAATAAATGAATCCTAGAGTATTAACCTTGAAAAAGCAGGTTAAGTATATCTCAAACATCATTCTGGTGCACAAAGAGTGTACCCTTACTGCACACCTAGTTTGACACTCTCATGGGACATTCTTGAATAAATAACATTTTATTTATGAACCATTTTGAAGGATTTGATTTGATTATAGCTACCACTACGCCAAAATTTGCATTTAACAGTTATTTTGTTTTTCGTTTAAAGGCGGTTTAAACCACCGCTAAATCATTCTGTGAAGATTTTGGAAAATTGCCACCAAATCGTGTATCGACAATCAATTAGCGGTGGGTTAAACCATCGCTAAACCGTTTTATATTTTTTTTAATATTTTTTAATATTTTTTTTATTTTTTTATTTTCATTATTAATTAATTAATTAGTTTTATTTTCATAATTAGTTTTATTTATTTTTGTAATTTCTTTATTTATTTATTATTTATTTATTGATTATTTATTTATTTTCTTAGTTAATTAATTCACTATTTTTTTTCATAATTAATTAATTATTTTTGTAATTAATTAATTAACTAATTTACTTATTTAATTTCATAATTTATTTAATATTTAATATTTATAATTTATTATTACCATGATCATGCCCATCTCCATACACAAGCCCATGTCCATGCACATGCTTGTTCCATATCTAGATATTTTTCGTTGGGTGAGATTTGAACCCCTTAACTCTTGTTTATTCTTTAAAGACTTTACCACTCCACCATGATCTTCATGTGGTCAATAAATCGAATTTAATATACTCACACACACACACACACATATATATATTATTTGGAAAAACAAATAATACATAACAAATAGACACACACAAAATAATTATTAATTAATAATTACTAATAAAAAATGATTAATCAATAATGATTAATCAATCCTCAATCCTCAATAATGAATAATGAATAATGAATAATGAATAATTAATTTATAATATTTAATAATCACCCATTAAAAATAACTAATTAATAAATATAATATAAATGAATAATAAATAAAGAAAAATATAATATGGAAATAAATGGTAAGTAAAAACAAGTAAATAATAAATAGTAAATAATAAATAAAAATAGTAAATAAAAAATAGTAAATAGTAAATAGTAAACACTAAATAGTAAATAGTAACTAGTAAATAGTAAATAATAAATAATAAATACTTAATAATAAATTTTGTATAATATATAATATATAATATATAATATATAATATATAATATATAATATATAATATATAATATATAATATATAATATATAATATATAATATATAATATATAATATATAATATATAAGTAATGTATAAATAAAAAATTAATTTAAAAATAAATTATTATATGATAAATAAATAATAAATAAATAGTAAATTAATTAATTGTAGATAATAAATAATAAGTAATAAATAATAAATAATAAACCATGAATAAATAAATAATAAATATATAGAGAATATATAATAAATAAGTAATTAATAATTTAGTAATAATAAATTAATAATATAATATAATAAATAAATAAATAAATAAATAAATAAATAAATAAATAAATAAATAAATAATGAATAATAAACTAATAATAAACCAACTATTAATAAATTACTAATAAATTAATAAACAATAAACAATAAATAATAAATAATAAATAATAAATAATAAATAATAAATAATAAATAATAAATAAAAAATAATAAATAATAAACATTAAATAATAAATAAATGAATAATTGAATAAATGAATAAATAAATAAATGAATAAATGAATAAATGAATAAATTAATGAATGAATAAATAAATAAATAATAAATAAATAAATAATAAATAATAAATAACAAATAAATAATAAATAAATAATAAATAAATAATAAATAAACAATAAACAATAAACAATAAACAATAAACAATAAATAATAAATAATAAATAATAAATAATTATTAATAACTTATAAATTATAATTGATCATTAAGAATAAAGAATTCATAATTCATAATTAATATTTAAAAATTTATAAAAAATTAGTAAATTATTAATAAGTAATTAATAAATACTGAATATTGAATAAATAAATAATTAATAAAATAAAAAAATAAAAAAATAAAAAAATAATTGAATAAAATAATAATAATAAATAAATAATTAATAAATTAATAAAAAATAAAAAATAAAGAATAAATAATAAAGCATAATTAATAAAGAATAAAGAATAAAGAATAAAGAATAAAGAATAAAGAATAAAGAATAAAGAATAAAGAATAAAGAATAAATAATAAATAATAAATAAATAGATAAATAAATAAATAGATAAATAAATAAATAGATAAATAAATAAAGAAATAAATAAATAGATAAATAAATAATAAATAATAAATAATAAATAATAAATAATAAATAGTAAATAGTAAATAATAAGTAATAAATAATAAGTAATAATTAATACTTAATAATTAATAATTAATAATTAATAATACTTAATTAACATTAAATATTAGATATTTAATATTTAACATTCAATATATTATAATTAATAAATAGTTTATAAATAATGAATAAATAATAAATAAATAAATGATATATAAATAAATAATAAATGAATAATAAACTAATAATATATAAATAAATAATAATTAATTAAAAAATTAAAAATAAATTAATAATTAATGTGTACATAATAACTCTAAATAAATAAATAAATAAATAAATATTAAATATTAAATATTAAATAAATAAACAAATATATAGAAAAATAAATAGATAAATAAATTAATAAATAAAAAATAAAAAATAAAAAATAAAAAATAAAAAATAAAAAATAAAAAATAATTGATGAATAAATAAATAATTAAATAATTAACTAAATAAAAATAGACAAATAAATAAATAAATAAATCATAAAACGTTAAGAACATTTAAAAACCATAAAAACACTGAATTGACCATAAAATCTAATATGAGACTCCTTTTTTAGTGCCACGACCAGTAAAATCAAATATCAGGAAACAAGCTTCGATATGATATGTGGTACAGGCTGAATGGACACCTAAATCGAATGTTATAACCATTTAAATTTTAAGAAATTGGGGTCGGTAAGTAAAACCTCTATTTCGATGGCCTTATGTGACTTTCCAGTGGAATAAAAAGTGGTACAATAATCAAAGAGTTTCTATGAGACCTAAACAGCATAGACCTCATCGTAGGCTTCGATTTGATATGTGGTAGAGCCTAAACGGAAACCCTGATTAAAAGTTATGATAGTTTAAAGTTTGAGTTTGATTTTTGACCTTTTTGAAATTCGAATATTTTTTTACATTGATTATCACATGACTTAAATGTCACTTGGTTTTAACTTTATTAAAAAGTTTCAATTTGACTGGTTGTGGAGCTGAAATGGACCCCCAGATCATAAGTTATGGTTGTTTGATGTCGAAGTCTTGTTTCAGGTTTTTGTAGATTTGTTTTAATTTTCACGTTATTATTAACAAATAATTATAAATATTTATTAATTAAAACATTATATTTAATTAAAATATTAAACAATAAAAAATACTTTATTTTAAATAAAAAATAAAAAATAAAAAATAAATAAAAAATAAAATATTAATTTTTATTTCCTCAATTTCATGAAAGGTTTTTTTAAAAACCGCTGCTAAAAAAAATTGTAAATTTTTTTCCAAAATTTTTGTGAAAAAGTTAAAAAAAAGTTTTAAAAACATTTAGTGGAATTTTTTAAAACCACTGCTAAAAACCACCACTAATTTTTTTGATCGAAAAATATTTAGCGGCAGTTTTGAAAACTGCCGCGATAAAACCACCACTAAAACACTATTTTCTTGTACCATATGAATAACCTAGGTTAAACCTAAGGTTATGTATATTGTAAAGAGGGTGTCATGATTTAGACATCCTATGAATGATTTTTCATGAATTATCACTTTGATTAAAGAATCCTGATGGCCATGCTATCCATTTTTGTTTTAGTATGGTATTGAAGACCAAATGATGAAGTTGAGGTAGCAGTAGGTAAGCTGAAATATTTAAGCACCCTATCGGAGATTAGTTATATGAATTCCAATATGAAAATAAAAGTCTCGAGGAATGATAATTCATATACTCAAATATTATATGTTGAATTATAAGTGAAGACTCATGATGGTATGATGATCACATCTCATGTTTATGAGTATTCTTCTATTGATGTTTGTGGGAATGTAATCCCTGAAAATCCTATTATTCTACCTCTCAAGTTATTTTAATGTAATTGTGGGCATGGATTGACTTTGTTTATAAAAATCCCATATCAATTTTTAAGTAAGGGAAGTCGTATTTTATATTTTGAACCAAACTATGATCTTCTATTGGGGTGAAAATAAATATGATCTTCCAATGGAAATTAAATCCATTTCATGAGTCTTGATTTATATTAAAATGGGGTGTTTATCTTAGATGGTTAGTAAGAAACTCAACATCTGGGATATGTCGACTATATGAGAATTTATTTATTCCTTTTTGGAAGAGTTTCCTAGCCTTCCTCTGAATCATGAAGTTTGGTTTTTAATAAAAATCATACCTGGAGAGACACCTATTTAAAATACTCTATATAAAAAGGCCCTGATTGAGTTGTAAGAATTAAATAAGAAACTCCAAGTGAATCTTGATAAGATATTAATTTGTCCAGTTGAATCACTAGGGGGTGCACAAGTTCTTTTAATTAAGAAGTTTGGTGGATCAATTCGAATCTACATTGATAATCCAGAACATAACAAGATCAAAATCAAGAAAATGTATCCACTGCCCCGTATTGATGATTTTTTTATTTCTGAACAGCCTGAAGGACATTATTTTTTTATATTTATTATTGATAATCCCCCTTTTAAGGGTTAAAGGGGAATCCGTTCCTGGCCCATAGGCCCAAGGCACAAGGCCCAACTTAACCTGCAATACATGACCTGAAGGCCTAGAGGCATAGCATGCCCAATACATGACCTGTAGGCCCAACCCACTAGAACTGCCCCTCCCCATCTTCCACATCATTGATTTCCTAGATCCTCACTTTGCATTGCTGATCGGCTAGTATTTCCCCATACAAAGCTGCATGGTGCCTGGTCCCGATGGCGGTTTCCATACCCTTTCATTCTTCCAATCCGATTAGCTCTACTTCTGGTGACTGTAACTCTTGTTGCTCTAATCTTCTTCTGGGGCCTTCTCTAAGTGAACTGGGATACTTCATGGTCTTTGTGGCCCAATGGCCCTATATCCCGAAGGCCTTTGATGTCCGGAAGGCCCTTGAGACCCGTAGGCCCAAACTGGTGGCCTGAAGGCCCAAATCAGGTGAATAGTTTCGGCTGCTATAGTACTGAATAGTAACTGCTACAATAACTGCTACAGTCCCTACTACAGTACCCAGAAATTCACCTCCACCCAGTTTTGAACCTGGGTCTCTTGGATGCCAAGCAAGGGCCCTTACCACTCAGGTACAGGCTCATTGGTGATGATTTTTTTATCAATTAAAAGGAGCTCAATATTTTTCCAAGATTTATATTCAATCCAGATACTATCAATTGAGGATCAAAAGTTAATACATACCCTTGAGAGCCTTTTGTATGAGGTATGTACATTATGAATTTATAGTGATGTCATTTGGTCTTACTAATGTACCCACCATCTTCATGGATTTAATGAATACATTATTTAGATATTATCATGATAAGTTTGTGGTAGTATTTATAGATGATAGGATTATATATTTTAAGAGAAATTAAGAGCATGAAGACCACTTGAGGTTTATAATGAAGACCTTAAAGTAAAATAATCGATATGAAAAATTTCCCAAGTGTGAATTTTGGATATATAAAGTTTTATTTTTGGTTCCTATAATCTCAAGCGAGGGTTTAGCTACAGATCCATCATAGTTGAAAGTTATTTAATGTTGGACCACAGAAACCACAATATCCGTGATCCATAAATTTCTTGGCTTGGATGGTTATTATCGATTATTTGTGGATAATTTTAACAGCTATCTAATACAATGGCTAGGTTAACTCAGAAGGAAGCCAAGTTCCTTTGGATAGATGAATGTGAAGAAAATTTCAAGGAATTGAAGAGAAGGTTAGTCAGTGCACCTGTACTTACACTTACCTAAAATGAAGAATGAGTTGTGATCTTTAATGATACATCAAAGAAGGGAATGTGATATGTACTCATAAATAATGATATGGTGATAACATATGCCTCATTAAAATTGAAGGATAATTAGAAAAATTACCCAACTCATTATTTGGAGTTATCTATAGAAAATTTCTCATTAAAGATATAGAGGAATTATCTTTATAGAGAAATATGTGGCATATATATTGATCATAAAATTTTATAGTATATATATTCACTCAGAAAGAGTTAAATATGGACTAGAGAATATTGTTGGACTTTATTAGAGATTATGACTACTCAATACATTACCACCCATAGAAAGAGAATAAGGTGGACAATCCTTTGAGTAGAAATGATCATGATATATTATCTATGATGAGGATCACAAAAGACCCAATATTCCTGGATTTTCAAAGGATGGATCTATAAATCTGTAAAGAATGGGAGAAATATTATCTCTCTCAAATCAGTGTTCAACCATCAATCTGACTGGAGATTAAAGAGGTTCATAAGGATTATATAGAGTTAAAAATGATTATGAGAAATGTTCCAAACATCAACCATGATTATGATGGAATGATAAGGTTCAGTAAGAATTTATTTGTTCTATCCATACCATATTTGAAGGAGCTATTGGATGAAGCTCATAGTCCATTTCTATCTATACATCTTGGAAGTACGAATATGTATAGAGATCCGAAATAGTATTTCTAGTGGAATAAAAATAGGGATAATGAAGAGTATATATCTTGATGCTTTTTATATAAGTAAGTTAAGGATGAGAAATAAAAGTTTAATGGGGTATTATAACTAATACCCATATAAAAATGGAAATGGGAAATAATTACCATGGATTTCCTCACAGAATTGACCAAAACATATAAAGTATATACTGCTATTTTGGTTTTAGTTGATCAAATTATGAATTCCAAACACTTAATTACTACCAAATAATATCTCTCTCATGATCATATTTCTAAGATATACATTAAAAAAAATTTAAGGTTTTTTTAGTACCACATTCTATTTTATCAGATTGTGATTCCGGGTTTACCTTAATGTTTTGAAGAAGTATTTAGTAAGATTTGGATTCATATTTGTGATTCATTAATACTTATCATTTTTCGATATATTTATAGTATTAGAGAAAAATTAAAGCCCTATATAATATTTAGAGGTTTTATTCTATGGATTTCAAAGGTAGTTAGGATTAACACCTTACTCTAATCAAATTTTCTAATAATAATAACTATTAGTCGATAATTAAGATTGAAACTTATGAATACATATATGGAAATAAGTTTAGAACTCCAATGTGAAGGGATGAAGTTAGACAATGAATGATATTGGGACTTGAGTTACCAGGGGAAATGAAAGAAAATTCCAGATCTATTTTTTATCACATTAAGACAGTTTAGAGTTTATAAAAAACTTATGATGACCATTATTAGAAAAATATTGAATTTAAAGCTAGTAAAAAGGTATTCCTTTGAATATATAAATAGATTAAGGTTATAATACCTAGAAAGAAAGAAAATATATGATCTAGGTATATTATCCCATTCATTTTTTTGATTTAATAGGGATGGTAACTTATCACTTGGTGCTTCCAACAAGACTCTCTCATGTTTATGACATGTTCTGTGTATCTCTCCCGGGGAAGTACATACCTAATATTACACATGTAATGAAATCAAAGGTTGTACCTCTAGAGCATGATTTTTTTAGAAAAAATAACAAATATAAATCTTTTATTATAGAGATAAAGTACTGTTAAACATGACTAATCTCCTGGTCAAAGTTCTTCAGAGGAATTAGATATTCGAAGAAGATACTTGGGGACATGAGGATGAAATGAAACAAATATATCATCATTTTTTATATCAGAGTGACTGAATTTTGATGGAAAAATTCATTTCAAAGGGGGTATATTATAAAACCCCTAGCTTTTATGATATATTTCTCTTAAAGAAAATTTAATTTCCTTGATATATTACGTTACACGTAACCTCATGTTTAAATGAACCGAAATATAGTATACCATTATATCCTATATGTTAAATTGTAATAGTGAATATGAATGACCATATTTTGAAAATAAATAAATTATTTAGATAAAGAAATTATATTTATAAATAAGTACTCATTTTTTAGTAAATTCATTATATGCTTTAAAAATACAATTCTTCCTCAAAAAATGGTTTTTATTTACTTTTTTGAGAAAATTATATAATTAATTTCTATGAATATTATAAAATTTATTTAAAAAATTAACTTAGTTTTTGAAATCAATATGTAAAAATTATATTAGAGTTATTTTTTGAGAATTTTCAAAAATTATTGATTTTTTGAGGAATAGTGAAAAATCATCATTTTTATTTAAAACTTGATTTTTATTTAAATAATTTAAAGAGTTCCATTTTGTTTTAACTTTTTATACATAAAAATATTTTATTTATATTATTATTAATCCAATTAAGGTTATTATTATTAATTTTATGTTAAATTTTGGTATAAAAACTTGTTATACTTAAAATTTTTTTTCTAGAAAACCGCTTTTTATCCCATTTTATGATTTTAATTATAAATTAAATTCTATAACTTCTATGAAATGAACTTGATAAAATATATTCCATATTGTTACCATAATTTATAAATTTTTTAAATATTATAATTTCATTTGTGGTCTTAATTAATAGTAAAAACAGTAAAAATTTGTCCCCATGGTTAAGGTTAAAACAGGTTTACTGGTGGGGGGGGGGGGGGTTAATCCATGTTATAAGGGTATTTTTTCCAATTAGTATTGTATAAATATTATTGTATGATAAAATTTTGACATCATACTATTAAAACATGGAATAATTGGAAATTTGGAAATATTTGTCTTTAGTATGACATTATTATATTTTAATTTTTTAGGAAATTCCATGTATGTCCTCAACCCCACATATAAAAAGTCACCCCTACTTTATCCTATTTACACAAATTTGAGTTTTATATATAAAAAATAACTGAAACATTACTTTATAAAATTTCTTAAATATGATTTATAGTTGTTGGTATTCTTAATAGACCAATCCAAGGGTCTTTAAAAAAGGATATAAAGGAGGCCTATCGAAGTAGAGTTAATCATCCTACCCTTCCTATTTCAAATTATTTATTTGTATACCTCCTATAAATACATTTTATTCATCATAAAATAATAAATTAAATATAAAAAATATACAAATATGTTATTATGATTTTAGAATAACCTTTATTCACCCTCTTTAATATTAAATGGGAAGTGAAATTATTGCTTGTGCATACCTGTGGACTACCACCTTCATAGAGTGATACAATTCATTTTCCATCACCATATATAATGGGTTGTTATTAATATGGGTTTAATATTTATATATAAAATTTATGATTTAATTATTATTTTTAATTATAATATAATATATACCATCTTACCTTCCCATATTTTAGAAAATAGTAATTTCACTCGTGCCTACATGTGGACTACCACCTCTATGAAGAAATGTGATTAATTTTTCATTTATGATTTAAATGGTTGGTAATATGGATATATTTAATGAATATTTATGATATATAATCCATAATAATTACTTTTTCAATGAAAAATATAATTTATGTTTCTTTCATTCCATCTGTCAAATAGTGAAAGTAATATTCATGTGTATGTATAACCTACCATCTCCATGAACAATGTAATTATTTTTTATATCTCTAAATTTTATGTATGAATCACAATATATATATATATATAATGAATATTTATAATATTTAAATCATTGATTACATTCTGTAGATTATGGAATCATGATTATAGTACAAGGACCAAAACTACAAATCAAAATTCTCATGAAAAAGAAAATAGTTAACACACCGAAACAATGATTTTAATAATAAATTTTTAATAAATTGGTATTAAAATGTTATTAGTGGATCATATATGATATTATAAGTTTTGAAATTATTCTTTTATAAAATTATAAAAAATTAAATTTATTCTATAGGTGGTTAGAGCGCTTTCAAAGCAAGCGTAACTTGAAGTTGGGGATTTATGTAACAATCTCATTATTCATCAAGATTGTTTGTAAATAAGTTTCTAAAGATGAAATATTATGAACTATATATCAATAATCCCATGAATTGTTTTATTCTCTAGATTTTTTATATCACTTGTTTTACTTTCATTTTCATCTCTTTAATAACTCTAGATACCAAAATGATATTTTTTATCGAATACTAACTTTATTTCTTTCTTCGGTCAAAAACCTTTTTTTCCATGTCTTTGTTTTCCATTTTTTCAATAATATTTTATTATATTCCCATAGGATTATTTAAAGTAAGTTTTACCTATTATTGAATTTTTAAAACATATTTTAAAATGGATCTTCTTATTATTTTCTAAATGAGGAACTTTTGAATTTTTTTACGAAAAATGTGATAAGAATATTGGTTTTAACATTTAAGACATGATTTTTTCTACCATAATGAGTAAAATCTATAAATATTTATTTATAATTTTACAAGGTTTTTCCAAATAAAATGTTTCCTTAACATTTTGGAAATTTTTAGATTTAAATAAGTGATTTTAAGAGAATTTTTAATCTGATACAATATATTTATATAAGATAATAAAAATAATTTATGGAACAATGGAAGTTTATTGAATCTATAAATGATTTTAATATGATAAAATAGAAATTAAACAATTATGATGAGGTTAAAGATGAATCATCATAGGCTAGGGAAAAGTAATGTTTAAATAGGGAGGTTATTTATGATCTGAATAAATTTAAATGTAAACCAATTAATTCTAATAGTGCATGTTCTGAATCCAAACATAGAGTAGTTTAGGATAGTAAGACAGGTGAGAAACCCTATTCTACATAAAATGGAGAGAAGAATATCTCAAAATATCACTTATCCCTATGAAAATAGAAATATCAATTTGAAGTAGTTAAATAATAATAATTTTCTATATAGATTTATAAATATTAAAGGAGGTTATAGTTTAGAGGACACCATTAGTTATTTGGGGTGTTTAGAAATAAATCCTACACATGATGGTTTAATATGCAATTACAAAATAATAGGAATGTATAAAGGGTGATCTATTATGATAAAATGATCACTTATTTTCAAATGAAGCAATATATGACCAAGAATTTATATAATCTTCCAACACAATATATATGTGAATTATTAGATTAAATGTTTTTTATATTTAATTAAAAGTGTCATATTTTAGAGAAATTCATGAATATATTACATGGATATATTCTCTATGGTGTGAAAGGGAAGGTAATTAAGAAGGTGAAGTAAGAAAATCCATGTTTTTCTGATAGTTATAATAAAGTAAGTGAAAAACCCAAGAAAAATGAGCATGGTTAAAATGGGGGTATAAATATTTAGATAACTAAAATATAAATCTATATAAATATAGGCAAAACACAAAAAATTCTAATTCTAAAGGGGGATATGTTATTTCATATATATAGTTCATATTTTGTTAGAGTTTATCTAAAATTGATGGCAAAAAAGTTCAAGAGCATCTTTGAGGCAGGTAAAAATAGTTCAAACATGGTATCAAGGTGGTATAATCATCCTACCATATCAAGAAAAATTGATGAAATAGATGATGTAATAACTATATAATTCATTTTCATTGATAGTTTAGGTAAATAAAATAAATCCAGAAAAGGGAATTATTGAATGGAAGAAGATGACCATGAACCCTATAAAGGCTCATAAGAGGAATGTAAGTAAGATAATTATACCCATGTTTATATTGAAAATAATAAAGGATATTTGTTAGGAGGAAAATCCCAGCCCTTGTATTTTTATTAAGTAACATAAAGGTTTCTCTTTATTACCTTATTTATTTTATTTGTATTAATATTCATGGAGATGAAGGATATGAATAATAGGGGGATATAGAGGATCTTTGTAGTATTTTTGAATCAAAAGTAGTTTACCTTTATGGATAGTTCTAACTTTTATGATTAAATGGTGAAGAGTGAATCCCATGATGGGTAGTTATTATGAATATGATATATCAAGATATCAAAAATTTTATGAATCTATAATATGGAATTCCCCAAAAGAATGTAAAAGTTTAAGTATTCAAATTATACTTTCTATCATCGATTTCATAATATTAAATCTATTTATTAATGGGGAGTGTTGATTTGTGAAAAATTTAATTTCTCAGGGGATTAATCTATATTGGAAAATAAATTTATGATTTATTTATTAAAGATGAGAGTAAAAAATTAATATGTTAAAAAATAGTGTATACAACCACATAGAGAAGATATTTTTTGTTGTATCTCATGTATAATAGATTAATGGAAATTTTTTATTTGTTATTAAATTATGTTTTCTACACATTTTTATCCCATGTAACCTTAGCGTTAACTAACTAAATCCCCACCATTGAGATATATATGGTTCTTCCCATATCTCGAATTTTTGTGGATGTATTATTGAATAAAATTGAGTGAGAATAATATATTTTGAATGTCATGAAATAATTATTTAATACCTAACATTTAATATATTTGTATTTGTTTTCAGTAATGGGGATAATATAATTGAATTTAAAAATGAAATAAGAACTTAAAATAAATCCAAATAGGGTGATAGAAGTACCCAAATGGATTTATTAATATTAAATTTTATTTTTTTAAATGATCTTGTGTAATGAAAATTCAATTCTAAAAATATGTGTGTAAGATGAAGCCATTATAAATTGAAAAGGAAGATGATTTTGTTTCATGAAACTTTTAGCTAAATTGGTTCTAGAATAATACCCTAAAATTGATAGTATTTAGGATAACATCCCACACATATGATTATTGTTTATATTTTCTTCAAGATATAAAAAAGTGTTTATGAAGAAACATTATCAAAAAACTTTTATTATAAGTTTTAAAGAATATGGTTAGTAGTGATATAGAAGATAAATTATCAATAAATAATGCACTATCTTGGAAGTCTATGAATCCATCCACTGAAGGATAATCATTTGGATGATATTTTGAGAAGAGTTGGAGGGATTGGGAATTCCTCAGGATCAAATGAATAAGTTCTATAATTTTTGATATAGTCTATAAATTCTTTGTTAAGGCTTATAAAAATCACTATATCTTAAAATTTTCATAAGGATGATGATGAATAAGAATTAGAAGTAAAATGGAAGGGCATGAAACCCATTAAGGATTATTTTCTTACTTCATAAGTATTACTAAGTACTTCATAAGGATAATTTATAATTTCATAAGGATGAATTTAAAAGATTGTAAGGTTGGAAGGAAACTTTATAAGGATCATCCACAACTTAATAAGGATGAATCCTAACTTCATAAGGATTATGACCCACTTTGTAATGATGATGACCAAGTTAGTAAGGATCATCTAACCATATAAGAATACTAGTAATGAGAAAAGTGATAAAGTCAAACCCCATAATAGTATTTATAGGCCTTTATAAGTATTACTTCTAACTTATAAAGTGTAAAAAAATACTTCATAATTGTACTTGGATACTTTCAAATAGTAATTTCTTATTTTGAAAGAGTATTTGGGTATTTCAAAAATATAGTCTTTGAATTTATAAGAATAATTTATGATTTTGTTATAGTATTTAGGGAGCTTGGAAATGTAGTGTTAGACTCATTAAGAGTTATTATAGACTTCAGAAGGGTCATCCTAAATAATAAAAATATATAATTTCTATTGGAAAAATTGTCTTGTATTTTAAGAATTTATTATTCTAGAATAAATATAATCAACAGATTCTTTGTGATCTATTATTCATATATACTAATATCCCAACATGAGGTAGATATTGAAGATAATGAATTGGCATTCGATGCATCAATATAAGTGTCATATCCTAAATATTGAATAAGACTGTGAAAAATTGGATGAAGAGTATAAATTGTTTAAAATTATAGTGGATTATCCAAAACATTTAAAAGTAATAAATAATTTAAAAATTTATTGTGTGTTAAGAGAATTCAGTTGACTGATATTTTGATAAATAATTGTGGAAGATTGAAAATTGAAAAAAGTCCACCAATTTGAATAATTAAGTTCACCTTTTGCAAAATATGGATGTGTCTCTATAATCCAAATTGGAAAAAAATATTCACGGGATAATGTGAATATAAAAAAGTAGAAAAAAAGATGAGTGAGATTCTTAGGATCCCCTTTGATATTTATATCATTCAAAATTAACTCTTATTATTCTAATAATGAGAATATGATACTATTTCTACCAAGATATCTTTAAAGTATTAAGTAAGGATATAATTCATATACATTTGGGTTAACTTGCGCCTCAAATAAGAAATGGAAGAAAAAGTATTATATTAAAACTATATAATATATGGTGATCTTGAGGTATCTACTCATGTGAAATGTGTGAAATAGGAAGTATGAGTGAATAGCCCTAGGGAAGTTTGAAGTAATCCTTGTATTTAAGGAATTGCTGAAGACTTATTGATTTTTTTTTTCAACATGGTTTTTTGATTATTTTTTATGTTATTCAAATTTATTATACTATTAATAATATGGGTTTGAATAGTTATAAGTTGATTTGATAATGTATGTAATTTATTTTCAAAAGTGTGAAATTTGAAAAAGTCCTTCAATAAACCATAACTGTGTAAACATCATTTTTGAGGAATATAAATTTCATCTAAGTCTATCTAAAAATTATTTAAACATTTTAGAAAAATAATTTTCTATTGTATAAACATGAATTATATAGTGTGTTTGTATTTTTAATTCATAATGATATTTGTGAGGATAAATAATTTCTACATAAGAATCAGTTGACTGTGTATGGATAAATCCCCACATGCATAATTATGAAAACTAATTTTATAATGATCATTTATAGTAAACATAAAAATGACTCCCTAACTATGTAATTATCATTACAAGCCAATATTTGTTTTTGAAAATTTAAAAACAATGTAGATTTGAATAATTATAATTTCCAAAATTAATATATTGTAAAGTAGAAAACAAATAGGATGATTCCAATGAAAATATTTAATGCTTGAAACATTATTATTCCATGTTTTCCATAATTCAAGCCCAGTTTAAAGATTTTTAAATGAGTGGATAATTAGATGATCACAACACCATTATATTTTTAATTTCAAATAGGGATATTTGAAAATTAATATTGAAGATATAAGATGAAGGTTAGTTGGGATGAGGTTAGAGTTGTTCATAATTATTATTAAATATATCAAACACTCAAAAAATGTGACATTCAAGCTGATGATCAAGTATAAGTTCTTATCGAATGAGAAAAGTTAATTTTAGATGTTTTTTATGAATACTGTTGGCATAAAATTGCTATTTCATAGGCTATTACTTTGATTTATAAATATTTAAGCCGAGTTTTGGAAGAATGAATTCAATTCTATGAAGTAGAAGATAGTTATAGATAAAACAATTATGTTTATATAAGGTGAATTTAACTGTGTGGTAGTATTTCAAAATAAAACTATAGTTTTACTAGTAGTTTTTATATATGAAAATAATATTTTTTTTATTTTTCTTTGAAAATTAAAAGTTTTTTAACTTATGTAGTTTTGTTGTGAAGTTCAAAGCTGTAATTTTGAGAAATTAAAGTATGAAAATGCATATCTATTATATATTTTATTTCATGATTTTTAACTTATATATCTATAGAATACAATCCTAGAGAATTAAGATACCTCATGTATTTGAGAAATATAATACATATACTATAAATTTAAAAATAAAAATAACATCCTTATTTCAAACATCTATAATGTGACCCTTGTTTTCCTTGAACTCTTTATACTACATAGGATAAAATAGGGAAAAAATAAGAAATAATTGATATATAACGCCCATAAAAGGATCAATCAGATTAAGTATGATATGTACGATTGAAAGACATATCATGATGGCATAAAATAAAATAATATCATAGAAGCATAACATATAAAATATGACATTATGAGATAATGACATACATGTAATGTGTTATCAAAATAAAACATGATAACATAAACATTAGTAAAGGGTCACTAAAAGGACATCATATTAGAGTGTGATAGGATAACTACTATTTCACCATACCTGGTGTCTCATGAGATGAAAAAAATACCCAAGGCATCAGAGTGCTGTCTAGGCGCACCCCTCACATGTCTCACTTTACATGCACCACTTTGGTAATATAACATAATAATGTCTTTCATAATTCCAATGACATGATTATGAAATATGTGTGTTATAAATGGAATTTAAAAATAAATAAAGGATAGTTACATATGTGTGAATACCCATGAATGAAAATAGCATTGTTTATTAACAAAACAAATATTTTGGAATGGGGAATCAAGAGATAATTTCTGCAGCATTAAGAGTATACGTAAAATTTTATGGAAGGGATTAAGATAATAAAATTTAGTCTCTAATTATCTGGGAATAAATTTTAAAGTAAGATAATGTTCATAAACATAGTAAAAAATAATCAATTGAGTAAAAAAAATATTATTACAAAGGAAGATCCTAAATAGAAAAGAGGAGGAAGAGAACACCTTACCTTGATAGGTAACTTCTTAAAGCATAGGTGGAGATCCGTACAACTATAGAAACTCCATGTGAGGAATATTGAGAGAGAAAATGAGAGGTAATTTAGGCTCAAATCATTTAGAGTTAATATAAATGTAATAATGTGTGGGTATTTGTAGAAAGAGGAGTAATTATTTATTAATTTCTAAACATAGGCCATGGAAATCTAGTAAAAACAAATACATAACCATTGAACTACCCAAGGTTTTTACCGATTTTATTTTCCATGGAGTATTTTTTTAATATTTTAATATCTTAAGGACTAAAATTATTTAATTAACAATATTTTTTAGGAATAAGGGATTCATTTCCATAAATATTTTTTTAATACCATTAAAATATACTTTAGGTTTTAGATGATTATTTAAGTATTTGTAAAATTAATTTTATAACTTTATAACTACTTATTTTAATGAATAATAATATTTTGGTTGGTTAAAAACTTTATAGTATTCATTACATCGATTTTAAATATTAATAATGTCATAATGCTTACTGTATATACTTTTTACCCAAAAAAGTCTACTATCTCAAAAAATTATAAAAAATAACTCTTTTCTAAATTCAATGTTCTGATTTCAAAAATAAAATTTAGTTTATCAAAATAATTTTCTAAATATGAGAAATTGAATTTTTAATTAATTTTTTTTAAAAAATTACTAGTTTTTATTAAATATTTAATATCTTAACCTTTATAATAACTACTTGGGACTTCATAAAATTATATTATCATTTATATTCAAATAAAATGTTTTTTATAAGACCTTTTCATTGAAATAAATTTTATTTATAATTCATAAATTTATTGTAAAATTGTATTTATATTGTAATCATATAGTTTTTAAATATATGATTTGGTTTCATTATATAAAAATTATATTTATCAAATTCATCAAATATTCATGTGAAATTCGAATAATAATGAAAATGGTATAAAATAAACCACTATTTAATTTATAAAAAAAGAATTTACACAATTATACAACTAAATTCTAGATATAAAACCCCTTATTACAATATCATATTACTTAAATTTTAGGTGTTTGATGGAAGCAATTTAATGGGGTGGTTCGGAGAACATTTAATGTTTGGTGACTTCTATAGTCTTGAAATTTTCCCATAATAAATTCCACTCAAGTATTAGTTGTTGAATATTATCTTGGTATTGGTTAAGGTAAAACCTTAGTGGTGCCATATTTATTGAAATATCTAGTAAATGAGCTTTATAAGGGGTGATCATATTGGTTAATTCCATAAATTCTTCCTTCTAAATCATTTATAATTTATTATTTTCCATAAATGTACTATTCTTAAAGGAAACAATATAATTTATATATGACCAACAATTGTAATATTTGATGATCATAATGCCTAGTTGTTGTAATATGGATTTATTTTATAATAATAATATAATGGTATTGATTTTAATTATGTGGTGCTTGTGTTTTATATTATACTATATTACTGACTATACATATATTCTTTTAAAAGAGAAATTTCATTTATAAATGTTTGGCTCATTTAATTACTCCCCCTTTAGAAATATCATCCTAAAAATGTAATTTCATACCCTAAAATAGATTAGGGTACTTACATTTTATTACTTCTTCTGGTTCCCATGTTGACTATTCGTACTTATGGTTCCTCTATATTACCTTGACTAAGTGATTTTTTTGGTTTATTATAAATTTATCTCTATAATATATGATCTTAACCAATTGATATTGATAATAAATATCATTCTTCAAGGGTACCACATGTAGATTTAGTATTTTTGAGGGATTTGGTATGTAAATATTTAAGAGGGATACATACAAAATATCATGTACTTTAGACATGTTAGGTGGAATTATATTCTATAGGTCCTAGATCTGAATCAATCAATAATCTCAAAGTGTATTATATATATGAGAATTATCTTTCCATTCCCCCCAACCTATTGACTTTATTTCATGGTGGTACTCAATGGGACACCTTATCCCTGACATCGAACTCTAGGTCTCATAGATGATTATTAACATATATTTTCTTTTGGATTTACACACATTTCATATGATGTTTAATGGTTTTAACCTTTACTTCCATCTCTTAGACAAGATTAGGTTTTATTAACTTCCTTTATCCTACTTCATCCAAGTATGAGTCATGTACCTCTTCCCATAAAGGGCCTCATAATGTTCAATTTTGTTACTAGAATTGAAGATTTTTATATATATAAAATTTACCAGGGGAAGGTGTTGATCCCAAAATCCATGGAAATAAATTAAATATGATCTCAACATATCGTCCCATGTTTAATTGGTTTGTTTATATGGACCATCGTTCTGAGGAAGATAAGCATTCCTAAAACTTAGCTTAAATTCCAATTAATGCTAAATAATTCTCTTGAACATTGAGGTAAACCTAAAATCTCAATAAGATACAATGGAGAGTGTGACTACATGTAGACTTAACAATTCTATCATGTATATCCTTTTGATATAGCCAAGAGATAAATCTTATTTTAGGGAAATGAATACACTTACATAATAATGTGACCAGTTATAACCCAAATGTCATTATAGACTTTAGATGTCATTTGGAGTCCTATGATGAAATATATAGTGATTTTTTTTCAATTTTATATTGGAATGGGTGATGGTTACTTCATAACTTTATAATTATATCATTTAGAATTAATTTGTTTTTATACCAAGAATTAAAATACAAATTCATCAATTTTCCCTCCTTATGTTATCCCACATGAATTTTTACTATATATTTATAAATATATTTATTTTTCCTGGTTGAATAAATATTTATGAGCTATGTGAATAATCTAAAATCTCTCCCTTCAATTATAGTTTTGATAGGACATATATCTAGGTTCCAAACCTTAAAACTCCACCATCATCTCTCTTAGCCTCTTTGATCTTCATATGGATGGATGATTGAGTAGTCATTTGAGAAAGGTGTGATGATATTCCATCCTTTTTTATCCCCATTTATATTTTATATATATATTTGAATATTTAATACCTATAAATAATAATCATGTATATGGATGACAAATTATTTCTGCACATATAATCTTCCACTTTATTCTTCTTCTAAGGATAGTAACAGATTAAACACTCAAAATCGTTAATCATCTGTAACTGCCTTCAATGGAACATGTTGATCTCATTTTGTGTGAATATATAAGTGTGGATATTATGATATATATATATATTTTAAAATTCACTCAAAAGATAAAATTCCACTATATTTTCAATGCAAGGATTACTACAACCAACTCTAGATCTTGTTTTGGATAGTTATTACCATGGATCATCAATTGTTGAGATGCATTAGCTATAAATTTCTCATATTTATTGACCTCACAACCCAATACTTTATTATATTCATCACTATAGATAAAAAAGACTTATCCACTAGTGGTTAATATTATTACTGGTACAATGATTAGCTTCTTGTTTAGCATTTTGAAGATCTGCTCATATTTATCAGTCCATACAAACCTCACTTTCTTACGAGTTAGCTGGGTTAACAGGTTTGAAAATATTGTGAAATTTCATAAAAATTTCAGATAGTACCAAACTAATATATGGAAAATATGGATCTCTATTATAGATGTTGGTCTGAGACATTCTTTAATCACCTCTATCTTCAAGGGTGCCAAATATATCTATTTATAGTGATAAAATTCCTTAATAATTATACCCTCTTTATAAAAAAAATAAAATTCACTACACTTCACTTATATATTATCAAAGTGTTCATTATAACACCCAATTTATATTCACGTTCCTATCTAATTTTAGATAAGATACTATTATCTACTATAAATAATACCACATATTTGATGAGGTATTATTTAGTGGATCTATTCAGCAAGTCCATGAATAAATCTGAATCATCAGTGAGTCCTAATGAAATCACCACAAACTCATTGCGTCTATAACATGTTTGAATGGAAGTTTGGGGAATATCCTCCTTATATATATTTAACTGATAATAACATGACTGAAGGTCCACATTATAGATGTTCTGGTCTCCTCATAACAGATTGAGCAAGTCATCAATCTATTAAAGGGGATACATGTTCTTTATTATTATCTTTTTTATTTCAAGATAATCAATGTTGAGATGCATTTACCTATCATTATTGTTGAAGAAGAGGAAATTTTAACCATATAGTGAAGAAATTGGGTATATAAATCCCTTATACATATTCCCTTGTAGTTGCTTCTTTTGTTCTTACAGTTCAATAATATCCATTCTATATGGAATCTTGGATATTGATATAGATCTGGGTATAGGTTTAATTGATAACACATCCTCTTAGTTGGGAGGAAGACAAGGTTACACCTCATGGAATATATCAACCTGTTCTCTCATTATAGGCGTATCATTAAGGATAGAACTTCTATTTGTCTTGATCATTTGAGCTAGATTTGACTACTCATATCTCAATAAAATCTATGCTTTAAATGAAGCTTTAAAAGGAGATTAATCATCCTCTTTATAATTGTGTTGAATTTGATGATTATTTAGGATATATAAGGTGATTTATTTTTCCCAACTAGTTATGTCGTCTCTATTCAAGGATAACCAATTCATGACTAATATTATATTAAATTATAATAAAGGGTGTATGATAATGTTTTCTAAGAGATTTATCCCATTAAAATTGATTGGGTTATATATATATGATTGATATTTAATAATTTACCCATTTTATATATTAACCAACAACCCAACCTCCATGTTTTGATGTGGTTTTTGAATAGCTACACTAAAATTACATGATAATAAATAAGGAATATAACCAAAATAAAATAGTACAGTCACTATTATTAAATAAATAGCCAATTTACATGTCACCAAATTATTTTCATGATACACCACTATAGTTGGGATAACAAATTCTTGTACTTTATCTCTAGGACATAAAGGTTATTGTAATTAATTACCTTCAATAATCCTTGTATCCAAGAACTGATTTTCATAGTTTCCATGTTTCTTGTAGTAAAAAAATTAGACCATAGTCTAATGATTGACCAAAAACTTCTTTTATTCTATCACATAAGTGGTATTTTTCAAATCCATTTGATATTAATTAGAATGATACCCATCCTTTACACACATGAAGCATCTCTTAGTTACATTGGGAAAATTTCTAGGATTCTTCTTTTGACATATTTTACAAGTGGGTAGTTTTATTTTCTTTCCTCTATGAGATTTAGATCTTTCCACCCTTGATTTGAACTCAATTACCTAATTATTATATCCAGTCCTATGAGACCATTGAAAACCACCATACACTGTTTCAAATTTAAGGAAAAAATGGTAAACTTTTATATAGTTATCTAAGATTGATTAAATGATGATTTTCATTGAATCAGCTTTAACCTACTAAAGAAGAGGTCTAGTTTAATTTTGGGGTCAATTAAAAGGTGATAGGTTCACGATGGAATCCATATAAATTTTTCTTTAAATGATACAATTGATTCATGATCTTTTTTATTAATTCTAATTATGTCTCTCTCTATTTGAAGGAGAGTGAGAGGCTAATATTTATTGAAAGTTATTTTCTTGAATCCTTCCCACTCCATTGATTAAATTAATTCTACTATAATTTTATTCTTTATTAGTGTCCACCACTAATAAAATTCTCCCTTTATGATATAAATACCAATAATGAATTTATATTACTTAGAAAATTTTAGGGAAGAAAATAACTTCTCAATAGAGTTAATCCATTATTTCGTTATTATGGGATCAGAAGATCCACTAAAAGTTACAGTCCTTTGTTACATAATAGTATTAATAAAAACATTTTATTTCTTTAGAAAAGGAGATATTTCTAAATAATTCAAGTTATTATTCATAACTTGTGTTATTTGGGAAAGTTATGACCTGAATTTCTCAACTCCCACTCCAATTAAGTTAGGTGTGTTTTTCAAGAAATCATTATATTGTTCATCACATTGGTTATTGGCATGATTCCACCTATTTCTGTCCATTAGATAAAATAATGGAAAAATTATGAATTAGAGTATTAAATCTAATTATAATATAAAAGGGAAACGATGAATATATAAGTAATAACCCATAAATAACATATATACCCTATCTTATAAATTTCTAGGGTTCAATCTATGTTATCCATTATATATTTCCTATTTAGTTCCCTAACATAAACATATATTCAAATATTTTATATTAGTTTCAATGATAATATGAAATATTCATATAACATCCCATGATATTATAGAAAGGTGTGGAACATTAGGTCCACTCATCGTTCATTGTGTGAAAATCATGTTGATACTCAACTATCCTTTTTAGGGTGATTACCTATAGACGCTTCTATGAAATAGTCAAATCCACTTTATAGTATCCATTTAGGGTTAAAAGTTTTAGGGAAGAATCCATTGTATACTATATGAAAACTTTATGATTATTTCCAAAAATTTATCCCTAGTGTTTCCACTAATTTCTTCTAGTCCTAATTCCTAAAATTACCAATCCTTGTCTATGATACCAACTATAACATACAATATTTCTAATATATTTTATCTCATGATGTTTAACATAAATATTTATAGAATAATATATTGTAGGATCGAGATTCCTAGTTTCTTTGAAAAATTAAGTACATATACCATATAATTAAAAATAAAAATGATATCATTATTTCAAATCATCATAACGTGCGCCTAGATTCCCTTTAACTTCTAATACTACAAAGGATAAACAGGGATAAAATTGTAAAGGAGTTAACTATAAATATCAGTATGGTATCAATCATATTAATTCATGATACATAAGAGTCAATAAGCATATTATGATGCAAAAAAGAGAATAAAATCATAGAATCATGGTATGTAAAATATGAAATTACAAGATATTGAAAAAAAGGAATATGGAAACAACAAAAAACATAAAAACGGAAGAATAAGTTAAGTATCACTACTAATAAATCATAAAATAGTATTGTAAGATAAATAATAGTGCACCATAAATGGTATCTCATTATATGAAAACATTAATGAATTCATTGTTGTACATTAAGGGCACACCCTTCCTATGTTTAACTTTATATATACCACATCAATCATATACCATTAAAATTTATTTCATAATTTGAATCCCATGAATATGGAATGTGGGTTTCATAAATGTAATTATATAATAAGTGAAGGATATTTATATATTGGTGAATACACAATAATATTAATAGTGTCGGGTATTGATGATACAAAAGTTATTTTTTGGAAAATCAAGAGATAATTTCCACAGCATAATGGGTATACATAAAAGTTAATGGATATGATTAATTAGAGTGGATCATAGTATCTCATTATTTGGGAATAATTTTGATTATAAAGGAATTTCAATAAATATAGGACAATATAATCAGTTGATAATCGAAATGATTATTTAAAAGTAATTGCTTGAATGAAAAATAGGAAGGATAGAAACCTTTACCATTAGAGGTTCCTTCTTCATATTTAAAAGGAGATCCTTAAAGCTATTGAAATTAGTTAGAAGGGATACTAAGATAGAAAATGATATAAAAAGACTGTTTAAAGGATTTGATGTGATGGTGAAGGGGAGAATGAGTGGGTATTTATGGAAAAAGAGGGGATTATTTTTTAATTTATAAACATAGTCCTTAAACATCAAGTTAATAAAAAATGAAAAACTGTTGGCATTAACAAAATTTTTTACATTGTTATTTTATAAAGGGGATAGGTTTTTACTATTTGAATATCTTAAAGACTGAAAATATTAATTTAATAATATTTTGGGTATTTAAGTGATTTGTTTTTATAAATATTTTCTTCAAAACATCTATAATATACTTTCAGTTTGGGATGATTGATAATAGGTTTCGAAAATTAATCTTATAACTATAAAATACATTATTTTAAGTGATAATATTATTTTTGATAGATAATTCTCTTTATAGTATTTATCACATCACCTTTAAGACATATGACATCATAGTACATATCATATATCTATACTATATTTATTATTTACTAAATTTTTTTACTATGTTAGAAAATTATAAAATATTACTATTGGATAATTTCGATGTGCTGATTTTAAAAATAAAATTTATTTTATCAAAATTATTTTTAAAATATGAACAATTTATTTTTTAAATAAAAGCACTAATTTATTTAAAAATACGTTTTAGAAAATATTCAAATTTATGACCCTTATAAAAAGTTATTGGGATAACATAAAATTATATTATCATTTATAATAAAATAAAAATAATTTTATATAACCACTTAAGTGAAATTAATTTATTTCAAATTATATAATATACCATAAAATTTTATTTTAATTACAATTATATATTTTCAAAAATTATAATTTTTTTCATTGTATGAAAAAATCAATTTATCATAGCCATATATTGTTCATGTTAATTTTAAATAATATTGAAAGAAGAGTCAAAGTAACAACTATTTCATTTATAATAATTAAATTTCCACCTTTATACTACTATGTCCAATATATAAACCCGTTATTATGCGAACATATGCCTTAATTGTAAGGTGTGTAATAGTAGTACATTAATGGGGCAGTTTGATAAAAATTAATGGGGTGGTGACTTGTATAAGAAAGAAATTATTCCATAATCAATTTCAATCAAGTCATAGTTGTTTAATTCTAGCATGGGATGCTAAATGGATAATAATAGATATTTCATCTCTCTTTGAAGCTTTAGTAAATGAGATTCATAAATGATGGATGTATCGGTTGAGGTCAAAACTTCTTCCTTTTTTATAAATTATCTTTTTTTATTACCTTTAATCTATACTAATATTAAAGGTTAGTTTAGAGTGTTTTATGGTAAAAGAAAACATAGGATTACCTAATGGTGCATGGGTATCTAAATGTAAATATTTGTACTATTATTTTAGTTAATAAAAAAAGAAGAAACATATCCTTGAATAATTTTAATGAAGTGAGAATGTGTAGTTCAGAGTGTTTTATTGTTTACTCACTATAAAAAATTTCTAGGATATATTTTTGGAAAGAGTGAGTAGTATTTTCTACGTAATTTATTTACAGTCTTATAGAAGAAGATGAAATATCTTGTTGAGAATCAACCTTAAACTATTAGAATTATTTCTCATGTAGTGGTGTTTGTTTTAATTTTATCCACTGAGAGATAGTAAAACCAATGAGAGGTAGTGGATATATTGGAAAACATGGTTTATAGGATGATACCTTACCCAAAAAATTGTAGTTGATATTAATATATTAATTCATAATATGTTTACTAGGATAAAAACATAATGAATTAAGGAGTAGGTTATCACATTGAGGCTGAACCATCTAAAAGTTCATGTGTTTCTAGTTTATCTTAATTTATTTTATCTATCATAAAAGGATACATGTTTTTATTTAAGAGAGAGAATCAAATCTTAACAGGTATCATAGGATAACTTCCAAAGAAAAATAAAATCATAAAATTCCATCTGCAATAAATCACTAGCATCTCAGTGTATCCATTCGATCCACTAGAATATACAATAGGTATAATTACTAGAAGTTTAATCTATTAGATTCACTCCATGTTTATAATGATAGATAAAACCAACTCTATTAATAATAATGGAGTTAATAGATTTTATGTAAATAATTTACATGGTTGTAAATATAAATTTCCACCATAATTATTGAATTTTGGTCTTGAAGTTCTTAGCTAAACTAAGATTTCCACCCATTAAAATTTGTAAAAAATGAAATTTTTTGATAAGTAAATTACTGAAGTCAATGGAAAATAAATAAATCCAATTCTTACATCCATTTCTAAAAAAGTGTTTAAAAAAGTGATTGTATTGAAATATAATTAATAAGTGTGGGATAACCTTGAAAGTAGTTATAAAAATATTTTAATTTAAAATAGAAAAATAAATGGATTTATAAAAGTATGATTAAAGATATAAATACATGTGAGGGTGAATCCATTGATTACAACATCACTAGAGTCAATGATATTTTGAGAAACATAAAAGGATTTTGTGAAAATATAAATGATTTTACTATTTTATAGAATCTTATAAGAAATTTTACTCTTAAATTTGATCCAAATAATTATGATCTAGATGATAGGGAGGACCTATCACTAGAAGATATTTCCAATATTCTCATTGAATATGAAATTAGAAAGGCACATCTATTAAAAAATAAAGTTAAATATGGAATGGGTTTTAAATCCATGAGAAAGTTTATGTTTAAAGAAGATGAATCTAAAGTATATAGTGATTTTGATGATGATGATGAGAAATATGAAGATTTTATAAGGGTGATGTCTCAAATTTCCAAAAATGTTAGGAAGGGTAAGGAAAATATTAAGGCAAGATAACACAGAAATTATTAAACTGTGGATGTATATATATATATATTTTATATTTATTAAGAAGAAGAGTCTTGAGAATGGATTTTATGAACTAGAGAGGAAGCCTAAAAATAAGAAGTTGTTAAGGACAAAAAATTAGTAAACAATATTGGTATAATAAACAAGATATTTTTAAGAATAAATTGAAGAATATTTATGAGAAAATAAGAAGAGGAAGAATCTTTTGTAGTATCTAATCTAAATATGATTAATTTAAATGGGTTACACATATTATGATCATATATAAGACTCGGAAACATAATAAGGAAATAAAGAGTAAGGTGGATACCAAACACACATTGATCATATAGTCAGATTTAAGTTAGAAGAATATCTTGAGAAAAACATAAAACACAAGAATGAGGTTAATATTATAAATAAATATAATGGGAAGAAAGTAAAAAATTTATGAATTTCTCAAAGAGATACTAAACTCATTGAATAACTCAATAAATTGAATATGATAGTTATTGAGTAGAAAATGATCAAGATATATTTTGAAGAAAATATTATATTGAAAGAATATGAAACGATAAAGATGACGTAAAAAATTATTACATCTAA
The DNA here is from genome assembly GCA_963277665.1 of Viscum album. Classification (NCBI taxonomy): domain Eukaryota; kingdom Viridiplantae; phylum Streptophyta; class Magnoliopsida; order Santalales; family Viscaceae; genus Viscum; species Viscum album. Next base: position 419,621,887 of record OY728143.1, read on the forward strand.
AATTAAGCTAAAAATTATAAAATAATAATTTAGAAAATATATTCATGTCAAATCTGGATAATCTATAGTAACTAAGATTTTGTAAAAATCAAATAAGGTTAAAATTGTACCTGATATTTTTACAAAGTTGAATATTGTTTTACTAACAGTGAAAATAAACACTCAAAACATGGAAACTTTTAAGATATAAATAATGAGGATAAATTTTTTCCAATATTTAAGAAAGAGGAAATAAAAGAAGAAGAAAAAAACATTCATAATGAAAAATAATAATCTAGGATGATTTGGATAGAAAATGAAAGAATCTAGAATGTTGTTTTCTAGACTGAATTATTGATAAAACAGAAGATCCAGATTTAGTGTCTATTATTAGAATTACAAAATATTTTTAAAAAAGGGATACATATTATATAACAATATTTATTTACCAAGATGAATATATGAATCACCGGGAAGCAGTTCTAGAAAGAAAAATAATGAGTCACTAAAGATGGATATTGTGAATAAAGGTGCATGAAGTGTACCTACGTAAAATAGGTTTGAATGCTTTAAAGAAGTTTTTGTTAGATGTGAAAATCATGGGAATTATTTTGAGAAATGAATGGAAAATATTTTAGGCCATCCATAATTTTTTGAAAATGAATAAAATATTCTAAAAGAAAAATCATGTAGAAAAGTCACTCAATATGGAAGTGGATTTGAAAGATAAAAAAATAGAAAGGACATCGATACTTGATTATGGGATTGATTCAAACAACATTGGAGAAAAAAAATCTTGAATAAAAGGAATAAAATTAAAAATAAGCATTTGTATTTGGTAATTATAGTTCCTTAAATATCTAGTGTGTTGGAAATGCTAAAATTATTTCTAAGTAACTCAAATAAAAAATTGCTTCGTGGAAGTAATAACAAATAAATTACTCAGTGTTAAACAATTATGTGATGAAGTAAAGGATGTGGGATTTTATAAGAAATAAAAAATTAAATGAAATTATATGGATTGAAAATTCATTACTATATGTGAAGGAATTAATTGGAACTTGTTTCATATTGGTGACCCATCCAACTCATGTCACTTTATTACCAAAGATAAGAATAATCTATGTCATAAAGGCTTGCCTATTTAGTACAAATGAATATGAGAAATATTTATAGACATAAAATGATGATGTTCCTTCCCAATATACACAGAGAAAGTGACATTGTATTTCATACCTATCGAGAAACGAAAATAGTTCAATGGACTCAAAAGAAAGTGAATATTTGATCCACTAGAACTTTAGAGACCATTTATTTATATGTCTATGGTTTTATGAGGAACATTTCACTAAGGGTGATCATTATATCATTACATTAATTGATTAATTCCCTCAAATTAATAATTTTAGATTTAGGAAAGATAAACTAGAGGCTAATAAAATGACTAAAATAATTAGAAGAATTTTTTATAAGGATATCCATGTCTATATAAGTAATTTTTAGTTTGATAATGATAAATAATATACATGGAATGATTTTAAATGATAACTAGAAGGTAATGTTTTAAATAATAAATATAAAACACCATAAACCCCATAAAAATGGTGTGGTTTAAAGGAAAAATAAATGCATTGTGTATATTAGAAGAACCATAATGGTTGAAAATAAACATTCAAAATTATTTTAGAGAGAAGATATTTTCACTTCTATTCATGTCTAAAATTGGGGTTTTTTGAGACTAGAAACTCACAAGGAAATATATGATATTTGGTACTATAGAAAACCAACTTTTAAATACTTTTATTTTTTTTTAATATTTTTTATTATAACATAATGAAAAAAGTTTGTGTAAGTTTTAAGAAAAGGTTGAATAAGGGATCTTCATGGGATATCTTTCCAATAGAACTGGTCCCAAATTCTGAAGAAAAAAAAATTAAATTTAAAATTTTAAAATAGTTGAAAATTAGTATAAAAAAGTGATTATTAATCCTCAAGATGTAACTAATTGATTTAGAAACTAGAATATTTAAGAAAAACACATTATTAAGCATGCTTTTAAGGATTCAGTTATAATTGTCATTAGCTTAGGTATGTATAATTATTAATAAGATACTAAAACTAATTAGAAAAGTCATAATTGTATGAAGAAAAATATTGATTATAATAACATTATAAACCAATAAGATGAACTAGTTTAAATTAGTAGGAGGTTAAGAATTAAAAACCAAACAACCCTTATCTCTCATTTTAATGTTAAAATAGATACTCAGGTAGTTTAAAATGAAGACTGAGTTATTGAATTTAATGAAGAGCTTCATATTATTTATATAAAATCCTTTTGGGGGTTTTTTAGAATACTTAAAAGAAATTTAGTTGGAAAAAATTTGTTTTTTAGAAATAAGTTGAAGTAGAAAGGTGAAGTTGTAAGAAATAAAGCAAGGATGGTTTACAAATGTTATTCAAAAATAGAGGGGATTAATATTGATTGAAATTGTTCCCTAACATAAATTATTGAGAAAATTTTGAGGTTCTTTCTAGTGAAAGATCATAAATATTATAAAATATATCAATTGGATATGAAATATAATTCCTAAAAGGTGATACTAAAGATGTGGGTTTCGTTGAACATCCTGAGTGATTTATTCTTGAGAAAGATGGTGGAATGGTTTGTAGGTTTAATAATGATTTATACTATTTAAATTAGACCCTTAGAAACTTGTATTCAGATATAAATGGTTTTTTCAAAGTCCTGGGTTTTTAAAAGGAAAAAATTATTAGTAATCTTTATGTGAAGTATATATCCATGTGTACTCTTATTATCATAGTATATATTGTTGAAATTATTTTACGTGTGATGTAGTGCATCTATTTGAAATTTTTTCTAATTAAATGAAAATAAATTTTGAGATATGTATGTTGGGTAAAATTTTATATTTTGTTTGGGTTACAAATGATATTAGGAGTTGATCATATTTTATTATATTAAGGAAAATAAAACATATAATTATTGAAGATGTTTAGAATAGAGTGATGAAAATGAATTTATTATTCTCTTATTTTCATAATAAATTAACTAAATATGATTCGGGAAATTTTGTGAATCAAAAGGAATATAGAAAGTTGATTGGAATCCTTATTTACCTAACATCTTCTAGTTCTGGAATTATGTTTATTATAAAACTTTGTGCTAGATTTTAGAGTGACCAAATGTAATATTTTCTATTTTTAGTAAATATTATCTTGATATAAATCAAGAATACATTATGTATTGTCATATTTTGTAGTAGGAATTCAGAATTTGAGTTACATTAACTCACAGATGGTAACTCAAGAGGATATTTTATTGATATGATATCAAATTTAGGTGGATTTTCTATCTTGTTTAGAGTTGTGTGGCATGGGATATTAAGAAAAAATGTTTATTAGCATTAAGAAGAGATTAATATGAATAGATAGATGTTATAGATGTATATACCCAGATGGTATGAATTTATGTAAAACTAGATGAATAGAGAGATAAGGTTGAATGAAATTATTAATTTCTTATGAAAAACAATATATTATCTGATTGTAAGATTATACAATGAATCTAATTTGGTATAGTATATGATTTAATTATTTTTGGATAATTTTACTATAATTAGAGATGAGTTTGAATAGCTTGAGGAAGATTTGAAGATGATTTAGCAACAAATACATAGGGGTATTGAAGAAACCAAGGTATGTTTGAAGTATTCCATGGATTTTAAGAATAGTTAGAGACTTATTGATTATTTTTTTTAATGAAGTGTTTGAAGTGTTTTTTGGATATTCAAATTGATTCTAAATATTCTAAGATGGTTTATAATTTTTATGATTTGATTTGATAATGTGTGGAATTTATTATATGAATTGAGAAATATGAAAAAGTCATTGATACACATTTATCTATGAAAGCATCATTTTTGAGGAACATAAGTTTCATTTGAGTCCATGAAAATATCATTACCCCTATAAGTAAACCCCATTAGCCACTATATAATCATGAATAATTGAAGTGAATAAGGTGTATGACTTTATAAGGATCATCATACGAATGATATCTATTTAAGATTCATCTGGATATGTAAAAATAAATCCCAGTATATTTAAGGATGATTCTAACTTATGTAATGATTATATCTAGTGTGAAACTTTGTTTTTTAATTCCCTAATCTATTTATTTATTTACTTGTATTTATTTTTTTCCTTGAGTGTCATACCAAAACCTTTCAAATTATTGAAATTGTCATTAAATTCTACCTACTGTATGGTTAACACATGCTTAGTACTAATCATGCTGCGATAATGAGAATGAGGTATGTAATGTGACATCGACATTTTTCCTGGTTTTCAAATTATTTTTCTAACAATGTGAGAGAACCACGTGAGTTCACTAGTGATTCCAATAAAGGGAGAATATTTTTTGTACAATTTAGGTAAATCATGTAGCAATCTTGTGATGTTCCCATGTTCTTAAAAATGTGAAAATTATAAAAATTCTCCCCATCTTATTTTTCCCATACCATGCCTCATCCATTCCCCTTTTCATCTCTCAAAATGCATGTCCAAAGGTCTCATCAGACAATTTAAAGCATAAATAAGCTATAATAAGGTTGTTTTCCCGCTTTATTAATCATCCTCTCATTTCCTCAAAATTTTTATTTTTCTCTTTTCTATATGCACAATAGAAAAATACCTAAGTGAGCTTTTTATCCTAAAATCACGTGGCTATTTTTCTTAAGGTGATTGATTTATTTTTCAATCCTTTTATAATAGTTATGGAATGTTTCAAAAATTTATAAAATAATTATAGGTGTGTGTTTATATGCTTTTCATTTTCCATAATATACAACATGTTATTGGGTGTTTCAAATTATCTTTATTTAAATTTATAAATTTTATTTATGTTTAATTGGATTTATAAATGTATGTTACTCAAGGTTTATAAGGATTTAAATTTTGTTTTCTAGAATTTTTTATAATAGGTGTTCTTAAATGATTTTTTTGATTTAAAAATAGCTTTTAATATATAAAATATTTTGTGAAATAACATAAAAAATGTTTGTTTTTCAAGTAGGATTTAGAAATGAGGTTTTAAAAGGAATATTGTTTTCAATTTTTTTTCTTGATTATAGTATATTATCATTTATGTAATGAATGTTTGATATGTCGAATATTTCTGGTTAGAACATTAGAGATCATATGTAGGTGGGAAACTAGATTGGTGTTTCTCTATCATTGTCAAGGTACTAGCTAGGCGTCACTTCCTATATATTATAGGGGAAAAAATTGTATTACTTATTTAGGTCACATAGATGGATAGTGTTTCATGAGTGATTAAGTTGAATTTGGAACATGTAGGTTGGATATCCTCCTCACATTTCATGGATTATTATTATGGCGTTATATATTGAATGATTCCCACTATCACTTTGATGAAGGATGTGGTGATTATGGTTTACTACCATCATTTAATAATTGTTTACTTCTACTGCATTATAACCTTTTATTTAAAATGTTTTTATTTATTTCTTCTTTCTTTGTTTCATTTCATTATTCTAGGATTAACTTTTTAGTTCCATTTTTGAAGGTAATAAAAAAAGTGTATCTCAAAATCATGTTTTACTTAGATTGGGGTTTTTAATGGGATTTAAAAATTCATGTTTTAGAAAATTAATTATTTGGTTGAGAAAATGATAACCAAGTGAGTGTTTTCATTTAATGAAAAATAAATTCCATTTTACAAAATGGTTTATCATGATGTCTAGTTTTTTAAATAATAACCTATAAAATATATTTTCTAAATTTATTTAAAATGATAAAATTTGGTTTATTTTGTAAAGGAAAATAATGAAGGTTGTAGTGATTACCTACTAGGATGTCAAGCTCACACCATACTCACACCGCTCAAGATTTTTTTCTCAATGGATATGTTGTTTTTGTATTTTTTTTCTATGGATGGTATTCAATTTATGGTATATAATGAACTTGGGTCACAAAAGATAGTTTAAACAAGTATATCAATGTTTACATTTTTTTATTTTAGTAATTTTAATGAAATTGGTCTTTCTTACTTGTTTTTTTATTGACAGCGCACTATATAAATATATATATATAGACTAGGTGATGATCTCATGGAATATTTGTATAGAAAGCATAAGATAGTCTTATGAGGGATTTATTATTCATTTTTTATATCTTTAGTTTGTTTAAGATGCTTAAGTATTATTTTTAAAATGCTTATTTTTTACATGGATGTCTGAATTATGGATGGGTCACGATGGAATTTTAGTAAAATTATGTGGTTGTATAAATATTATTTATCAGGGAAAAATCAACTCAAAGAATTTCATTTTTATTTTTATATTGATTTTCATATACTCAGGAGGATCAAGTTTTCCCCTGAGGTTAGTAGAGAGCCAGGTAGGTTCCAGTTTAGGTGGAAGCCTAAGACAAAACATTTCATATGGTATCAAAGTCTAGGTTCCTATAAGGGCCTAGGTTACAGAGCCCCCATTATTATTGTAGATTTATTGATAGATATATGTTGGTTTTTGTAGACTTTCAAGGTCAAATATAAGAAGAGGTTTTTGAATTATTAACCCCTATAAACCTCATGTGACTTTGGTAAGTTGGATTTTGATTTTTAGTTTGTGGTTTTTGGTATTTTATAGTTTATTTTGATGGTATTAAAGATTACATTGATATTTTGGGTTGAAATTATAGTTGTGATAGTGGTAAAGAGTCAGATCATATGGAATAGTAAATTGTGTTGAGCTTCCACACAATGTTCTTTGTTACTCTCAATTATGGTTTTTTTTAGGCACATGGTCAATAAATCAACAAAAAAAATTCTTTCATGGTCACTAGTCACATTTATGATAGACTTATGTTATGTGATGTTGTTATCTGTGTTTTGGTTAATTTTGGGTAAAGAGATATTTGGATGTTTAAAATTGATTTATAGTGAATATTAAATATTTTAAAAAGTAAATGTACATTTCTAATTCATTTTGAACATGTATTGAAATTAATTTTCGATTTAAAATAGTGAAAATCATATTTGAATATATTAAAGTGGGTTTTTAATTGGGAAAATATTTTAGGAATCAATTTTATTGATATTCTATATTGGAAAAAACAGTTTTAAATTCTAGAAATAGATTGTGAAAATATTAATGATGTTTTCTAATTGAATTAAAAATAAAGTTAGATTTTTCAAATTTATAAACATTTTCAATTAAAGAAGTATGGGATTTAAAATGGGTTTTCAAATAAAGATTTAATCTTTCAATTTTTTAAGAATAGTTTCTAAATGATTTAAACAGATACTTCTTATTTGTTTAATGTTGTCATTATCTTTAGTTGTGTTTGTGGTTAATTACATTAAAGTGTTAATTTTTAATTGATATATAATTTTATATGGGGGTAGATTCTTCTTAAAATTTAATTGAACACAAGTTTTTTCTCTCTCTTCATTATTTAAAGTCTTACTTCCTAGAATAATCTTGAGTGTTTTCAAGTGTTGGTGATCATCTATTTGGGGGATATTTCTCCAATTGAGTTTTGTGTATATTTTTTTGGGTACACATCGTTAGATCCTTTAAAAGTTTTTTCTTTTGACTTTTGGATCTTTTGGGGTTTCACTTGTCTTGTTGAAAGTATTAAGTGCAAGCATGGTTGGTGTGCTTTATTGCAGTTAATTAATTATGGGGGAAGATCTTGGGTGTACTTTGGGTGCCTAGGTTGTATGTTAAACCATATGACATTACCCAATAGTTATTGTCCACTTTATTTGATAGAATCACAATGATCAATGTACTGGGTTAGAGGTCCCAGGTTATAATTTATTTATTCTTCACTTATGGTTCATGCCCATATTGTTTATAGTGGAATGATCATGGGTTATGACTACCTCCATTTTTTTGTTAGATGATAATGTTTGATGGCTTTACTGTTCATATTTATAGTTTTCTAGAGTTTTATTATGTATTTTATCTCATTTCATAGCAGATAGTGGAAATTTTATATCTCTCTCCCTCATTTCTATTTCCCATAGATTATCCATTTATTTTTTAGTTACTTCCACTGGGTGGTTTTATGTTTTTTATACTTGGAAAGTGAATAGTTTATTCAACGAGCATGATATTTATCTATTGATTCAGTAGTTTTTAATTTTATTCAATAGAGGGTTCATCTTTGGTTAATAAAAACATTTCAGAACATACATTTATTCATTTGATTTAATGACTCTTGTATATTTTAGTGATGACTATATTTTATTGGGTTAAATTTTATTTCAGATAGCTCAAAGATCCTGTCATATCTAATATCTTCTTATTGATAGAGATTTTTCTCTATGTCTCATACATGAGGGAAATGAATTTCTGGGTGTGGAAATCATTATGGTGTAAAGAAACGTGACATATTAATTTTTATTTTCCTAATTATTTTAATTAATAATTAGTCATAATTTTAGTTATTTATTTTCATGACCTAAATTCCAAATTTTGGTGATTTTAATAAATTCTTCCTATCCCATGGATAACATAGAATTAGTACTAACTGTGTGGAAGTCAAAAAAATTAGTTTTATAATGTGTAAGAGCTATTTTTCATGGTTGGTGGATAGTTTTATTAACCATGTGATCCAATCATGTGTGCGACTTAGTTTTACCAATGAAGGGAGAAAAATTAGCATACATTTTGGATTAAACATGTGATTAATATATGTTCTTAAAAATTAGAAAATTATAAAAATTACCTCCCTTCTATTTTACTTAAATAACCCCTCAACCATCCTAACTTGCAATCTTGTATCACATGACTGAAAGAAACCCCATAGACTTCTTCCTTTGAGTATCCCCTTATTCTCAAGTGTTCTTCATGTTATTTCAAGTGGAAATCAATTGGAGGAATGTTTTTATACCCTTACTCTTCCTATTATTTCCTCATGATTTTTTATTTATACTTTATTGTGTGCACCCTTGGTCGAACCATATGTGGGGTTTTTTCTTATAAAATCATTTGGTTCTAGTTTCTAGGTTGTGCGATGTGTTCCTCATTTCATATACTCTCTTTTATTTAAGATTTCAAATCATCTTTTATGGCCCCATTTATGAGTTTTGGCACTTTTTATTTTCCCTAATTATTCAATATGAGCTTAGGTTGTTCAATTTTTCATTATTTAAATTTATAAATCCCATTTAAGTTAAATTTTATTAATAAATATATATTGTTTAAGGTTTCTAATGAATTAAAATTTATTTCTAATTGGGTTTTTATGGATGTTCCCCATTTCTTACCTTCATTCAAATAATAAATTAGATTTTTAGCCAAAAAATGTGATTATTTTTATAATGGAATTGGGTGTTTAAAAATTATTTAAGGTTGTATATGAAATTTTATTTTGTTAAACATGAGTTAAAATAATCAACTAATTAGGTTACACTAATTTGGGAAAATTTATTTAGTTTATTTGTTTCTTAATGTTTTATTTATCTATTTCTAATGCTATGTATATGTCATTCCATGTTTGGAGATTATTAAATGATGCATTGTTATATATACATACACGTTCATATATTCACATTACAATATATGAATATGTGAATTGAGATATTTTTTAAATATATTTGTAATCAAATATGTGTTCAATGTTTAGAAGGGGGATTTTTGAAATTTAAGTTTTATGTCTGATTTTTTTTTCCAAAATGTTTCAGAAAGGTGTTTTTAAATGATTTTATTTTCATTTAAAAATAATCTTGAGGTTATAAATGTTTTGTTAATTGGCCCGATTTTTTTTTTCATTTTTCAAGTGATCTTTAAAAAGTGTTTTATGAAAGGGGGCATAGTTTCAATTTATATTCTTGATTGTGGGATGTTATATGTTATGGATTAAATGCTGGATATATGGAATGTTTGTGGTTGGTAGATGGGAGATTGTAGGTAGGTGGGTAAATATATGGGAGATGCTCTAGCTTAGCTAAGGTTCTTTATAAAGGTAATTTTCTATGTCCTTTAGAGGACTGAGTTTTTTTTTACATCACATAGTGAGCTAGTGTTTTGTGGGTGAGTTAGTTACCTTTGGAACCTATGGATTCTACATTCTCCCCATGTGTTATGGATTCTAATTATGGTGTTACATATTTTTTGGTACTCACTATCACTTTTATTGATGATTCTCAGATTATAGTTCACTGCCCTTGGTTAAATTATTTTTACTTTTATTACACTTCAACCTTTTATTTAGTCTTGTTTTAATTATTTCTTCTATAATTGTTTTATTTTATTATTCTAGGTTTTATTTTTTAGTTCCATTTATGAAATTACTCAAAATTAAAATTTTAAAATCTAGTTTTACTTGGTTTTTAAAGGTATTTATATTTGTTTTTTAATAAATGATTCTTTGGATAAGTAAATTATTTCCAAGTGAGTTTTTGTCATTTAAAGAAAAATAAATGGAGGTTTTATAAAATGGTTGATCTTGATTGTTGAGTTTTCATACAATCACCTGTAAAATATATTTTCAAAATGTTTTCTAAAATAATATATTTGTTTTATTTTGGAAAATAAAATCACTGAATCTTTTTTGATTACCTACTAGAGTGTCGATATCACACCATACACACACATATTGATGTTTTTAGATCAAGTGGATTTGTAGGTTTTGGATGTGATTCTTAAAATGGGATCCAAGTTTGGATGGAGTGTAATATTAGGGTAGATAGGATAGTTTGGATATATATGTTACTCTTTAATTTTAGTGTTTTAGTAGTTTTAGAAAAATAATCCTTTTAATCTTTTAATAATGGTTATTGGTGGAAGATTATATAAATAGAGACTCAGTGATGATCCAGGCGGTGTTTCCATGGAATACATTAGATGATGAGATGAGGGATTTATTTTACTTTATTATATCTACTATTTGTTAAATTTTTGTATGTTTTAGTTTCAATATACTTATTTTTTTAGTGTGGATGTCCAAAATATGAACTGGTCATGCTAGAATTTCTATAAAATTATGATACTTTTATATATTTTTTATTGTGTAAAATCATCCCCAATGATTTCTTTTGATACTTGTGATGCATGTCATTAGTGTAGGGGGATTAGAGAAACACCACTAATCTGTGGTGATCTAGGTAGGGCTCTAGTTCAAGAGGTAGCCCAGGCTAATTTATTAATTCTAGTTTGCATGAACATCATTCTGTAGCTAAATGAGGATCACTCAAAGACTGTACATTGTGAAAATTTGAAAATGATATAGAATTAAATTATAAGAATTTACATAATAATATATTCTGAAGTAGAAAATAAATGAGATGATTCCAAATCCATTCTGTCATGATCAAGACACCATGGTAACATTTTTATCAATTATCTAATCTTAGTTTAAATAAAATTTATTGAATGAAAGATGATATGATCATTGTACCATTATATTAGTAATTTACAATGAGGATATTCATAAATTAATATTGATTATAAAAAATAGATATTAGTTGGGAAGATTCTTGAGAAATTACTAAATTTTCTTAAAATTTAGAAACACTCAAAGTGTGTAATATTTAATATTGTGATTAATGAGAAGTTTTTTTAATTTTAAAAAGGCATTTTATGTGTTTTTAGGAATAATGATGTTATAAAAGTGTTGTTTCTTAGGATTTTCTTTGATGTTATAAATATCAAAATATTTTTTGATTCATTAGGAATTTTGGAAAATAGAATAAATTTTTGAAAAGGTGATAACTAGTTGGGATAGAAGATGAAGTTGATATAAGGTGTGATGTTCCTTTAGGTAATTAGTATTTCAAATACTATTTTTTATGGTTGTTTTTCCTTGTATAAATAAATCTTATTTCTTACATGATATTATTTTATTATTAAAATATTTTTACCTTTTTGCGTTTTGTTTTGTCATTCTAGGATACTTCTTTCAGAATTTTAAGAGATACATGATTTTTTTTGGTTTTTGTTTAGATATTTTTTATATTGGATATCTTTTTGAGAAGTAAATTAATAATAATAGGGAAACCAAAAATTATTATTTTATGAAAATTCTTTTAGATAAAGGATTAAAGTTATTCTAGGTAATCCATTTTTTATACTGATATCAATTAGAGTCATTTAATACTCACAGATAGAGAATTTTGATTCTATCATGACTCTTTAAAATATTTAGAGTGATAAAGGTAATATATAAATACTATATAAAGAGAAATATGGGTATGTTATATACCAAAGAAGTGTGAATTGAGAGAATCCTAGCTGTTGAGGTTGAAGAAAAAGTATGAGTTCCTTAAGGTGAGGTGGTATCTGATTGTAATTTTTTTCTTTAGAATTCCGTGACAAGAAGTAAAATAATCAGATCCTCAATGGGTTTTCAAGAAGTGATTAATATCATTACAGAAGGTTTTATTTTTACTCACAAGTTATAATTTTTGGATTTTATTTCTTGAAGAAGTGAATAGTATTTCTTTTGAATATTATTTAATACATCGAAGAGGATGATCATATTTCTATTTCCAAGGAAACCTAAACATATTGGATATATTTCTTAGTTAGTGGGTTTTTCCATTTTATAATTTAAGATACTATAAAACTTATAAGATGTAGTATATTGCTTAGTAATAATTGCTTATAGGGTGACATCTGACCCAACCACTGTTAATAAATAACAAGATTCTATTTGAAAATATGTAGACTAAGATAAAAACCAAACAGAACAAGGATTTGGTTCTCATATTGAGGCTGAATATTGTAAAAATTTATGTGTTCCTTATTTATCTTTATTTCATGTTTTTATCATGAGTGGTTATGTATTTATACCCAATATAGTTAATCATATATTAAGTGTTCATAGTGGTTAATTTATAAATTAGAATGAATTTTTAAACGTTGGGATACATAGATTCACCCTTATATGAGTATATCCATTCGATAAACTAACACTTACACTAATAATATTCTAAAACAAGAAGATAGGAGCTCCTTAAGACCTATATTTAGGTTGAAAGAAAGACCAATTTTTGGATTTTTAAAGTTAGTAAAAAATAGGGAGAAAGTATTTTTCTAATGGAACTATAGAATTAATAATGATACTTTATTATTATATTGATTGTAAAAGGGTCTTAAGAGGATTCTTAGTGTTCCCACTTGTGTTTATAGTGGAGAATAAATTATTGAGTCTTCTAACCAATCAAAAAATGATTATGCTATCACATTATAGATAAAATATGGAAAAATACCCGTACCTTATACAATTTAATTCATGAAATATTTAGGATAGGATGATAGATACAATCTAAGAATATCAAGAACATATCCAATCAAAAAGGTTTAATAACAAATAATAAATCTGAAAAAGCTTTCATTGATTCACTCTTGTCTTAGAGATCTAACCAAATATGAGAACATTGGAATGCCAAAGGTTAGACAATTAAAAATATTTGAAATCTGATTAATCCAAATAGATCATTTATTCAATGTAGTAGTTATTTAAATTAGTGTTCTTGGAAGTTAAACTATTACACTGGTGATTACTCAAAAAGTAAATAATCTCCTAAATCATTTATTTTTTATTCAAATTTTAGAGGAGGTTATATTAATAAATTAATAGAGAATGGGTCTTACCATTGTGTTTGATGATTCTAATGGCTGGTGGATACCTTTTGGGGAAGTAAGATTTTTATAATTTCTAAGGTAACTCAATCAAACAAACTACTGGTAAAGATTAAACAAGGATAATGATGATCAATTTGTTTTATATTTTTTCATTTAATAGTATTAGTTCTCCCTATATATCATTTGTATGCATTTTCTTTCTTTCTTTTATTTCTTATATGTACTGACTCATTTTTCATAAATGAAAATTTCTTTTTAAAAGAATATAATACCCCTTAATTAATTTATTATATTATAGAATATATGCATAAAGTAATTAAAATCAATAAAACTTTACTATAATTATAAAATAATTCCATAATATGACCATTGGGAATTATGGACAACTAATATTAAAACCAATAGTAATATAGATGTAATAAAGTGACCTTAATGATTAGTATATATTAAGGTTAATAATAAAAGCTAATTGATATAGAAATAAAAATCGATGACCATAACCAATAGGATGATCCACCGTGAAGATCATTTATCATAACTTCCACGATAGGCAGAATCATTAGGTTTTCCCTCGACCAATCCCATGCAAATATTTGACAATTGAGACTTTATTGAAAATGATTATTGGATAATTTCTTGCTTATAGAATTCACCTCCCAATCAATGTTTATCGAATCAACCCATGAAAGTAAAACCATCTTACACCTTACCCTTAGGGAATATGATATTGTAAAAAGGGGTTATTTTTGTAGAACTTTGTAGTATAAATGTTTAAATTATATTGAAAGAAATTAAATAGTGATTAATTTTATCATTTTTCCTTTTTACAAACAAAATTATTATATGAATATTATATATAGATTTTATAGATAAAAATAAAACAAAATAGTAATTTCAAAAAACAAATGATTATAATTAAAATAAACTTTTATGACAAATTCAATAATTTTGAATAAATTTTATTTACTTAAAATGGTCTCATAAACACTATTTATATGAATATAAGTGATGATATAGTTTTATGAAGTCATAAGTAATTTTTTATAGGCCTAAAAGTTGAATATGTCATAAAAACTTGTATTTTCTTGTAAATTAGAATTTTTATTTAAATATTAGTTTTCTCATGTTTATAATATTATTTTTATAAAAAATTTCATTTTTGAAATCAGAACATTGAAATTAGTTGAAATATATTTTTTCATAATTTTATAATTAATTGATTTAAAAAAAAACTAAATATAATTTAAGTTTAATATAAGTATTATGGAATCATTATGACATAAAAGTGATTTAATAAAAACTATAAAGGGGTTTAACAATTAAAAATATTATAATTCATTAAAATAAATTATTTTAAAGTGATAATATTAATATTTATAACCTATAATGAATCTTCCAAAAGATAAATTATATTTTAAATGGTTTAAAAAAAATTCTTTATGAAATGGTATCACGTCAACCTAAAAAATCCTATTAATTAAATAATTCTGGTACATAGAAAATTAAAACATTAAAAACCACTCCCCTTAGTAAATAGCATTGGGAAAAACCTTTGGAAGGGAAATATTTTTGTGATTTTTATTATCTATATTTTCAAGGCCTATGTTTAGAAATTAATAAAGAATTCCCTACCTTTTGTTATAAATACCCACCCATTCTCCCATTAAAATTCAATAAAAATTCATTGAGTATAAAGTTTTACTAATTTTTCTCTCATTATCTATCCCAATGAGTTTTTAAGGACCTCCTCTAAAGGTTTATGAAAAAACTTTTCGAGGTAAGGGGTTCTCTCCCTCCTCTCTTCCATTCAAGAACTTGCCTTATAATAAGCCTTGTGATTCTCAATTGATTGTTTTTAATGTGTTCCTAATCATTCCTTTACTATCAAAATGATGACCAAATAATGATAGCATAACTTAATCTATCATTAACCAATTTGATAAAATATTATTGGTACTTGTTATGCGGCCCATATTATATCATCATTTCCCCCGTTACTTTTTTGTTGTGAATACCCAAGCCTATTTTCACCAATGGGTATTCAATAAGATATATATATCCTTAATTAATATGGAAATTACATTTATGGAACTTGAATTTCTTAAATGTTGGATTGAAATGATGAAATATTTATTATGTTATATGATTTATGTGGAACACATAAAGTTATACATATGAAAGGTGTTCCTTGATAGCACTTCAATACACTGAGAATTGTTTTCATCTTATAAAATACCTTGTACGGTTTAGGGTTGGTTATCCTAAAACACTATGTTATGATGTCTTAGTAGTTATCCTTGACTAATTCTTAGTTTTTCATTTTTATACCATTTTATAATTCCATTTATGCCATGATATTATACAGTAATATTTTAGATACCATTCTTCCATGATGGTATTTTCTTTTATGTCATCAAGATATACCTTTTTTCTCTTATGTACCATGATTACTATGATTTATCCATTAATGTTCTTTATATCTTTACAATTTCTTATATTGTCTTTAGGTTATCCAATATAGTGTTTGTAGTTTAAGTGAATCATGGAACACATTATGGTGATTTTAAATAATTATGTCATTTTTATTTTTAAGTTGATGGTTTATTTATCCGGTTTCTCAAAGACATTAGAACTCTTTATTATAAAATATTTCAATTTGTTGATATTTATTTTAAAAAACATTAAATAAAATTTACAATATTTATTGGTTTTTATAATTGGTATCAAAACACTGTATTTTTATTTTTGGGAACTAGGACTAGAAAAAATTATTAAATGTCATGGGTATAATTTGAAGGAAATGGTCATAATGCTTTGATAATGTATAAAGTGTGTGTTATACTTGAAATTTCATCCTTACAGGATACTAGTTGGTGAATGTAGGTGTGGAGCATTTGCACCTACGGGTAATTACCTTGAAAAGGGATGGTCAAGTATCAACTTGATCTGAAATTAGTGCATGATGAGTGGGCCTAATATTTCACACCTTGTTAAAAACTCCAAAGGGATATGCATTGGGTAATTCATATTATATTTATAAATCATTATGAATTATTTTAATACAAGGCTAGTTTAGATAAATTAATTTGAAATAAATCATGGATATCCTAGATGGAAGCCTAAAAATTTATAAGAAGGGTATATATTTAATTTATGTGTCATTCCTTATATGTTTATAGTTTCCATTTTATATGATTATTAATTTGAATATTCTTATACCTAATTTTCCTTTATTTTTGATAATGGTAGGACATATGATAAATCATGCTAGTAACCAATATAATGGGAAATATGATGATTTCTGAATGAGATGACTAACTTGATGGGATTGGGAGTTGTGAACATAAATGAAGTATTTTCCTAATTTTATCATGTTTTTTATAATAATTTTGATCATGTGGAATTCCATCCTTCATCTAAGAAAGACCAAGTCATTGTTGATTTCTTTATACGACAAAGGACTTTAAATTTTAGAATATCTTTTGATCCACTAATTTTGAAATAATGGATTAACTCCATGGATGATATGTTCTATGTCCTCAAATTAACGTAGAGATATAAAATCATAATGTCTATTTATCTATTGATAAATGGTAGATACTGATCAGGAATATGAAGCCCAAGGAAGAAATTGAATCAATGGGGTGGGGAAATTTCAAGAAAACATTTTTCCATAAATATTTTCCTTACACTCTACATTTTGACATAGAGAGGGATTTCATTGGTCTCAAGTAAAAGGAGGTAAAATCAATAGGGTAATATGAATAAAACTTCACAATACTTGCATGATAAACCCTTTTATTTATAATCAAACCTAAAATTAAAGTTCACCACTTCTTTAATGGGATAAATTTGAATTTTATTAAGTGATTTATAAATTTTAGACTTTGATAGAAATAAGGAAAATTTCTATTGTTACATTACATTAGAAATAGATATTTTTAATTATAAATAGCTTTATATGTATGAAGACAATAAGGGAAGAATAGATAATAATTATATTGGATAAATGGATAAATTTCATGGCGGATAAAAACCCAACACCCCTCTTTTAAAAAGTGTGGGGAAAAAATATTGATAATTTCATCAAGGTAACAATTAATTACTTAAATTATGAAAAATATAGGTATTAAGATTATAAATATTAAAAGTATACAAAGACGCCCACTAATATGATGGAAGAAAAGAAGGTTCCAGTCAATCCTTAGTATATTGTCCAATGTTACAACTTCAAGGAATAGGAAAAATATGAGAAACTATGCCCTAAGATATGTGTTATTAAATATGACTGATGATAACAACAACCTAGTCTTATAGAATAAAAACATTCCAATAAATTTGAAACTGCTGAGGTGGATCCAAAAAAATGAACTGTCTAATAGGTAGGCTAGTTAGTCATTTGGTAATAGAGAATTTACTATTTTATTATGGTTCTACACATTATTTTATATAATAAAATTTATTAGAAATATTAAAAAACCACCCAAAAAATTTAGTTTGAGTTATTAGTGAAAACAATAAATTGAAAATTACTATATCTCAAGAATATATATCCACCCTCTTCAAAATATATGGGTTGAATCTCCCAAAAATCTTTTTTTTCTTCCTTTAGTGAATTTTAATGCTTTATTGGGCATGGATTTGTTATCCTTGTTTAGAGACAACATAAAATACTAGGAAAATGAAATCCCCTTCAATATCTTGATTCAAACTCATATTCTATATATGTTTAAAGAGGATTATGTGTCTACTTTGAATTATTCATATCAACCATGTATATTATTTCCCTATGAAAATTTTTATCATGATAAAATGATTGAGGTAGAGAAAATGATCATCTATTATGAACTACCCATTATAGGAAAATATTTTGAAATATTGCCTGAAGAGTTTTCTAGTCTTCCTATGGACCAAGAAGTTGAGTTATAAATATAAGTAACACCTATATCCTTACCAATATCCAATAATCTATATAAAATGGACAATATTAAATTAAAATAATTGAAGAAACAACTATAAGAGAATCTCAATAATGGATTTATATTCCCAAGTTCTTCACCATGGGATGTGCATGTCTTCTTCATCAAGGAAAAGGATGAGACAATTCATCTACATATTGAATATTTAGAACTCAACATGATCATGATAAAGGAAATTACCCACTACCATATATTGATGACTTGTTTGATCAAATATATGGAGTCCAATACCTCTTTAAAGTTGAACTTTAATTTGGGTATTATCGATTAAAAGATAAATAATGATGATATTCCCAAGATCACCTTTCGAACATTTTACAAACACCATGAGTTAATAGTGATGCCATTAAGAATCAATAATTCTCTAATAATCTTCATGGACATGATAAATAGAGTTTTTTGAGATTAAATTGAAAAAGTTTTGGAATTATTTAAATATATAATATTCTTATATACTCTAAAAGTAAGGATGAACATGTGGAGAATTTGACGACTATAATAAAGAATTTAGAAAACATTAGTTTCATGTAAAGTACATTAAATGTGAATTTTTTTGAATTAAGTAACATTCTTAGGGAATGTTATCACCAGAAAAGGGATATATGTAGATCCTTCAAAGATTGAGGTAATTGAGGACTGTACTAGACCAATAATCAATAACAAATATCCTTAGTTTCCTCACATTAGTTAGTTTCTAATAGTTATTTTTAAGAAACATATCATGTTTTTTGAACCAAAAAATTATCTAAATTGAAAAGGAATAATTATTTTAAGGACTGATGAATGTGAATAAAGATTTAATGAGTTGAAACAAATGTTATTCACCACACCTATACTCACACTACCCCTTAGCGGGGAAGTATTATGATCTATAGCGATGCTTCTAAGAAATTATTGAGTTGTGTAATCATGAAAAAAATATAATGTGATATACTATAACTCTCAAAAATTGAATATCCACGATAATAACTATCCGAAACATGATATAGAGTTGTTTTTTGTAATCTTAACATTGAATATTTTGTGTAATTAACTCTTTGTAGAGAAGTGTTACATATATATAGATAGTTTGAGCCTAAAATATGTATTCACACAACAAGTGATCAGCATGAGTGAATGAAGGTGGTTATAATTGATCAAAGATTATTCATTTTCTATCCATTACCATCTTGTGAAGGAAAATAAAGTGGCATATTATCTGATTAGAAAGTTTCCCACAACCTTATCTATACTGAGGATTGAGAAAGATGCAATCTTATTAGACATGAAATAAATGTACATGGAGATCATAAAGGAAGAAATTTCTTTATATCTTAATGAAATGAATACTCAACTATACATCCATGTAAAGATAAAAGAGTCCAAGAGAGATGATATGGAGCTATAGATAATGGTAGAGAATATTCCAGAGTTTAATTATGAAAAATTTGGATTTATATTGTTTATTAACTGAATATATGTCCATTAATACCAAAACTTATGAGGGAGATTTTTGATAATTCAAATAGATCATCCCGATCTATTAATCAATTGATCACAAAGATGTAAATTATGGTTTTAGGTGCAACAAAATCACTTATCAAGGTTAACCCTAACTCAGTAAATGATGGATTCGATGGAGCATTTCTATATTGTAAAATATAAGAATTTTATGAATAATGAATTTTTTATAGATAATATTGATAGTGAAATAAGATAGAACCAATAGGATATCTTTACATGTAAAATTTATAACTAAAATAGATTGGGGGTAATAATTCCTCAATCCTGGGATCTTTATTAAACAATTTTGTTGATCATCCAATACCCTTTATTGTTTCCCATCATTGCAATTATAGAATTTAAGTGTTGAATACCTCTAGCAGTGATCCAAACATGCTCCTTTGATATCGAAAAAGAACTGATAGATTTTTGGGTACAAGCATGGTGGATCGATCCTCTTACATAGTTCATCTAGATCATTTTGAAAACTCCTTTGGCTTAGAAGAATCATCCTTTCACTCTCATTGTTGAGAGGATGGAGGATAATCTGTAGATTGTATAGTAGTCTTGATAGAGTGTTTCAGATTTTATTGTGAACAACAATTCTCAATTTCAATCAATCTTTACCAACCTCTACTCAATATACATAACCATCTATTTATAGAGTTAAGGTAAGGGTTAAAATAATATTTAATTTCACAACTACCCTTAAATAGTATATTAGACCACATATAACCCCATACTATGTAATAATATAATAATAATTATTTTTCATATTGTACACAAAATGGTGTAATGTTAAATATTATTTTACTGGACTGAAAATTAGTATTTATCAGTAGACACAATATTGGGCTGTTTTTACTCAATATTTATTGAATCCCTAAATAAATATTTCCTTAAATAGTTACTCATAAATAAAATAAATATTCTATTCATAGTCTAGAGAATAAATATTTATTAAGTATTCAATCAGTAAATTAAATATTCTATTCATAGTTTGAAAAATAAACATTTATTAAATATTCAGAGAATTAAATAAATTATATATTAATAAATAAATAATTATTTTTTACTTAATGAATAACAAGGAATAAATAAATAATATATATTCACATAATTAAATTATTAACTTATTAATAAATATGTATTAAATATTTTGGATCAATAAATTTCATCAAAATTATTCCTCAGTCTTGAAAATAATATTTCTTTTAATAATTAAATTAAAATAGAATTTAATTTTAATCGATAGAAACAATTAGTGTGTGACCCTCTGTATTTTTCTCATATTAGAATAATAAAGTCTTGCATAAATTCCATGATTAGACTCTAGAAGTGGGTCAATGAACCCAAGAGAAAGAAATCAACATCCCAACATCGAAAACCACATATGAACACTTATTATATAATATAATCCCTTAGTCAAAATATCTCATCAAGCATGTTTCACACTCATGTCATCAACCTATATGCTTGACACATATATCTTTAACAATATGAAATAAAATCATCATTACACCAAGGGTATGGAAGTTAATGGGATAGTTCCTTTTTAATTAATATGCCTAAATATTAACTTCTATCAAGAGAGAAGGGATAAATCCTTCATTGAATCAATAATTAATAAAGTGTCATTCATGATGCACCCAACATACCCTACTAACAACAAAAATACAGTGACACAATTATAGTTATTAAATAAAATTATGTGATTCATGAAATGCATTAATAATAATCTTAAAGTCTAAGGACCATAACAAAAACTTACAGATATGAATATCCGATGAAATATAAACATACAAAATTCCTATTAGCGGTTTCTTTTCATAATATTTTTTCTTGAAGATTACCAAGTGAAAAATTCATGAGAAGAAGTCTCATAATCTTATGATTACCCTCACCTGATAATTAAAATACTATGTTCCCCATCATAGAATGTTATTTTACCATGGAACTAGGTTTAAAAATATGATCATTGTATTTAAATATACTCATAATAGTCAAAAATTACAATTACCTTTTCAGTGAGAAAAATACTCCAGGACATTGTTACATTAATATTATAGAGAAGAAAAATAAATATGTGATAAGGTATTTAAATTAATATTCAATTATTTGAATATAAATGTAATCTAAATTACAAAGTAGTTGGTTCTAGGGAACCTACACCAAAAGATTCCCACTTTCACTATAGCTAACTACTAATGACTAGTTATTTCTCACATGCAAAACATGATTCTTTTGAGTGTCGCTACAGCTTCCAGGAAACCATTGTTTCCACTACTATTGTTAGTAAATCCATATATCTATTCGTTGAATCTTATTACTAAAAATATACAAACTTTATAAAATCCCTCTATTAGTTCTCTAACTGAGTATCCACCTTTCGTTCCAATTTTAGAATCCTAACTACTTGACTAAGTATATATTAAGTGGTCATCATAATAATTATATAACTATTTCTTTCGGTATAACCCAAAATCAGAACAATATTTTGATAAACCACTCCATTAGCTATATCATAAGTCGCAACATACTTGGATATTATAGATATGAAAGCAAATTATTATAATAATATTTTCTTACATATTACCTCATCCTTTAATGCAATCCTAGATCAAAATAAACTAAGTGATGAAAAGTGTTCAATTCCCTGAATCACTAGTATTCTCACTTCTCCAAACATAAGTAAGTCATCCAATTCTAAATTTCTAATTATTGTCTGATAGTTGTAAATAAAATTTTATGTAGTTATGTTAGATATATTTGATATTTACAAAATATGAATTCTGAATTAGTAATATAAAATGTTAGTACATATCATGTAATATGAGATAAATTTATTTCACTTAAGCTTATAATTTTTTAATCTTAATAATGTCTTCTTATGCCTATCCTTGTTGCATTAGAAGGATCATAGGCCTACAAAAAATTATTCTTGAATTGTTTTTAACTTTTATTTTTCAATACTTTGTTAATATATGTACTGTGAATTGATTTTGAAAACCCATGGATCTATTTTGTAGATCTTGTTTCTTAGAATACATTTTCTACTTTAATTCCTACTTAGAGAAATTTTCATTCCATAGTATTAACTAAATGTTAAGACACAAATTTTATTTTTTTCATATGTTTTCAATATATCTATGTTGAAAACATATATCCCTCCCTCTAACTAGTTAGATACACATTTCAGTCATTCGTTTCCGAATGAATATTCTATGATTGATATGCATGATTTATTCGTAAATGAATTTATTTAAAAATAACATCTCATTAGAAATTATTTATTTCACTGACAATTTCTAGTTATTCTTTATAGACATATACTATAGGGTCTCCTTTTGGCCATGTCATACTGACCTCCTGCATAAGGATTCCTCTAATGAGGTGGTATTGACTATCAATATCCCAATATGATGATCGTAAAAGTATAATATGATGGGTAGAATTGAAAACCATTTTAGTCATGATGACTGGTGTATATTTTTTTTCATATACTAAAAACATAAATAATTGATTATTCTTTACTGGTACTATCTTATACCCTCCATGTCTAGTTTCTCTTGAATACTCTCCAAAAATATCAAGTCTTAGAAACATTTCAAATATTGAGTCCCCGAATCTTGATACATGGTGACTATTACTTGAATTTATACATAATTTTCAACCTTATCTTGGTATCATTTACTTATTCTTTATATTAATATTTATTCATAAGGAATAATATGTCTATCACCCACCATAGTGAACATAAATCACCTATTTGGTTATGAATTCCTACATAGTATGTGTCTCTAGAACTACTTATCCCACTATAATTAGTGGAGTCTATAATTCCTTTGCCACAACATGTGTATCCATATACTTATTCTATGGAAGTCAAGTTTTCTCACACTATCCTTAAATAGATAGGTTTCCTTTATGTAAATATATTTAGTCCTGACTAGTCATTAACATCCTAAGTAGATATATGATCATTAACTAAAATTAAACTTAGTATTTTTTGTTTATTTATAGCTAAATGAATCTTTCGAAAAATGAATTTTGAATAAGAATTTGTTTTATTACTAATAGATTGTTTTCATATTAAATTTTATATGATATCTATAACTCAATATAGTTGGCATATGGTTAGTTATTCCACTTATATTCAAAAAACATGACATGAAAAAAATTATGGTAGATTTAATATATATATATAACTCATCAGTGATATTCCTTTTATTACAATTATGATATTGATGTATATAAGGAAATATGATTCTGGGAATACCTTTTTTCCAAATGTATGGTCAATATGGAAAATGAGATAAAATATTTCAGAAACACTTATTACAACTTCTTTTCCATTTTCCATTATTTTAATATAAGAAGTAAATAGATTGTTATTCATTTATCTACCTCAAAAACCTTTGTCGATTTGAAGGATTCTATAAAGCATCTTTTGGATTTATATTATCCATGGGATCTTTATCCTTGTCTTCTAAAATATTCACCATAAGGGGCATAGGATCATGTTTTAAACAATCCTTATCCACTGGTGAAGTACAATCAAAATATTCACGAGAAACTTTTCTATTTCATTTATCTAGGATTGTAAGAATAAGGAAAATCTTAGAAGTAAGGATAATAAATAATATTAATTTATAATTTATTATCCAAGTTGAAGCACATTTTTTATAACTTATAAATATACCACATCATTTGTAACTATAACCAGTAGATAGATTTTTTTTTCCAGTTTACACTGATATAGTACATTTAAAATCTCTTTTATTTCAAGAATTTACTCCTCTTTCTCAATAAAAATAATAGGAGATATTACGGTGTAAGAATCCAGGTATTTATATTGTATCATAAACTCTTCAAATAGAGTTGATAATATAATACAACAAACATAAGAATCATCCTTGACATATCTATGTAGTAATATATTTATTGATATAGGGTTAGGGTTAAAATATTATTTAATTGTACAACATCTATTAAATAATATATTAAATCACATTTAACCCGATTCTATGCAATAATAATAATATTTTTATTTGTTCATAGTGTATGAAAACTAAAACAACAATAAATATTATTTTATTAGCTTGAAAATTAATATTTATCATTAGATACAATCTTTGTATTCTCATCTTCCTTAAAATTTATTGAATACCTAAATAGATATTTAATTAAATATTTATTCATAAATAAAATAAATATTTTATTCACAGTCTAGAGAATAAATATTCCATAAATATTTAATAAAGATAATTAATATTCAATTCAGAGTCCTGAAAATAAATATTTATTAAATATTCATATAATCAACTAAATTATTTATTAATGAATAAATAATTATTTATTACTTTATGACTAACATGAAATAAACAAATATTAGAAATATTCATGTAATTAAATAATAACCTTGTGAATTAATATTTTTAATAAGTATTACCGATCAATAAATCATAAAAAAATTATTCCTAGAAAAAGTGAATAATATTTATTCCAATAATTAAATTTAAATAGAATTAAATTAAGATCAACTTAAAAACATATTGTATGACTCACTAGGATTCATTCTCATTGATATTAGGTAGGCTAAACTAAAGTTTGATATTACCATCAAATAAGGATTCAAGACTCCCAAGAGAAAGAATTTAATATTACAACATTGAAAACCACATACAGGCACTCACTATGTAATATAATCCATTTTCACAATATTTTATCAAGGAGGCTGCAAAATCTTGTCGTCAATATATATTCTTGATACATATTTATTTGAATATCTTAAATTGACTTGTTATTACACTTTGTCCATGAAATTTAATGTGACAATTCTATTTGAATCTAATGGTCAAAATTTCAACTTCCATTAAGATGGAATGGGGAAATTCTTCCTTGAAATATTAATTAATAACTTGTCATTCATGATGCAACCAATATACCATACTTTTTTAGAACATATGGTGTCACTGTTTTGGATTTTAAATCAAAGTGTGTGAGTCGCAAAATAAATTAATTATAATATTAAAGTCTAGAAACTATTATACACACTCACAAACATGAATATATGATGAAAAATAAACATGTAAAATTTATATAGGAAGGTCCGTTAAAATAATCTATTATCTTTTATACTACCAATTTTGAACATTATGATAAGAAGGATCATCTGATTACGAGTACTCACACCTTATAGTTGACATAATATATTCCCCATCATAGAATGTTGTCTGAACATAGAACTAGGTTTAAAAATATCATCTTAGAATTTAAAGGTTCTCAACATAACAGGGAACTAAAATGACCATTTCAATGTGACAAATAATATAATAAATTATCAAAATAATGTTATGTAGAAGTGAAATAAATATATGAAATGGTATTTAAACAAGTTTTTACTTTTCTGAATATACATGTAATCTAATGTAGAAAGTGGTTGGTTTTAAGGAACCGAATCAACAATATAAATATCTAAATAAAAACATATGGTGGGATATCTTGAAGAGGGAGATTATATAATTTTTATTTCAATGACTGGTATGATAACATGTTAAGTTTAAATACCATAATTATAAAGATATGATGAAAAAATTACCCATACTAGTTGGGAAATGGAAAAAATCACCATAGATTTCATCATAGGTCTCCCTAGATAATCAAAAGGTCATAATTACATTTGGTTTATAGTCAATTGAATTATTATATTATTATATTTCATTACCCTCAAAAGAAAATTTTTATTTTGAAAAATCTCTAGGATATACACAAGATAAATGGTAAGGAATCATAGAGTACTACTCTCCACTATATATCGGAGAGAAATGAGGTTTAACTCAAGGTTGAGAGATTTGATCCCAAAGAATTGGATACAGAGATGTGTTTTAATCCTTCCAATCAGCCTCTAATATATTGTCATCCTAAATAATAATTCATTCTCTAGAGGATATATTGAGATCATGTTTAGTGTATTTACAAGGACGATGGGATCTATAATTTACCTAAGTTGAGTTCTCAGATAACATAAGTTTATATTTTAACATTCCAACATATCATTATAAGGATATGTATGGGGAGCGGTACAAAAATATAACATGTTGGGATCATGTTAGATAAAGGAAGCTGATAGGACATTATATTGTCCATGATTTGGAAGAGAAGTTTTAAACAATTAAAAAATCATATTAAATCCAATAAAAGTTGACAAAAAATATACACTAAAAATAATTGTCTTGAACTTGAATTTGAGTTTAGAGATAAAGTGATCCTTCACATATCACTGAGGAAGAAATTCATGAGGTTTTGGAAGAGGGGAAGTCTATGTCACGGATACCTCAGACCCTTTGATATTCTTTATCGCATCAAAGATGTAGCCTATGCACTATCACTTTGACCCAACCTATCTCAATTACTTGACATGTTCACCATATCCCTCTAGAGAAATTAAAAACTAGGTCCTTTACATGTACTAAATATAGTGGTGGTACCATTATTGAATGATACTTCTTATAAGGAGAAATTAGTTAAGATTTTAGATCATAGGGATAAATTTTTATGAAACAAGATAACTCACCAAGTCAATGTAATCTAGTGGAACTGTAAGTATAAAGAAAAAATGTGAGATCCTAAAGAAGAAATGAATTATAATTACCTTAATTTTTTTAAGTGTATTATATGTTATTTCAAGGGTGAAATTTCTGAAGGGGGAAGAAATTTACATCCCCGACTTTTATAAATGAAAATTCCCCATTCAATGAATATATGTACCATATAGTAATAAAATATAATATAGAACACATGAAACATGTAATGAAAATAAATAACACTTTATTATTATTATAAAATAAATCCATAATATGACCGTTGGGGATTATGATTGTTGAAAATGTCAACCATTGGTAATATAATCATTATAATGATACCTTTAAGGTTAGTAAATATTGAGGGTAATAAAAAATATAATTAAAGCATAAGGATGAAGTGATGAAATCAACGAGCATGGTCATCCATTATGAATATACTTTATCAATGCTTCCAAAGGAGATGAAATCACTAGGTTTTACCATTAATCAAACCCAAGTTGAGTCTTAGAAACCAAGAATTGAGAATAAATGATTATGACAGAAGTTTATACTTATAGAACTCACTACCCTATCAATGTTTACTCAACTACCCTATGAGTGTGCTACCATAACACACCATATAATTAGGGCATATGATTGTGAAATAATAAGTTATGTACGTAGACCTTAGTAGTAGAAAGGTTTAAAGTTTATTTTTATTAAATAAATGGTCACTACATTGATCTAATTTTAATTATTATTTAGAATTAACATGATTATAAGATGTGTGTGATAAAGATATTTTTGGATATAGAGGAAAAAAATTATATTTTGTAAAATATATGATTATAATTAAAATACACATATATTATAAATCGAAGAATTTGAAATAAAATTTTCTTCCATGTAATGGTCTTATAAAATACAATTTATTCTAATATAAATGATAATATTATTTTATGAAGTACCAAGTTGTTTAAAAAGGGTCGAGAATTTGAATATGTCAAAAAACTAGTGTTTTTAAATAAATAAAATTTATTATTTTAAAATTAAATTACTCATATTTTGAAAATTATTTTGATAAAGTAAATTTAATTTTTGAAATTAGAAAGTCAAATTTAGGCATTATTTATTTTTTTCATAATTATGGTCTCTTTATAATTACTATATATTTTAAATTTATAAGATTAATTTTCTAAACCTATAGTTAATCTTCCAAAAACTATAGTATATATTAATGTATTTAAAAATAGTTCATTATGAAAAGTAATCCCTTCCAACTACAAAATATTATTAATTATAAAAGTCTAGTCCTTAAGATATTAAAATATTAAAAACCACCCAAAATTAGAAAATAACAAGGGTAAAAACCATGGTAAGGGAAATGGTTTTTCATTTTTAATTTACTAGATATCTAAGGCCTATGCATAGAAACCATTTTTCTATAAATACTGACTCATTCTCCCATTAATATTCATTCCAAGGACTTTTAGAAATAATTTCCTCTCATTTTATCTTATAAGTTTCCCCCAAGAGTTCTTAAGGCTATATGTATCTCCTCTTAAGTTTTAAGAATAAACCTCTTTAGGTTTGGGGACCTCTTCCTCCCCTTTTCCATTAAAGTAGTTTCTTTGTAATAAGATTTTTTATTCTCAATTTATTATAATATATTCTGTTTATGAACCTTCATTTAGAATAATAATGATGTAAAAATAATGAGTAAATTCCTTCCTATCTCATTAATCCCTTCTATAAACATTTATGTATACTCATTATGTAATTGAAATTATCTCTTTATTTTATATGCTATAACTTTTGTGTGGGGAATACCCATACTTATTTTGATTCATGGATAATCACCATGATATAAATATCTTTTATTGATTGGGGACTTCAATTTATTAAATATACACTCCTTAATCTTGGTATTTAAATGATTAAATACATATTTATGTTATTTTATTGATGCAACACATGTAAAGTTAGACATATGAAGCGTGGAACTTGATAGTGATCCAATGTATTGGGTGTTGTTTTCATCTTAGAATACCACATGTATGGCATATGGTTGGTTATACTAGAATAATATATTATGAATATTTTGTTGTGAGACTTGAAATAGGCTTCTATTTTCATCTTTTATACTATTTCTACATTCGTTTTATGCCATAATTTTATAATTTCATCTTTTAACTTTTATTCATCCATGATATTTTTTGATGTCATCATGATATTAATTTTATTTGTTATGTATCAGGCTTACTCTGATTGATCCCTTACTAAGAATTATAAATCAAACCATTATTATGTTTTCCTTAGGGTGTCCTATTTAGTACTAGGAGTTCAAAAAAATTCAAGAACTTAATATGGAGATTTGAAATAATAATGTCATATTTATTTCTATGTTGATGGTATGTGTATCTAATTTCTTAGAGATATTTGGACTCTCAACTATCTATAATTGTATTCCATAAATATTTATCTAAGAAATAATGAAATTAAATGTATAATATAAATGAGTTGTTATACTATAGATATGAAGATATCACAAAAAAACACTTCTATAGAAATATTATCCCCCTAACACTTGAACTCTAGAAGCATTAGTCAGATGATATTTTTTTATTGAAGTGAAGGAATTAAAATTTGGTTGCATAGTAATATTATAATTTTATTCTTTTATATAAAGTGTAAATATATCTATCATATTATTAATGATTGATAGTGTAGAGAAGATCACACACATTAAAATGAAGTTGTTTTAGTTATAATAAGAAATTACAGAAATAATATAATCCGTTTTGTCTCAATTCACCCAATCTATCTATATGTTCTAGAGTACTTGATATTCCATGAAACTTTATTTGTTATGGGTATAATAATATAAACTTATCATTTTATTTTTAAAAGTATTACTAGTGGATCATAATTTCAGGGATGTTCCGGGGCCATTATAAGGGCAGAATAACACATTTTTGATTACTGAACTTTATAAATTATTATGTATTATATAGTTTACTTCTTGTTACTAATCACACAAAAAAAGTTAATAAAAATGGTTATATAATAACTCAACATTTCATAGGCCCTAAAAAATATTCATGGTCACCATATGATGAAACATATATTTTGGGTATCAATCCATTTGGAATGCAAATGATTTCACCCTCAATAAAAAAGAATACAATTAACCAAAAATATTTAAAAAATATTGTCTGGAATATGCACAACTTAGGATTTTTATACCAAATAAAAATTAAAAATTATAATTTTAGTATAAATAAAACTACAAAATTTCAAATCATTATCATGTTCCATTACATTCATTAAAATCTATAAAACTAATATAATGCATAAACACATAAGAAATATATAAACCATCAAATCATAAAATGATTTTTTAAATATGATATAAAATTTAAAAGTATAAACCAAAAAGGTAGGTGATAAATAGTCAATGTTGTCTTATATAATATATCAAATATGAGACCAAGTGTATACTCTGTTAATTAAAATTAAAATACATTTCTATGTCACTCTTAATCAACTATCACATCCTATCCTCTCCAAAGGTCCTCTTATGAAATTATTCTCCATCCCAAAAATAAATGGATAACTTTTAGCTAATAATATAATGGAACACAATTTTTTCAAACAAATAATCATTTTTATATTGAGAGTTAGTATAAATCAATTAAAATGACTCCAAAAAATCTATATATTTCTATTAAAAACGAAATTTAACCATTAATGTTTGATAAAAAATGATAAAATAAGAACATTTTTATAATGAAGTTTGTAATAGAATAAGATGGATATTCATTAACTAATTTTAACGTAAATTTTAAAGCACAATTTCTTTATCATAAGGAAAACTTTATAATTAAACAAAAACATAAAAACATAACAGCGACAAACAAAAACAATATAGAGTATAATATTAGTCTCTAAGGGGTGTATTAGAAGTTAAAAATCAATAATTGATCTATTCATCTAGTTGTAATGTGATATTCTAATATAAATTTCTTAATTAACTCTAGATCAGGTTCTTCCACTAGTCATTGAGAAATATCGACTTGGGGTTCCCATTTGAAAATGAGAATTCATAACTAATGGTATAAGTAAAATAAAAATTATGATTAACAAATCACCATCACACTAGTTCACCATATTAATTCCAATATCATTCATGATTATTTTAATAAAGATCTATTGAAATAAAATAAACATTTATAAAATCACTATACACATCAAACATAATCTATCTTGTAGGAATAAATAATTTTACATCAATAATCAGTAATATATTCCATAAAATTTATCAATAAAATATTTATTGATTAAGATCATGACAACATGTTATAATAAAACATTATATAAAACTCATTATTGGTCCAAATTGGGCATAATACACATGATATTTTATTGGGAGAACATGTATTTGAAAAATAGAACCTAAGCCTTCATATAACCCAATATTAAATAATAAATATATAATTAATATAATATAAAAACTAAATTGAAATCCCTAATCATGAAGGTATATGTCAAATTAAATTAAAAAATATATTATCACAAACCATAAACCAATATAAATGATATAGTTCGATAATAATGTAGTAAATTATGTGTTTGTAATACATTAAAAGAACATAAAAATGAAAACCCTCAATTATAAAATTAAACTAGTGTTTAAATCCTCCCACAATAGTTGATTGCAGAGATGAGTTGTAAGAAAAATAAAAATAAAAGAGAGATGAAGAAGCCAAGAGCCTTAACCTGGAGTTTCCAAAAGTAAATTGACATAAATCATTCTTGGAATGGAGAATGAAGAAAAATTAACTATGGGGGAACAATACCTGGTGTGGGATGAAGGTATTTAAAGAAAATTGATGCAGATTACTAATAATTGGATACATATAATTTATTATGTTCATGTTTTGAAATTATTTATGATATAACATGTACAATATAACAGTCTATTCATGTGGCTATTGAAACCCTAATGGATGAATATCCTTCCTACATGACCCCTTTCACAATCTTTATGACCATTCATTGTAATTTTTCATTCTAGAAAATTTTCACCTATCTAAATTCTCTACTCGATCATTTAGAAACTCAATAAAAATAAAAATATCTAAAATAAATATATACCATTTATATCATGGGTGTCTTAACACTTAAACCTCAAGACCCAAGTTGAAAATTTTAAAAGAGAACGAACATTCCCCAATCCTAGGAGGTTAGAAACTAGTCTAATGGGATATTATATAATTTATGTGGAAGGGTTATCCCTCAATGTAAACAACCATATACATGAAACAAATAGATATATTTTAGAAGGCCGCGATTAAAATTTTAAAAAAATTTATATAAAAAAAAATTAACAAGCCAAATGAAAAGAAAAAGAAAATGGTTAAATGACTTACCATGATATAAAGAAAATTAAATAGGATGATACTTATCAAAACAATATAGTACCGATTCTCTAAAGACTTCTATCCAAACACCGACATGCTTCCCCAATAATAAAACTATTGTGATCATTTAGTAATGAAAAATATATACTTTGGTTTTTTCACATCAGAAAAAGAAATATCTACACCCTCATTAAGATGTGAATACAGGGGTGGGGGAAATAATAATAATAAAAAACTTCCCCGAATCACTCCTATGCATTCACATGTTTTATCTATTTGAAACCATGTAACCAATGAAATTTTAAAAATAGTGAATCACATTTAAAAAATATATTTTTCAAATAGTTCATATATAAAATTTAAACAAAATAAATACACATTATATTTTTCCCATCACTAAGGGTAACCCTTCATAGTTATCTTGTAATCAAACATTCTAGTAACAAATAAAGAGAACAAGATTTCTGAAAATTATAACATTATAATACTATTATGACCTACCAATGATCATAATACGTAAACAACATAGATTATTATATATAAGAGTGTTTTTCTAAAAACAATCCCTACTCTGTTTATATAATAGATCAAGACATTCCCCATCCATGTAAGTTACTCATAGAACCGATTACTATCCAACCCTTCCAATTTTTATTACATAATTTATTACATTTCTCAAATTTAGAATTCGTTAATTATTATGAAATATATTCCATCAGGATTTTTCTAAAAAAAATCAATTTAAATTTATTATTAGAAATCCAAATCCATTTTAAGATGATACATCCATGTCTCATAAAATATAAAATCTACATTCTTTATCAAATTAAAAAATCTCCAAATTTTCCCAAACATAGAAAAATATACAATTTTATCAAATTTATTTCAAAAAATTATTTATTAAAAACTAATATCAATTTAGAAGTTGAAAAGTAAATCACAGAAATAATTAATAATCAAAATCCACAAAATAATATATGCAATTCCCTTATCATATAAACGAAATATTGAAATACTAAAACCCTATTTATATTTTAAAAAACCTTGAAATAAGGAATCATAATTATGAATCTACCATTCACATTTTAATTAAATATAATCTGATCCTCGAAGTTCTACATGTTATAATAAATCATTTTGAGAGATTTAGATAGTGTGTGCATGATTGATCTATCAACCAACACGATCATAAATAACCCACCACTAATCAATTTATAATAATTATAATTATATTTAGATTTACATTTTTATATGGTGTAGAATACATAAAATCACTCTCGAGAGGATTTATGTTATGTTAGAGGCCATATTTTACTTTTAGTGATGGTTAATGGAGGATAATTATGTTTTTATGTAAAAATTAATGTATTGTTTTCTTGATTGTAGTATTAAGATAAATGGTTCGGTAAACACTATAGTTAATCATAAAATTCTAATAATCTAATTTTTCTTGAATTCATTATTGGGATACATGGTAAGACTAACTATTATCATAAAAAAACACTCATCCCAATCCCCAAATATACTATTCATAGTTGGGATGCACATACTTGTCAGGTATTTATAAATTCTATTCCACTAAAATCTTTAAAATTTCAATTTTAAAACAATCAAAACTCAAATGGAACCTTCCTAAAAAATTCGTGGTGTAAAAAATCACCATAATATATAAATTTTAAATCCTAAAAATTCATTAGGATTTGTTCTCAATTTAAACTATTTCCATTTTTTTGGTATATGGGAATCTATCTCCCAAATATCCTCTCTCTCAATTATCCTCTTGAATCATTCAACATCACCTCAAAAATCTCACCAAATTAATAATATTACCTCTCAGAATATTATCTTAGCTATCTATAATTTTCATTAATTATTTAACATTGTTTTTATTCAATTCCATATTAACCACATCATATAGATAAACAATAGGAAGGAGTAATTCAAACTTTATTTGTTTAGATACATTGAATACATCCTGTAATGCATCATTCTGCTAGGGAAATTCTAGTTAATACACCATATCTATAATTAATTCAATGATCATGAATGGAATCACATCATAGTGTTCCCTTATTCCTTTATTCAGGATTTATAAAGACTTATATTTTTCTATATGAAATTTATTTTAGAATGTATATGTGTTATTTATATTATACAGTACATACACTACATAATAAAAAATAACAAAATATTATTTCATTAATATATAAAATTATATATGGATATAAAATAAACCAAATAAAATTAACAATATTACAATGAGATAATAAAAAATTAAACAACATAAGTAGTATTTAAAAATATATTTCTCAATGGTCACCTAGAAATATCACAACTGTAATAAAAATAGAAAAAAAAAACATTACGAATATAGTTGAAATTTTAAAATGTTTTTAAGGGGAATTACGAGAAACAAAATTAATGATGAATAGAGGAAATGATTACTATTTAAAATAATTATAAATCCAATATTATTGAAAATTTATAGTTAATTTTTAATGAAACCACTAGAAAACCTATTTCTTTTCCATGTGATATTCTTTAATGAAATGATAAAATGTTTATGAATCTTATTTCCTTAACAAGGGTTTTTTTATAATGAATGTTTTATGATATTGTGTCACACATATGTAATATTTTCAATATGTCATAGGTGGACCCATAATTATGTATTCATCCAATGCATTGGGTAAATATGGATATCCCATGAGATAATAAGGATTGCAATAGGAAGTGAACCCAATTTAGTAAGGGACTCTACCCATTATGATAGACTTGGGAGTAAACCTTTACTAATGATTGGATGTAATGCTAAGTGAACCCAAGACCCTATGATATTATTGATAGTGAGCCTTGAATAAGGAAAATATTTTATATACTTATGTGTATGCGACAAACTCATGTATTATGCCGAAGTGATTATCTCATAGGTCATGTTCTTTGATTTCTTTATGATTAATGTCTTATTAAATACCAAGATTTAGGCTATGAATATTGATTCTGATATATAATATTCAGGGTATGACTTTAATATGTAAAGCACTTGTTCTCATATCCTTTTACTAATATAATTATTATTTTATCATCAAAATATACCTTTTTTACCATTGCTAAATATCTAATATCACCCTTTATTTTGTTTTCTTTCTCCATGTTCTAGGGAAATGTTTTAATTATGATATGTCTAAAAAGGGTGATAGTTATGAATAACTTAGTGGTAGATGGGATATATCTTATATGATTTTTTTATGTATACAAGATTCCAAATACACTAAATCTATATGATTTTGGCATGGATCATTATTCTATATGTTGAATATTCATCTAAGAAGATGTATTATTTGTGTATAAAAATTATGGGTCACTATAGTTTTTATTAGATAAATGTTAAGTCAAATTTGGAAACCAGAATGAGAAACAATTAGTGAAAACCATTAGGAAAATCATATGTATAAGATCATTTAAAATGTTATGATAAAGAAATGAGTGTAGTTTTCCTTGAAAAATATACATGTTAGGATAATACAAGTGGAAATGGTTTTGGCATAGATGCATATATGGGTAATAACCCTAAATATAGTTAGTTGAGTATATTTTTACTGTTATTCTGGTGTACAATGAGTTTTCTCTTAGTACGTACCCAGTTTGATACTCTTGGGGGCTATAATTGAGTTAATAAACATTTTAATTATAAAATATTATAAAGTATTTTAATAGATGATGATCATGGATGGATTAGGTTAAACCTAAGTAATATTTGATTGAAATTAATTTCTCATGATTCAGACATACCATAATTTTTTTTCCGGATTATGTGGTTTCTAACTATGATTATTGTTTCTTACACTATGATTTTTGATTTTATTCAAATGGATGGAACCTGATGGAATCTTGTTATTGCACAATGTGATGGAAAATTCAATGATATTCCTATTAAAAAACCAAATTTAATGAGAGTTGGAATAAAAAATATTGATGTAATGCTCACACAAAATTTTTCAAGCTATAAATCATACTGAGCTTCCAAATGAGAAAAGGAGGGAAAACATTTTGTTAAGTCATTTATGAGGAAACATCTACCTTATTTCAATGGTTCCTCTGATACACTAGTTGGTGAGGAATGGATTAATTCCAAAAATAAGATATTTATTATTCCCCAATATTTAGAAAATGAAAAAATGTATTTTACGTATTTATCATTTAGAAGTAGAATCATATTAATGGTGTAATTCTATCATAAACATGAGGTAATTATTTGAAATTGACTCCATAGAGTGGGATGAGTTTTAGAGATTATTTTTTAGTAAGTACATTCCTTATATTATTTGTACAAAAATGGAGTAGGAATTCTTTGAGATAAAGAAAAAGGATTAGTAATCCATTAGTACCAAAGAGTAAAAATTTAAAAGACTTATGAGGAATTCTTTGGGTATTATCATACAAACTAAAAGTAATATTGCTAAATTATTCACTATATTAAAACCATGTGTTTGAAGAGAATAGGACATAATATAATTTAGTAGATATGAAAAAATAATTGGATTTTCTATCATAGTGGAGACATAGATTGGAGTTACCCAATAATATCATGATTTTGGTTATAAAAGAAAGATGTAATTAGATGGAAATTCTATTAACTAAAATCATAGAGGGGAGAATATGATCTTTAACTTATTCTCAAAATGTGTAAGGAAACATTGAATTTTTTTTCATTAGGGGACTAGTGAATATTTTATATTTGGAATATAAAGACATCAGATAATCTAATGTTAAAGTGATAGGATGAAGAAGTCAGCTAATGATGGAGAGAAAGCCCCACAAAATGTACTACCCAAACTCCAGTGTTTCAAATGCATGGATTATGGATATTATGGAAACCAGTGCTCAAATATGAAGGTTAGAGACGATGATAAACATAATAAACCTATTAATCCTTTATAAAAAATGTAAATCTCATGAGATCACTGTTTATGATGTGGGAAATGATAAAGAAGTTCTGAAATGTACAATTACCATATACTCTTGAATAGATAATATCTTGTTTGATTTTTGATCTAGAAACTCTTTTATATTTGAAGAATTTAATAAGGTTATCAATATACTACCTCAATGGTTAGATGTTGAATTAGAAATATAAACCACTAATTTTATGATGATCACATATCAAGTGTATCATTCTTCTCTAATTGATGTTTTTTGAATGTACTTCCTAAAAATATCATTATTCACCCTCTTGTTAAATTTGATTCTATTTGATGAATGTATTGGTATTATTTACATGAAGTCCACATTGATTTACAAGGAAAAGAATCCATGTTTTATATTCTGAACCAACGAATGATCATATATCAAGGCGATGATAAATATAAACTTCCAATGGAAATAACATCCATTATACATATCTTTATTCATGTTAAAAAGGAATATTTATCTATGGTGGTTATGGGTAAAATCAATAATAAAGATATTAAAATTGAAATAGAATTTGTTTATTGCTTTCTAGAATAATTTTTTACCCTTCCATCGAATCCTAAATTTGAGTTTTTACTAGAAATTATACCTACTGATAAACCTATTTTAAAGACTCTATATAGAATGGAACCAATTGAGTTATAATAATTGTTTAAAAAACTCGAGGATAATCTTGATAATGGATTCATTTGTCCAAGTGTGTCACCATGTGGTATACCTATTATTTTTTGTTAAGAAGAAAGATAGATAAATGTGGATTTACATTGATTATCAGGCACTGAATAAGATCAAAATCAAGAATAAATGACCTTTTCTCTTTATTAAGGGTTTTTTTTGTTAAATTATAAGGATCTCAATATTTTATCTAGATTGATATTTTATATGGATATTAAAGATTGAGTTACAAAAGTGAAAATATAATCGAGAAAACATTCTATATGCAGTTTGGACAGATTGAATTTATTGTGATGCAAATTTTTCTTGCTAATTCACTTTATATGTTCATAGATATAATTAATAGAGTCTTTATAGATTAACTTTATCTTTTTTAGAAGTCATTATAGGTGAAATTATTATATATTAAAAGAGTGGGGGAGAGCATATAGATCATTTGAGAATCACTATAAAGAACCTAAGAAAGGATAAGCTATAAGTTAAATTTAAAAAATGTGATTTTTTTCATAAAAGTTAATCTCATATGTCATATGATCTTAAGAAAGGGTATATTGGTGGATTTATTAAAGATTCAAATTGTTTAATGTTGTCCCTGACCAACTAATTGGACTAAAATAAGTAGTTTTCTTGGTTTGGATAGATATTATTGATTTGATTTGGGAAATTTCTCATGGATGAGTAATCCACACACCAAGTTAACTTAAAAGGGAGATAACTTCCTTCAGATAGATGAATGTAAGGAAAATTTCATGGAACTAAATAGAATGTTAGTTAGCACACATGTGCATACACTATACTATAGTGGAGATGGATTTGTTACATATAGTGATTTATCAAAGAATAGATGGGATGTGTCCTCATGCCAAATGATATGGTTATAGCTTATTCCTCATGACAATTGAAGGTTCATAAACAAAATTACCCAACTTATGATTTGAAGACAATTTCATTAATTTTTGTATTAAATATATGGTGTAATTATCTTTATGGGATGAAATGTGACATATATACAGATCATAAAAGGTTGAAGTATATAATCACTCATAAAGAGTGGAATATGTTCTAGAGAATATGGTGGGATTAGATTAAATATTATGACTACTCAATACAATACCACCCTTGGAAAGAAAACAAGGGGGAAGAAAACCCATGTAAAATGGATCATGCTATATTATCTATAATGAGGATTAAAAAAGATCAATTTTTTTTAGATTGAAGAAATATGGATATGGAAATATTGAAGGAAATAGAGAAGTCTTATCTTGCTCAAATGAGTGGTCAACCATCTCTCTATGTGAAGATTAAAGTGGAACAATAGGAAGATATAGAGATATAAAAGATGGTGAGAATTTTTCCTTAGTTCTACCTTGATTGTGATGTAATGATAAGTTTTAGGAACCATGTATGTGTTCCATCCATACTAGATTTTAAGGAGTTATTAGATAAAACTCATAGTTCATCCTTCTCTATTCATCATGCAAGTACAAAGATGTATAAGGATCTAAAATAGTATTTCAGGTGGGACAACATAAAGATAGATATAACAGAGTATGTATCTTTGTTCAAGGTATGTCAAAAGGTTAAGGCTAAGAGATATATAAATATATATAAAGTCATGTTATAACTATTACCCATACAAAAATGAAAATTGGGGAATAACACTTTGATTTTTTCATCAGAATCCCCAAAACCTCTAAAGGAAAAAATATTATTTGGGTTGTAGTGAATCTCCATGTTAAGTCATTATACATAATTAATATTAGTGAGTATTTATATCTTTATCCTATTTCTATGATATACATAATGGAAGTGATCAGGTAACTTGGAGTAACATATTCAATTGTATCTGAATATGATTTAAGGATTACCTCGATGTTCTGGAGATGTATTCTGAAAAAAATGGATTTCATTAAAAAATTAAGATGGTTCCTTATAAATCCCTCTATAAAAGTAATTTTTGAACAATAATATACTAAGATCAAGTTGGATAAATAAATCTATTAGGTTCAGAGCTAGTTGATGAGATTGCATAAGAATTTAGAACCATTTAGTAGAACATCAAGGCAACTCATATTATCCAGAAAAGTTATGTTGATGATCATTAGATAAACCTTGAATTAGTTTTTGGTGATATGGTATTCCTAAAAATTTTTCCAGGGAAGAATGTTATACAATTTTTAAAGAAGGTAAATTTAAACCCAGTTATATTGTTCTTTTCAATATTCTTGATCGAGTAGGTATGGTATTTTAACACTTGATCCTTCCACCAAACCTGTCTCATGTTGATGATATGTTCCATGTATCTCTCATGAGAAAGAACATTAGTAATCCTTTACATTTATAGTACTTAGAGGTTTTACAACTATATCATGATATTTATAATGAATAACAATCGATAAAAATTCTGGATCATACAGGTAAAGTTCTATGAAATAAGACTAATCACCTGGTTACATTTCTATAGAGGAATATTTTTTTTGAAGAAGTTACCTGTGAACCTAAGGATGCGATGAAATATTGATATGCTAATTTTTTTGGAGATATGGAATCTAAAGGGTGAAATTCATTTTAATGGGGGTATAATGTAACACACTGGTATTTTATGTCATATTTATCTTCAAATAAATTTAATTTCTTTGATAACCTAGGATATATGA
Organism: Viscum album; assembly: GCA_963277665.1. NCBI lineage: Eukaryota > Viridiplantae > Streptophyta > Magnoliopsida > Santalales > Viscaceae > Viscum > Viscum album. The sequence goes on from OY728143.1 coordinate 419,663,264, forward strand.
AACCCTGAGTCTAAATGAACCATAATATAGTATACTGTTATAACCTCAATGTTAAATTGGAAAGGTGATAAAAATTACCAAAATTTGAAAATTATGTAAAAATTATTTAGATAAATAAAATATATTGATAAATATGTACTTATTTTTAGTAATGTTTATATATGATTCAAAGATACAATATTTCCAAAAAATAGTTTTTATTAATTCTTATGATAAAATAACATTAATTTTTTTGGACAATTTTAGAAAATTTATTCAAAAAATTAAAATCATTTTTGTAATCATAATGTCATAATTATCATAGAGTGAGGTTTTGACAATTTTCTGAAATGATTGATTTTTTTTATGAATAGTGAAGAAAATTGTTTTTCTTTAAAAACTTCCTTTTCATTTAAAGTATTTAAATAGTACCATTTTTATTTAAAATGATTTTTAAGTATAATTTAATAATTTAAATTTTATATAATTCAATTATGTTCAATATAATTAAATTTACTTTGGATTTTCTTATAAAAAAATAATACCTAAGAAAAAAATTTCTAGAAAAATTATTTTCATTGTGTTATGTGAGTTTATGTCATGACTTGTCCCCCGAGGCCCATGTTGTGACTCCCTCAAGCCTACCAACCAAAGGCTAGATGCTAGTTACTAGAACCAAAGGCTCTATCCTGCAAGTGGGAGGCATTTTATGAGTATATAAACACACACACACTCACAACCCCATCTTGAAATGTTGAAAAGAAAAAGATGCATGACACTAAGACAACCATTGAATGTATAAATAAAAGTTGTTTGTAAAATGGGATAGAATACAAAACCAAAAAAATAACAGATGTAAACAAGGTAGTATAAGGTCACTAATAATCCATCCATAGAAAACCCTACCTGATGGGTAGGTGTAGAGTGGCTACGAGAAGTCGTAGGAGTACGCCTTGCCTATCCGATATCACTGGGCACCGCCTAGTACTAGACCACCAAAGTCTCTGTCAAAGCCTCAGTCATCTGCACAAGACACGACACGTGCAGGTGAAGACCGTGTAGGGAAGAGTAACACAATACTCAGTAGGGACCCCAAACCACAAAGGATAGTACAGATTAGGATTTTTCATCTCACACAGGTATAACCTAAATTATAGAAAGCATTATTAATAGTAATAAACCTGAATATCTTATACTGTTGAGGGGATTTTCCTTGACATGTCATTGAGGTATTTCGGGCCATTGTGGTATACTTGTCTTCCAAGCCACTGAGTTCCATTCAGCTACTGGGCCACTGAGGTTTGCTCGTCTGCTAAGACATTGAGATTTGCTCGGTTACTCGGATACTAAGGTCCACTCGTCACTTCCTTCTTGTCACATCCAACGACATGATTTCTGCTTGTAGCATGCCTAATTCTGGGAGAATCTACCTCGTAAGACATAAGACATAATTCGACCTCCACTGAAATTTACTTGGAGTATTTCAAAAGGACCACCTCATCATGAGGGTTGCAACACTGTAAAAAACTCATCAATCAGACGCATGATTTAGATGTTATGTCCATTTTAATGAAAAGGGGAAGGTGGGGTCTGGGTTCGGACCGAGCTAGTTAGACTGACCTGATCCGGATCTGAATTGGTCCAGGTCGAACCCAGCCTACTGGGCCACAAGCCCATCTTGCTAGGCGGCATGGGGTGGCTCGAATTTTCTGCCTGGCTCGCTGTGAGCGGGCCAACCTGCTCTGGCCGAGACACAGCGGGCGCGCCACGTCTCCCTTCATCCGGTGGGTCACCTGTGGGGTAAAACACTGTGGTCCAGGTGGACCACGACCCTCTATCTGTGTGATGTATAACGACTCTCTACGTCCACTCATGCCACCGCCGACCATTGCTGGTGGCCTGATCCACTACCCCACGACTGATGCCGCAGGCCACCTCACTGCTGCGGTGTTCCACCAGTGTACCTACTTCCTACATCTCCACAACCATGGAGCTATGGGCTTTATGTGCTACCTGCAGTCCCCTGCCTTAGACTTTGTCCACCAATGCATCGTGCTCTCGGCACACGCCACTGTTAACGGTGGCTACGCACCGTCAGTCTCTTCTGCAATCTACCATGTTTTCATTGGGGGTTAGTTTTCCGATATGCATGCATATTTTATATCCTCATATCATTGCCATCACTGCTAAATGCTCTAAGTTATCTTTCCATCAATATATGGGTTCAGTCATGAAGAACACAAGAACTCCCACAATATAAGGATCTGAGACTTTTTCATGTCGGCCCTTTCCCTCCGGGTTAGAGTTTAAAACATGTTGGGGGTGGTTTTTGGATACTATCAAGTATAACTGAAAACCAAAAATCCCAAGATCAAGTAAACTTCTTGTAATAATAAATAACCCGTGGATCAACGTATTAGTGGGTTGATGCACATTCGTTGTTTTGAAAGAAACAACGGGGAAACTATTTCATCAAGAACAAACCCCTACCTCAAAGTTGGGTCGTTTACTGTGAAGATCACACCACTGCGTTTGTATTTCCACAATCCACTATTGGTGGCTGTTTGTTGACCGTCACTCACCAATTCCAAATTTAAAAGGGTTCAGAGCTGTCTCAGATCATGCCAATGAACCATCCTCAGCTAAATGATTAAAATCAGAACACATGTTTCAGGGTTTCTGTTACATTACGTTGTCGCATCGTTACACTATTTATTTATGAAATAATTTTATATTATGCTTGGGTTACAACACCGTTATGTTGAATAATAATTCAAATTTTAAATAAAATAAACTTTAAGGTTTATTTTATTTTACTTAGATAAAATATTTTATTTTATTTTTCTTAAAAATTCAAGAAAAGAACTTTTTCCCTCGACCCACGTTAGTTGAGGTTATGTACTTTCTTAGGTAAAGTCGTCTTTCCAGACACAACATTTCCCTCATATTCATAATTTGGGCTCCCATTTAGAATTTTCAAAAAAACTGCAAATGTGCACTATTTTAAATAAATATGAAGAAAAGTTCAAACACTTATTCCAGGCTCCCTGAGCCTCGAAATCAAGTTTATTCTAAGCACATGGCCTGGAATTAATCCCATATAAATTTAAAAAAATTATATGGAATTCTAGGAGATCACATTACCCACACCTATAGGGATTTACATCCTTGTAAGCCAAAAAATGGTTTAAATAAAAACATGGGGATACTGATCTTAGATTTGAGCCTCCCACTCCCAAGTGTTCTCCTAGAGATTCTCATGCTACCACTGAAAGAGAACTAGATGAATCTACCATCCACAAAGGATCTTCCCATGTCGATCCTCAATTTCTATCAGAGACTCTGCAAATGTCGGCCCATCGTCAATGTCCAAATCACCATAGTCGATGACATGCGATGGATAATGAACATACCTACTTGATTAGAAAATAGAAACACATATCTTAATTACATTTTAATGGTATTAAATGTTCATTTTTGATCTTATGGGCCTGAGTTAGTGGAATTTAATTTGAAACATCCATTCTCATCATTTGTACACTTCATGCCTAAGGAACACCAATTTAGGACCAATGATTCATCTAATTTTAAGGAATGTAATTTTCCATAATTTAAATTTATATTTTTGGAAATAGATCTAAACTTCAATATGAAAATTTTTTATTCAGGGATCAATGGAGGATTCATAATGGATGATGGAGATATTTGGCAATGAAAAGAAACAATTTTGGAGAAGGCAGATTGGACACCAGGACTCTGATGAGAATGTGGGGCCCACAATATAGTCCCACTAAATCCCCAATTTCGTGGGATTCTAGAAGACATATATAGGAACAAATAATTCATCGGGATCAAGTGCTAATTAGGCCTCCATTGTGGCTATTAAGGTGGACCAAATAGAATATCAAAATCTGAGTCCGAATTTGTGGCCTAGAATGTTAGCCCACTAAATCAGCTGTAACTATCAATCCAAAAGTCTAAAATGGCCCAAAGTTTACAGATGTCTAGAAGACATACAACTATAGAAAATAATATTATATGTACCACCGAGATTCGATGATAATTTTGTCCATACATGATTATTTTTCTAAGGGAGACAGGGATAATAAAAAGTAAAGAAGGGAATGAATTTCCCCACCACTTTCCACCACCCTAAGGCCTAAATTAATTTAATAATTGAAAATAAATTGATTTAGGATCATCCTAAGGCTTCCCAATTTCCTTTTTAAGGAAGTGGTGGTGAGGGGAAAGATATCTCTTATTTTTTATGTAATGTTATTATGCCAAAGTTTCTTTGTAATGTTTTCAATTTCCATGTATGTTTTTTTTGTGTTTCTATGTTCTTAATCAACATATTTCTCTTATACTCTTCCCATTTATTTCATTAAAACTATATAATCACAATGAACAATGATATCTATATGTTGTGGTGAATTAGTTCACACATAGGTGTGAATTTTGTTCACAGACACGAAGGAGATCTCGTAATTTCCATTGTTTTAATTTCTTCAATCCAATTCTTGTAAGCCATATTCCTCCGAACATTGAGAGTATACCATCAATAGAGGGATAAACCTTTAATGGTTTGGTAATAGTAAGATGAAAAGGCTGGATTTAATGTTATTTTATGAATGATTTTTTGTTAATTAGATAACTAATTTAAGACTTCCATTCATCAGTTATTTCCACTCTTCATCTTCACTGTGTTTGAGAAAGCTAAATCCAAGTTCTAAAATGACCATATACCTTAGAGAGATCATGAATTTGGTTCTCTAAGTGTGTAGGGTATTATTAATTGATTTTAGTTAGCATCACACTAGAAAATGATGAAGTTAGTGTTATTTTTAATATTGGATTCATCAAGAATTAATAAAACCAAAATTTTCTAAAGAAGTAAAATTAAGCCACCCTGACCATAATACTAAGATCAACCCATTTTCATTAAACTAAATTCACTTAGGTTTCTTAGTGTTATTTAAAACCATCTAAAATCAAAACCAAGTTGGCAACTTCGTAGCCCAAAATCCATCTCATAGGTTGGGTATCATAGGAATCTTCTTAGAACTCAGTGGATTCGACAACCCAAGATATACTACAAGGACTGTTCTACCGTCAACTCTTGGGTAAATTTGAGTGTGAATCAAAATTTGTCACCATTTCCTGGGACCAATTAAGTAACTTATACCAAAACCTTCTTTCCTCACCCCCATTCGTCTATTCTTACCCAATATATCTTATCTTGTCCCGTTCTCACTTTTTTTTCATTTTGGCTCATGTCCGCCTACACCCACAATAATTTAAAAAGACTATTTTGGGTAGAATGTCCTAGGATAGGAGATTCAAGTGAACCTAAGAGATTTCTTACATTAGATACTATTATTCTTGATACTCCAAAATCTAATATTTAATCAATTATAATGGAGGGTCTTCCAAGAAATCTAATTGTAAATCTTGGGAGAAATCAGCTGGGAAACAAAAATCTAGAAGCTCTATACCTAGGGAATGTAGTTGATCAAGCCACGAATGACTACCTCACTCTAGATTGTACCAATGATACCTCATTAATTAGACACAATTAGCTAGGAGGTACTAATTACATCTTTAACCCCCATGTCCTAAACAACCTTCTAACCATTCATGGGATGAATTCTGATATTCCCTACCTTCATGTTACGGAGTTAATTAACATTGTAGAATCCATGTGTCCCCCACATCAACTAGAATCAGCTAAGATGAGGATATTTCCTTTTTTATTGAATGATCGAGCTAAAAATTGGGTAAAAAACTTGAGACCTTCATCAATATATTCATGAGACCAATTGCAAAGAGAATTCAACAAAAAATACTTACCTCATCACAAATCAATTTCACATAAAAAGTGCATTCAAATTTTTTTTGAAAAAGAGGGAGAGTCATTATATAAAACATGGGATAGGTTCAAAGACACCCTAAAAATGGTTCTACACCATGGTTTTTCTATTTCTAAACAAGTGAGAATTTTTTATGAGGGGTTGGGACCGGGGAACAACTAATTCATTGACATGATGTGTAATGGGACCTTTAAAAACAAAGCCCCAAATGATGCTTACGAGTATCTAGAAATCCTTGCTAAAAAAACAGGGGGAACATAACCTTATTATGAAAATCCATAAAGAACTAATAGATTTTGTACAATTAGAGAAGAGGAAATACTTAAGGCTAAACTTGCAACACTCACTAGGAAGGTTGAGGAGATCGATCTTAGGAAGGTCCATGAAATTCAAACTGTTGACCTTGTTTACATAATTTGTGAAAAACATGACCACAAGACTGATAACTTCCCAACCATCCCTTCCATTAAAGACGTTCATCTAGGAGGACCGCCAACAGAGGTCAATGCTATAAACTTTCAAAATCCCCAATCCCAAAAAACATTCAACCCAAGGTATAATGACCACCTAGGCTTCCAATGGAAAGATAACCAATAACCTATCCAACTATAAGGACCAAACCCCTACCCTACACAAAATTTACAAAACCATAACCAATTCCAACCAAAACTAGTACAATACCAACATCCTCCTATACAATACCAATAGCCCATCCAACAACCAAAGTATCCTCCTAGGATAAACCAACCAACACACGCCCCTACTCAGTGTATCCCTCTACCAATCCTTGAACAATTGTGTATAAAAATGGATAAAATGAACATAGAAGTCTCATCCTTTAAGCATGAACTACAAACCATAAAAAACTAGAAGGCACCCTTTCTTACTTAGGCTGTACCATCTTAAACTTTAATGGGAGAGTCAAGTTGTACTCAAACAACTCATGAAAAACTAAAGGCTGTGACAATTTTAAGAAGTGGGAAATCAATTGATAAACCCAAAAAAATAATTCTAAAACCATCTTAAGATTAAAAATCTAATGAAAATTAAAATTAAACACATGATCAAACTGAAAATAACTGATAAAAATGTGAAAGAAACAACTCTTCAAAAAAAATCCCACAACCTGCACCTTTTCCTCAACGCATGAGGGGGAAAAACAAGCCTGAATTGAGTGAAAAATCAAGGGAAATATTCTCATAATTCAAGTTGAACATTCCACTCATTGATTCTATTCAAACCATTCCTACATAGTAAAAATACCTTAATGTCCTCTTCACATTTAAAAGGAAATTCTAACAGAAGAACCAATTCCTTATGGAAACAAATGTTAGAAGAAAAATCCAAGGAACCCTTTCACCAAATATGAAAGAACCAGGATTCCCTTACATCAACATTGAACTAGGAGAGGAAAATGTTTTCAAAGACTTGTGTGACCTAGGTCCTAGTGTCAATCTCATTTCCTATGTTGTGTACTTTCAATTGGGATTGGAAAATCTCAAACCCACATCTGTCACACTTTAGCTTACTGATCGTAGAATTAGGGTTCAAAAAGAAATTTTAATGGATGTTATGGTAAAAGTAAAAAACTTCATCTACCCTGCTAACTTAATTGTCCTTGAAAACAATCAAAACTTAGGAAATAAGGAACAAATCCCAATCATCCTTGGTCATCCTTTCCTTGCAACAATGAACTATGTTATCCTAGTTCAAAATAGGAACATGACCATCACCTTTGGAAACACGAGTCTAGACTTTAACATCTATATTGCAAGATCACAAATAGAGGATGACGAGGACATTCATGAAGTAAACATGATAGGAAGCATTGATAATGAATCTATAGAACATAAAAGAATATTTGATGGATGTTTAAGTCAGGATGTGATTGATTTCCTTTATTCACATTAAGTAAGTTTATCTCCTTGTCTTGAATCATTTTCAAATTTCTCTTATGCTGAAGTCTTAGGTCCAACAATCAGTAAAACCTTTCAGGAAACCACTTTCATGCAGACCAATCAAAATTCCTTCCCTAAATTTGATCAAACCAATATTATAGCTGAAACTTATACACATGGGGATTAGATTATATCTAAAACTCTAGGAAATGAAATTGATCTTTATCGAATGTCCCTATCTTTTTCTGAAATTCTGAACCAACCTAATCTTGAATTGAAGGAACTTCCCACTGCACTCAAGTATGCCTTTTTAGGGGACAATCAAACACATCATATTCTCATTTCATATTCTCTTGAATCCAATCAAGAGAGGATTATTCTTTATGTCCTTAGGAAACATAAGAAATCCATTGGTTGGACCATGTATGATATTATTGGGATTATCCCACTAATCGGGACTCATAAGATTGTTCTAGAATCTGATTCAAATCCATTTTTTCAACCTCAATAGAGACTCAATCGTAATATTATGGATGTAGTAAGGAAGGAACTTCTGAAATTGTTAAAAGTTGGTATCATCTATCCCATAGCTGAGAGTGAGTGGGTGAGTCCAATCCAAGTGGTTCCCAAGAAGGCAAGAATCACAGGGATAACCAATAAGGATGGAGAGATTCTTCCAACTATGGTGAGTAGTGGATGGAGGGTCATCATTGACTATAATAAGATAAATTCATTAAACAAGAAGAACCATTTCGCCTTACCATTCATTGACCAAGTCCTTGAGGAAGTGGAAGGTCATGAGTTCTATTGTTTCTTATATGGGTACTCGAGGTCCAATCATATTGAGGTATCCCTATAGGATCAATGGAAGACTACATTAACTTGTCCATTTGACACCTTTTCCTTCAAACTCTTACCGTTTGGGTTATGCAATGCCCCTGGAACCCTCCAGCAATGCTTGATGGGAATCTTCTCAGAAATGGTAGGGGATTTTCTTGAGGTCCTCATGGATGACTTCTTTGTCTTTGGGGATACATATGAGGGATGTATTAAGAATCTGGAAAGCGTTTTTTCCAGATGTGAAGAAATGAATCTGGTCCTAAACCAGGAAACATGCCATTTCATGGTTAAAAAAGGGTAAGTACTTGGCCATATAGTCTCAGGTAGATAGATTGAAGTTGATAAAGCAAATGTTGACATCATTCGTCACCTTCAATCACCCAATACTGTTAAGGAAGTGAGCTATTTCTAAGGACATGGTGGTTTATATAGAGGATTTATCAAGGAATTTAGTTCAATCTATTGTCCCCTATGTTATCTCCTAGTAGAGGATGCTCCATTTGTTTGGACAGAAAGCCGTGAGGGTTCATTATCAACCCTCAAATCCTCTCTCACCTCTCCTCCCATTATAAAATATCCAAATTGGAACCTTCCATTTGAACATATGTGTGATTCCAATGAATTTTCTATGGGAGATGTATTAGGAAATCGTTGTGATAAAACTCTTTATGTCATTGCTTATGCAAGAAAATACTTAAATGATGCCCAAATCAACTACACCACCACTGAAAAGGAGTTACTTGCTATTATGTTTTCCTTATAGAAGTTTAGGTTCTACCTGTTAGGATCCCCCATCCCTATGTTCACTGACCATTCTGCACTGACATAACTCTTCCAAAAACAAGATACTAAGGTTAGAATGATTAGGTGAGCCTTTATCTTACAAGAATTTGACCTCACAATCAAGGACAAAAAGGGTGTTGAAAATGTTGTAGCTGATCACCTGTCAAGGATATAATTCAATGACAAGTTTTATCACCTCTCTATGTCTGCTTCATTCCCCGATGAACACCTATACTTCATGAGTGACTACCCTTGGTATGCTGAAATAACCAAATTATTAGTTACAGGGGTCATTCCCAAATTCTTAGGGACTCAAGATAGAATGAAATTCCTTTTTGATGTCAAGCACTATGTGTTTGATGATCCATACCTCTGTAAGTTCTGTCTTGTCCAAGTCATTAAGAGGTGTTCCCCCGAATCGGAAAAAGAGTCCATCCTTAAATTCTATCATAGTGAGTCACATCGGGGTTACTTTTCCTCTAAAAAAACTTCTGCTAAGATTCTTCAGTGTGGTCTCTTCTGTCCCACCCTCTCAAGGGACTCCTATAAATTTTTTCAAAGCTGTTCTAAGTGTCAACAAGTAGGATCAATCCTAAAAATGAATCAAATGCCACTCACTCCCATCTTAGTGGTTGAAATCTTTGAATATTGGGGAATTGATTTCATGGGTCCCTTCCCAAACTATAGGGGATATCTTTACATTCTTTTATCTATTGATTATGTCTCAAAATGGTTTGAGGCCATTCCCACAGAATCTATTGATCATCAAAATGTGATTAGATTCCTAAAAGAAAACATCTTATCTAGATTTGGAATTCCTAGGCCTATCATTAGTGATCGTGGAACTCATTTTTGAAATTGTCTATTATCATCACTCAGGGACAAGTATGTAATTTCTCACAAAGTGTCTACTGATTACCACCAACTAAAAAATGGCCAAGTTAAGCTAGCCAATCGAGAAATTAAACAAATTCTTGAGAAAAATGTTAATTCAATCTAGTAAAGATTAGTCAAACAAACTCTTAGATTCCCTTTGGGCCTATCGAACTGCATTTAAAACCATTTTAAAAATGTCCCCATAAAGTTTGGTATATAATAAATCATGCCATTTTCCAGTGGAGATTGAACATAAGGACTTTTGGGTAATTAAGAAATTGAATTATGAACTCTCATTTTCTAAAGAAAAAAAAATTAGATCTAAATGAACCTGAAAGAACTTAGGATGGAGGCTTATAAAAATTCAAGGCTCAATAAAGAAAAAGTACAAGGCTACCAATCTGTAAACCTTACAACCAAACACATTGAACTAGGAAAACCAGTTATTTTGTATAATTCTAAACTTCACTTAAACCCTAGAAAATTGATGTCTAGATGGTTAGGTTTATACATAGTGAATAAGGTGTACCCCCATCGGGCTATTTAAATTAAAGATCCCACCAATGGTAAAACAATTAAAGTTAATGGTCATAGAGTCAAACCATTAATAGAAACATTCCAAAAACATGAAGTTGATGAAGAATTGTGTGAACCTAACTTATATGACAAAAATAATTAATCAACTAGGGGTCCATGTCGAGCTAACGATGTTAAACAAAGCACTGCATGGGAGGGAACCTGTGGTTTTGAAGTTTCCAATAATTTTGTTGTTTTAATCAACTTTATATTTCAAATATGATTAGTGGATAATTTGGATATAATTTTATTCTACCTTAGGTTGTTGACCTGTTCTTCTCTTATAAGCATGGATGGGTATGAAAGGGGAGCACTGTATTCATCCGTGTCACGCGGTGTTATCCCTGAGTACCACCTTACCTGGAAATTAAAAAGAAGATAATTTATTAGTTGTTTGATTTAAAAAAACCAAAAAAGTAAAACCATAAAAATGATGAGACTTGGTATTAAATAAATTGTTGTGTTGTTTGTTTTGTTTGGTTTGTTCTTGTTTGTATGGTATATGGACTATTTTGGTTGATACATATTCAATTGAGGAGGTGCATGCTAAAGGTTCCGGGCGCATCAGAAGTGTAGTTGGGTGACACCCTGTTTTGATTTTTACAATGATCAATGATTATTCAGGGATCAGTACGATGATGAACACCCGTCTCCACATAATAAAATCAAAGATTTAGATAAAAGATAAAGAGGCCCAAAAACTTTAGAGAGGATGTTTCACATCATGTTTATAATTAATTTAACTAATTTCATAAATAAAAATAATACCTCAATCTTTGTAATTTTTCTTCATTGATGATGTTGATCATCTCGAATAACCCTTTTAAATTTTCTCTTTGTGCTTGTAAGGATCCAAACAAGAATCCCTCTAGCGATTATCCACACATGCTTTGATGGCCTGCAATCGTCACCTCTCATTCTCTGGGTTCTAGCACGACAAATTGAGTGTCCTGTTTCGATCGTTCTTGATCACCTATTCTTTAGCCTTGAAGAAAGTATCTCATTATTCAAAGGAGAGACAAGAGGATTTGAAAGAGAAATTTTTTGGCTCAACAATTCTCAATTCACCAAGTGTGTGGTGTGGTGTGGTGTATGGAATAATAGGCGTACTTTCCTAATTATATACATTGAAGTTCAATTAAAATATTTAATTGCGAAACAACAATTAAATACATTCACGAACATAGATAAAACCCATGCATTTAATAATAATATTGATTCATTATTTATGGTGCACCAACTTTCACAAAATGGAATTATAAATACAATTCTACGTCACAAAATAATTACGACATTATTTTAATTAGTTCCAAATTGTTAAATAATTATTTACCGTCATGCAAATAATTATTTTACTACTAGAACAAACATGGTTTTCTCAAACTCCACTTCCATTTATTGGGCACCCGAATAAATAAATAAATAAATTATTGTCCTAAATAAATAGTTTTTTTTACTAACTAGTAAATAAATATTTTTTAAATGTTCAATAAAATAAATAAATAAATTTAATTTAATTTATGTGATCACTTTAACATGAATAAAATTATTCCACGGTCTTGAGAATAATATTTATTTCATTAATTAAATTCAAATAGAATTTTACCAAGACCACCAAAAACAATTAGTGTGTGACCCCATAAGATTCTTTCTCATTAGCATTAGGCAGTCTTGCCTAAAGTCCAAGAGTACTCTCTAGCAACGGGTCAAAGAAATCGAAGATAAAGAATGTAAAGTAGCAACAATTACATTCACATACGAACACTCACCTTGTAATATAATCCCTTTGTCGCAATATCTCAACAAGCAGGTTTCATGACGGCGTCATCAACTTTTATGCTTGATACATCGTTCTTTGACTACCTGAAATAAACTCTTCATTATACAATTTCCATAAAATTTTGCATGATGGTTTTATTTCAATCAAAGGGACAATATATCAACTTCCATAAATGGATGGTAAAAATACTTCCTCAACTTATCCATTAATAACATTTCACTCGTGACACACCCAACATACACTACTTCCATCCAAATGTCTGTGTGATGGTTTTTATCTGTAAATCAAAGTGTGTAATTCATGAAAATTATTAATTATATTCTTAAAGTCTAAGTATCATAACACACACTCGCAGATATAAATATCCGATGACACCAAAACATACAGAAATTCTACTAGTGGGTCTGTTATCATAATCTCTTCACTTGGAGATTACCATGTTCGAACTTCATGAGAGGAAGTCTCATATGCTTATGAGTACTCACACCTAATAGTATGCATGTTATGTTTCCCATCATAGCATCTCATCCAATCACAAAACTACATTTAAGAATATTGTTATAGAATTTCAAGGTTCTCATCATAGCAGGGAACTACCATGACCTTATCAAGGCAACAAATATTCTAGGACATTATTACATCATAATCATGCAGATGAATGAACAATATGTAATAATACATTAAATATACATATAATCAAAGTAAAAATAATTGGTTATAGGGCACCAAATATTACAAACTTCCACTTGGAGTAGAGCCAACTGCCTACGACTTTCAGTACTCTAGACCTCACATAATGATCTTGTTTCTGCTGAGTCAAGGATTTAGTTAAGGGGTCTGCCACATTTTCTTCTGTGGAAATACTTCTCATTGCAACTTCACCTCTCTAAGAAAAATCCTTCAAGAGATGATACTTCCGAAGTATGTGCTTCGTCCACTGATGCGACCTTGTCTCTTTTGCGAGAGCCACCACTGTAGTATTATCACAATAAAGTGTGATGGTATCTTTACTACTAGGTATCACATCTATATCCTAGACAAAGCTTAGCATCCAAACTACTTCTTTAGCTACCTCAGAATCTACGATATACTCAGAATATGCTGTAGAATCTACAACCACACTCTTCTTTGAGCTCTTCCAGCTCACTGCACCTCCATTCAAAGTGAATATGTATCCCATTTGTGACTTCATGTCATCTTGATCAGTCTAGAAACTAGAATATATATATCCTCTGATGACTAGTTCCTCATATCCTCTATAAACTAAGAACATATCCTTAGTACGCCTCAAATACTTTAGGATAGTCTTGACTTCCATCCAATGTTAGTCACCTGGGTCAGCTTGATATCTTCCTACTGCAATCAATGCGTAGGCAACATCTAGCCCAGTACATAGCATGACATACATGAATGACCCAATAGCTGAAGCATATGGAGTCCTTGGAATTATCTTTCTTTCCTCATGTGTTTAAGGACACATTTTCATGGAAAGATGAATGCCATGTGATGCTGGAAACAATCCCCTCTTAGATTGTTCCATACTAAATCTATTTAGTATCTTATTAATGTATGTACTTTGACTTAGGCCTTGAAATATCTTGGATCTATCATGATGTATCTTGATCCCAAAAATATATGATGCCTCACCCAAGTCTTTCATGAAGAAGCATTGATTCAACCATTCCTTAATAGAATGTAATACTAGTATATCGTTTCCAATAAGTAATATGTCATCAACATATATTATCAGGAAAATGAATACACTCCCAATAAACCATTTGTAGACATATGGATCACATTCATTATTGATAAAAAAAATTCTTTTATGGCTTTATCAAAACGAATGTTCCATGACTTAGATGCTTTCTTTAATCCATAAATGGATTCATGAAACTTGTATACCTTATTTCCATCCTTTGGAGTCACAAACCCTTCTGGGAAGTAGAATTATGATGTATTTCAGCATTTCAACTGGTGAGAAGGTTTCATCATAGTCAATTCCTTGAAATTGTTTAAAACCTTTTGCAACTAGTCATGCCTTATAGGTACTGACTTGTCCTTCCATGTCTAGTTTCTTCTTTAATAACCATTTGCAACCAACAGGCTTTACATCAACTAGAGGATCTACCAAAATCCAAACATGGTTTTGGTACATGGAATCCATTTCAGAATTCAGGCCTTCTTGCCACTTGGAAACATCTGTGTCACTTGCTGCTTCCTTGTAGGATAGAGGATCATTATTATCAACTGATAATGAATCACAATCCTCGGTAACTAGAAAACCATCCCATTCTGGTTATATAACTTCTCTTGTAATCCTACTAATTACTTGTGTCTCTGGAAGAGATTCTTCTTCCATGGGGTTTCATGGAATCTATTCTTGTACCAACTCTTGTGTACCTTGAGACTCGACTTCATTAAAGTCTATCTCGCTCCCACTATATTTTTTGGAGATGTGATCCCTCTAAATGAATATGGAATGTCTTGCCACTATAACCATTTTGTCTAAGGGGATTTATAGGTAATATCACTTTCTTTCCTTGGGGTATCCTATAAAGGTACAATTTGTGCCTTAGGGTGTGAGTTTGTTACATGAAGAGGCCTTAACAAACGATTCTCTACCCCACACACGTAAATTCAATAACATGGTTTTTCTTCCACTCCAGAATTTGTATGGAATACAATTTATCAATTTAGTTGGTACTTGGTTTTGTATGTGTGCCTCTGTTTGTAATACATATCCCCAAAAGGATAATATAAGACTCGCATGACTCATCATTGATCTCACCATTTCCAACAGGGTACGGTTCCTCCTTTCGCTCACACCATTCCACTCGGGCGTGTTTGGAGGAGTGAGTTGGGATCGGATCCCAAACTCCCTTAAGTAATCAATGAATTCTTGATTAAGATATTCATTACCTCAGTCATAGCAGAGTTTCTTAATCTTCTTACCATGCTGGTTCGCAACTTCATTCTTTTATTCTTTGAACTTATCAAAAGAATCTGACTTATACCTCATTAAGTAGATATATTCATATCTACTAAAATCATCCGTAAAAGTTATGAAGTATAATTAACCACCCCTTTCTTCAACTGGAAATGGTCCACACACATTGGTAGGAACCAACTCAAGAAGTTCTTTAGCCCTTTAAAATTTCCCACTAAATGAGGATTTGGTCATTTTTCCTTGTAAACATGCATGACATACACAAAGTTTTTTTAGTTCAAATGAATCTAAATATCCATCTTGATGTAACTTTTTCAAGTGTTTCTCATCTACATGACCTAGCCGGTGATTCCAAAGTTTGGTGTGGTATGATTCATGTGAAGTATCATTGTCATTGATTTCCATTACCTGGTTTGTGTAATCCAACACATAAAGACCATTGTATAAATGTTCCCTACCAAAACAAATCCTATCTTTATAAAAGAAGAAACATTATTTTTTTAAATTGAAAACAAATCCATCTAAATCTATTCTGGATATATAAATTTTGTTTTTGGTTATAGAAGGCAAATAAAAACAACCCTTTAACACCAAGATCATCCAAGTTGGAGACGTGAGGTGGTAGTCCCCAACAGCTACAACAACAAGTCTGGCTCCGTTGGCTGCTCGTAGATCTACCTCTCCTCAAACAATCTTCAGGAATCTACTTGGTTCCTATATTTGGATACATATGTGAGTACCACAAGATGTATCTAATGAAAAGTTTGTAGAAAAAAATAGTTTTCATTAGATAAAAAGTGCACTTGAAGCTTCCCCTTGTTTCGTAGGCTGGGTGCAGTTCTTCTTCCAGTGTCCCTTCTTGCCACTTGTGAAACAAACAACCTCCTATTCCCTTGCCTCCCCTTTGATATTTATTTTCATGGAAGCTCGTGAAGAAGCTTTGGGCTTAAATCTCTTTACCTTCCCTTTCCTCTTATTCACCATAAGAACAAAAGGCTTTTCATGCTTCATATCTTTGTCCACTTGGTGAATGAGGATAAGAAGATCAGATAGAGATTTCTCAATGTCGTTTATATTGAAATTGACAATAAAGTTAGATAATCTATGATGAGGTGATGTGAGAATGAGATCAGTGCCTAGTTATTTGGGGAGTTTAAACCCTAGAACCTCCAAGCACTCAATACAGCCAATGAGCCTGAATACATGAGGCCCTACTGGGGTACCTTCTCCAAGCATACTCTGAAAGAGTTCTTAAGAGATCTCAAACATTTCCTATCTTGATCTCTCCAAGTAAAGACCACAAAGGTGATCGAGAATGCTTTAAGAATCCATGTTTTCATGAGACTTTATAAGCTCACCAGACATTGATGATTGCATCAAACATTGAACGTTGAACGTGTCATTCATATGTTTCTCATAGATCAGAAAATCCTTATCACTCACCTCTTTGGTAGGCAGATCAGGTAATGCTGACTCCAACACATAAGACTTCTATTCATGGAATAAGATAACCCGAAGGTGTCTAAACCATTCCTAATAGTTACATCCGGTGAGGATGTTGTCTTTATCTAGAGTTGATCATAAAGATAGTGTGGTTGAAGAGTTTGTCAATTTTATTCTACAATTAAAAGTGAAGATCATTAGTACATTCTTGATTACATTTTGTAAGAAATAATAAATTTTATTATGTCTCCCACTATTTTTTCAAGTCCCAATAGCCCTCACCATTGAACTTGTAATGTCCAGTTGCCTTGAAATTATAGTGGAAAGAATCTATATTCCCCCTCACATAACCCCAATAAGGGTTGTTCAAGCTATTAGAAGGTATTTAGGTAGGCAGGTCTTTGCCAACTGTGGGCTTGTAGCTCCTTGATATGTTGAGTGGACTCCCCAATCCTAAAATCATGAGTTTGGATTTCTTCAACTCTTGCCTCCAATATTACACCAAGTATAGAAAGGGATACTCCTCTTGATGTAATATGGTTATGTCAACCCGAAACCTTTCATAAGGGCTTCTTTTATAAAAGTAAGTGTTCCAACAAGGTTTGGTCAAACACATAGTTTTACTGAGTTTTTCCCTTAATCAAGTAACAGAAGGCTTGTTCTGACTTAATATTTTATTTGAGGGATTTTTTTCTCTTATGCATGAATTGATTATTATCATTATCACATAATTTTTAAAATTAAGTGTAACTTAATTAAGTGATTAACCATGTCTTGATAATATTAACGCATAAGTCTGGTTTATTTTAGTTCCATATTGCATGCTTCTTTATTCATTAATTATGGGATCGTGACAACACATCCATAATGAGAAACCATGCAACTGATAGAAATAAAATAAAGTAAATGGATTGTTCATGAGATTTTCTGAAGATTAGTTTATCTAGCGGTTGATAAACTAACCCTGACCTAGGAGAGAAACACCTTGAACCTTTTGGGTTCGTGTTTACAGCTTCCACCTGTCCACCTATGTATCTTCTGGGATTAGTTTCGTCTTAGCTCCAGCTTAAACCACCTACATTATCTTGGGAGTTCTATCCATTACATATTCCCTTTTTAACTCATATTTAGGTGAGGGGTAAAAGGGGGTTTTACATAAAAGAAACCTTGGCCACGCATGCCCTATATATTAATGAGGAGAAGGCTTGCATGCCAACAAATTTAATTTAAATAAATAAATTAAAATAAATCATCCATATACAAAGGTGTTGGTCTAGCTCATGATCATCCATACATGGAATGATATTTACACATAAATAAAAATAGAAATAAATTCATTAATCATTCTTTTTTAAGATAAATCACACTCGAATCAATTAATTATCATCTTTAATTAATCAATCCTTTTATCTTAAAACCTTTTTTGAATTTCTTTGAGATTATCATCCATCATAATTTAAAAAGAAAACTAATTTAAAATTATCTTTGAATGTAACTTGTACCATGGAGGCAACCCAAAGAATTCCTATTCATAACTACCTAATGGGTAGAATTTAACATTACACTGATGTTAAATTAAACAAATATATATAAAACACCTATCACGTGTTGTGTCTTTGCTTTAAGAAAGCACGATGGTGCACGTATCAAGGATTTTTATAATATAATAATAAATTTTAATAAATCTACGTAATTTGGATAACTACATGACGTGTAGTTCCAACTAAACTATGTGTACTATTTTTTACCGTCTATCCGAATTACGCGCCTAGGGAAATGACATTTGAGTATACTTCAAAAATATTCAGAGTACATGATGTGTCCAGTGGGCTACATGCCATGTAGTTCCTTATTACACTATCTCCAACTAGGCAAGCTCTTTACAGGGTACAGGGTCCAACCCTAACCCGAAGGGACTACATGCTGTGTCTATTGGGCCACACGGCGTGTAATCCGGAAACCGTGTGCCACCTATTCTTGGTCTACACATGGAGTAATTTAAGACTTAGAAAGACTCCGACACATGGATTGGTTTGGTGTACTATTTCGATGCATTGAATCTTGACTACATGGTGTGTTATTCCGAATACACACTATGTGTTCTGGTGTTGTACAGCCAGGAGGCTTTGGCACCTCCAGATGAGATTATCTATTTTATTTCAATCAAAATCAAAATAAAATATCATTTCAGTAAGGTGAATGAGAAACAAAAGAGGAGGAATAGATCTTGAGATTCATATTTGTAGAACAATTAAATTGAATTGAAATAACTAAATTATAAAATGCGTAAGTCATCAACAAAATATTTATATAATTATAAACTATGATGTAACCCCTCTGATACAACTTGAAGGTTCTGGGCGTAGCAGAAGTGTGGTTGGGATGACACCCATTTTTGATTTTTACCCTGATCAATGATTATTCTGGGATCAATACGACGATGAACGCAAGTCACCATGGAATATAATCAAATATTTAGATAAAGAAGAAAGAGGCATGAAACCTTTAGAGAAGATCTTTCACATCATGTTTATAATTAATTTAATTAATTTCATAAAGAAAAATAATACCTAGATTTTTGTTTTTTTTGTTGATGGTGTTGATTGTTTGGAATGACCCTTCTATATTTTCTCGTTGTGCTTGTAAGGATCCAAACTAGAATCCCTCTTGCGGTGATCCACACGTGCATGGCCACCGATCAACACCACACATTCTTCGAGTGCTAGCGCGGCAAATCAAGTTTCTTTTGTCATTTGTTCTTGATTACCTATTCTTTAGCCATGAAGAACATATCTCATTCTTGAGAGGGAAGAGATGAGGATTCAAGAGGAAAATTGTTCGGCTCAAGAGTTCTCAATTCACCAGTCGTGTTGTGTGGTGTGGTGTATGGCACAATAGGCGTAATTTTCTATTTATATACATGGATTTTCAGTTATAATATTTAATTTCATAGCAACAATTAAGTACATTCATTAACTTAGAGAAAACCCATTCATTAAATAATAATTTCGTGTCATTATTTATAGTGTGTTAACTTGCACAAAACAGAATTATAAATAAATTCCGTGTCACAAAATAATTGTAGCATTATTTTAATTTGTTCCAACTAGTTAAATAATTATTTACCATTTTGAAAATAACTATTTTACTACCAGACCAAACTTGGTCTGCCAAAAATCCACTTCTATTTATTGAACACCTGAATAAATAAATAATTTATTTATTCTCTTAAATAAATATTGTATTTACAATCTAGTAAATAAATATTTATTAAATGTTCAATAAAATAAATAAATATATTTTATTTAATTTATGTGATCATTTTAACTTGAATAAAATTATTCCATGGTCTTGAGAATAATATTTATTTCATTAATTAAATTCAAATTGAATTCAACCGAGATGCCCAAAAACACTTAGTGTATGACCCTCTATGATTCTTTCACGTTGGCATTAGGTGGTCTTGCCTAAAGTCCAAGAGTATTGTCTACCAATGAGTCATGACACATAAGAGAAAGAACATAAAGTCGCAACAATGGCATCCACATGTGAATGCTCACTGTGTAATATAACCCCTTTGTCGCAATATCTCATCAAGAAGGTTTCATGACTGCGTCATCAACTTTTATGCTTGATACATTGTTCTTTGACAACTTGAAATAAACACGTCGTTATACCATGGCCATGGAATTTCACATGATAGTTCTATTTCAATCAAATTCCCAAGATATTAACTTCCATATATGGAAGGGAGAAATACTTCCTCGACTTATCCATTAATAACATGCCACTCATGACACACCCAATGCACCCTACATCCACCCAACCGTATGCTTGATGGGTTTATCCAGTAAATCACAGTGCTCTAGTCATGACATGTATTAATGATAATCTTAAAGTCTAAGGATCATTACCCATGCTCCCAAATATAAATATCTGATGACACCAAAACATGCGGAATTTATACTAGCGAGTCTGTTCTCATAATCTTCTATCTTGGAGATTACCAAGTGAGAACTTCATGAGAAGAATTATCATATGCTTATAAGTACTCACACCTGATGGTTTGCATGCTATGTGTCCCATCATATCATGTCATCGAACCACAAAACTATATTTAAGAATATTGTTATAGCATTTCTAGGTTCTCATCATAGCGGGGAACTGCCATGACCTTATCAATGCAACAAATACTCTAGGACATTATGGCATCATAATCATGTAGAACAATGAACACTATGTAATAATACATTAAATATCTATGTAATAAAAGTAAAACCATTTGGTTCTAGGACACCAACTCTTACACCTACATCTCCCATGAGAAAAAGAGTGATTTGGGAGCACTACAATGATCATTATGAAGCCACCAGGTGAACTTGTTCCATTCCCTTTCCAAATCATTCCCCCACCTGATTTCTTATCTCTTTTCTATTTAAAAAACTAGGGACAATTTCATTTTAGGTTGGGGGTGTGGAAGCAAAATGTTTGTTAAAAAACAATGAGAAAAAGAAACGAAATTCCTTTATCATTAATATAATAACATCATTTCTCACATTAAAACTACATAGAAAATAATTTTTATTTCTTAGACTCTTAATTTAATTCATGATTACCTTTACAAGCATTGATTTTGGATGTTTGGTTGTCCAATGAGAATTTTCATCACTTTTATTTTCATCTATTAAATAAAAATGCCACAATGCATGTCCTCTAGACTATGGGGTACTATTTTGAATTCTTGGGGTCCGAAAATAAATAGCATAAGCTAGTTTGATTTTTATGAATAATATGAGTATTCAAAAAAAATTTATGTGTAATGTAATGGATTGATAAAATGAGTGGCTCTCGGCCCTTGGGGATCGTGACTCAAGATTTTTCTAGCCCTGAGTTTTTTCACTCTATCTCTATTTATGGTAATGTAACTTTATTTTTGATCAATTTAAGGTGAGTTGATGCCCAAGTATGTGGGATTGAACTGGTTCCCTAAGGCCTTTGAGTCTGGGAGTCATCAGAAAAGTCTTTCTATGTGGGTTAATTTGATTAACTAAAATCTCAATTACTATGGAAACATTGATAAAAAAAATCAAAAAAAAAGAATACTCATATTAGGAATAAATGTGATTCCACCTAACACTTCCATGATTTCCCCCCTTGAATGAAAATGAACCCCCATATCTATTGTGATTTACAAAAAATCATTTCACCTAATTGAGTTAGATGAAGTATGATGATGAATTTGATCAAAGGAATGGGAATGGGATTGAGATCTGCTTTTAAATTTATCTTTTTTTAAATTATTTTGATAGGTTATAAAGATATATTTCTGAGTAGTTTACATTGTGAGTACTGTTTGTTATAATGTGTTTGGAAAAAAGAATTCAAATATAATATTTGAATTATTTTCTCGGGACTAGAAAATCTCAAGTTGGGGGGGTGATTATCCAATAAAAACATTTATGTTAATTACATTTTAATGGTATTAAAAGTTCATTTTTGATCTTATGGGACTATGTTAGTGGATTTTAATTTTGAATATCCATTTTCATCATTTGTGCACTCCATGCCTAATGTACACCAATTTAGGACCAATGATTCATCTGATTTTAAGGAATTTAAACTATCTATATTTTAATTTTATGTTTTGGGAAATATATAAAACTTCAATATGAACATTTTTCATTCAGGGATCAATGGAGGATTCAAAATGGATGATGGGGATATTTTCCAATGGAGGGAAACAATTATGGAGAAGGAAGATTGGACACCGTACCACTAATGAGAATGTAGGGACCACAATACAGGCCCACTGAAGCCCTAATTTCGGGGGATGATAGAAGAAATATATAGGAACAAATCACTCTACAGGATCATGAGCTAATTTTTCCTTCATGGTGGTTATTAAGGTGGCCCAAATATAATATCAAAATCTGGATCAAAATCTGTGACACAGAATGTTAGCCCACTAAATTGACCATAAATCTCAATCCAGAACTCCAAATAGGCCCAAAGTTTACAAATGTCTAGAAGAAATCCGGGGATAAACAATACTCTTCTATTTCTCACCGATATTTGGTGGTATTATTACCTATAGAGGACAATCTTTCCTGGGGAGACAAGGAGGATAAAATGTAACAGAGGGAATAAATTTATCCTCTACTTTCCACCACCCTAAGGCCTAAACTAATTTAATAATTGATAATACATTGATTGAGGCTTGGCTTAAGGCTTCCCAATTTCCAATTTAAGGTTGTGGTGGTGAGGGGGAAGATAGCTATTTTTTTGATGTAATGTTATTTTGTATTTCTATGTTCTTAATCAAAATATTTATCTCATATTATTCCCATTTCATTAATTAAAACTATATAATCACAAATCAAAGTGATATCTCTATGTTGTAGTGAATTAGTTCACACATAGGTGTGAATTTCTTTCACACACAAGGAGAAGTGCTCATTATTTCCACAGTTTTAATTTCTTCAATCCAATTATTGTAATCCATCTTCCACCCACCATTGAGAGTATACGATCAATGGAGGGATAACCCTTTAATGGGTTGATCGTAGGAAGATTAAAAGGATGGATTGAATGTTATTTTATGAATGAATTGTTGTTAATTAGCTAACTAATTTAATACTTCCATTCTTCTGTTATTTCCACTATTCTTATTGACTGTGTTTGAGGAAGCTAAATCCAAGTACTAAAATGACCATATACCTTGGAGAGATCATTAATTTGGTTCTCAAAGTGTGTAGGAGAAAATGTATTGAGTATAGTTATCATAAAACTATAAAATGATGAAGTTATTGTTATTTTGAAGAATGGTTTCATCAAGAATGAATAAAACAAAAATTTTCAAAAGAAGTAAAATTCATTCAATCCACCCTGAGCATAATCCTAAGATCAACCCATTTTCATTGAACTGAATTCAGTTAGGTTTATTAGTGTTCTTTAAAACCATCTATAATCAAAACCAATTTGACCACTTCCGAAAAAATATCCACCTCATAGGTTGTGTATCTTAGATATCTTTTTATGTCTCAGTGGATTTGACAACCCAAGATAGACTACAAGGACCGTTCTAACTTCATCTCTTGGGTAGATTTGAGCACGAATCACTTCTTAGTTGTGATACGTGGAAGAAATTATGCACCTAATGCATCTATTGGGTAAGCGTTAAGTGGTATGCCACCTCGCCAACTCTACTTTGAATCTTAAAAGGGCTGATGAATCTCAAAGTCAAATTGACGACCTGGCCAAATCTTCACAATCCCCGCCAGTGTGTGAACTGGAGGAACAAATAGTCTCCCTCCTTAAACTCCACAGACCTCAGTATCCTATCAAAATAGGCTTTTTTTATTCTCTGTGTAGTCCTAATATACTCTTAGATGAACTTCACCTTCTTGGGGGTAGCCTGTACCAACTCGAGACCCATGAGTGCTGACTCCACTGGGTCTTTCCAGCATAACTGTGATTTGCATGATCACTCATACAATGGCTCTAATGGTTCCATACCAATGGTGGAGTGGTAGCTATTGTTGTATGTGAACTCCGCCGGTGGTAGGTGATCCTGCCAACTATGAGAAAATTTTAATATGCAAGAATGAATCATGTCATCTAAAACCTAGATAGTCCTCTCAATCTGACCATCTGTCTAAGGGTTGAAAGCTGCGCTCAAACGAAGCTGAGTCCCAAACACCTCCTACAATCCATTGCACAACCAGGATGTAAAAAATGTGTCTTGATCCGAGAATATCATCGATGGGACCCCACAGAGTCGAACTATCTCCTATATGTAGAGGCGTCATAAGATCTCTAATAAACCCTGATTCAGAATGGGTAGGATGTGTGACTACTTGGGGAGTCAGTAAAAAAATCCTCAAATGGCATAATTCCCCCAGGATTTGCATGGTAAACCCATCAAAAGTCCCCCAAGATACCATCCCACTTACACTCTAACACCTCAAGTGGCTGATTCAAGCCTGTTAGAAACTGATGGTCTTCCTTCACTTGATGAAAAGTGAGGAATCACGAAACGAACTCTACCACTTCCTTCTTCATCCCCATCCACCAACACTGACATTTTAGGTCCTAATACATCTTTTCAACTCCTGGATTTACTACCAAAGGAGAGGTGTGGAACTCCCTCAGAACCCCCTCACATGACGCCACTGGCACAATAGTACACCCTCTGAAAAGGATGATGTGATCCCCACCTATAAAATATCAAACTAGAGATTGTCTTGAGGATAACTGATCATGTCGTGCCACACAGTCAACATCCACAATATGTTCCTCCCTAACTCACTGTAAGAGTGGGGGAGTTAAAACCATCGAATGAATATGAGATGCCCCATCCCTATCGATGAAGGATATCTAAATTTCAGTCAACTTTCTTAAGGCCTCACTCAAAAAATGCAATCTGGATCTCTTGATGAGTGCATCCTCTACCATGTTCCCCTTCCCAAGCATATAGACTATCTTGAAGTCATACTCTTGGAAAAACTCTAGCCACCACCACTTCCCCCTGTTTAGGTCCTTCTGGTAGAAAATATACCTGAGACTTTTGTGGTCAGAGTAGATGGTAAACCATTCAACCATCAAGGAGTGACACCATATCTTCATTGAAAACACCACTAATGATAGCTCCCGGTCATGGGTGACTTAGATCTGATCATGCTGCCTCAACTATCATGAACGGTAGGAGATTTTTTCTTTCCCCAGCATCAGGAAACAACCCAGTTCTATCCCTGATGCATCATAGAATACAACATACACAACTCCCTCCTCTGGTAGTCTCAATATGGGGGCACTCATTAGTCTCTGTCTCAACTCTTGGAAACTGTGTTGGAACTTCTTTGTCCACATGAAAGGTTATCCCTTCCATTTGAAAGTTGATAATAGTGATGATACCCTAGAAAAGTAGATAAAAAAACTCTATTTGTACCCAACCAAACCCAAGAAACTCTGTACCTCATTCATGATCCTGGGTGGCTCCCAAGCAAGCACTGCCTCTATCTTTACTAGATTCATTGCAACTCCAGCCTCCAAAATGAAGTGTCCCAGAAAGTGGAATTCTCGAATCCTAAACTGACACAACGAGTGCTTACCATAAGGATGGTGCTATCAGAGTGTATTCTGGACTATCCCTAAGTGTGTAGCCTGCTCTTCCCTAGACCCTAAGTACACTAGGGTTTCATTAATGAAGACCATAATGAACCGGTCAAGGTAAGGTTGGAAGATCCAATTTATGAATACCATAAACACTACTAGGGAATTGGTTAGGACAAAAATAATCACCAAGAACTCACAGTGGACATACTAACATCTTAAGGCAGTATTTAGTACATCCTCATACTGTACACAAAGATTATGATAGCCTGATCTGAGGTCTATCTTTAAGAACCGTCTTGCTTCCTTCAGCTGATCAAAGAGGTCATCAATCATCTGCTATAGATACTTGTTCTTCAATGTCAACTGTACCATAAGTCCACACACAACCTCAAACTCTCATCTGCCTTCTTCGAAAACAAAATTTGGGATGCCCACGGTGAAACACTATCCCTCACAAATCCATTCCTCCGCAAATCCTCCAGCTATACCATAAACTCATGAAGCTCAATGGGAGCCATCCAATATGCTGGTGTGGATATCGGTGCCTTCCGATGGTATATATCAATACTGAAGTAATACTCCCTATAAGGGGATAATCCTTGAACATTCTGAAGACATATGTCTTCGTACTCTTCCACCACTATGGGAAAGTGTGGACTCTTCTTATCCACTACACCAAGGGTTAGGATAGCCAACTGGTGAGTGATCGGCTACCCCATCCTCTGAATACATTTTTCCTGCGCAACAAGGGCCCCCATCTCATTGGTGAAAGAAAACCTAGTCCCATCCTAATGGAGACATTGTACTTTCCACCTAATACAGTCTATCTGAGCATAAATAGCGGATAACTATTCTATACCCAAGATGAAGTCATAAGGCCTCGACGCCACTACTAGGAGATCCCAACCAAAGATCTCTCCTCCTAGAGTAAGCTGGCACTACCATAACCAGTGTGTAATTGTCGAATCCCCTTCTGTAGGCATCTCTAATCGTAAAGATCAAGCCAAGAGATCCCACAGAATCTCCAAACTCTGAATAGGGTCTGGGTCAAGGAAAGAGTGACTAACACCTGTTTATATAAGAACTATAAATAAGGAGGATAAGACATATATTTTACCTCTAATCATCTCCGGATTTCTGTGGTTATAGGCCTCCATCCCCTGTAGCTTACCACACCCCTATTCACCAGCTCCTAGAGCCCTTGGTGGACCATTGTGAGGTTCCCAGTTAAGACTCAAGTACCACTGAAAGGGGGAGGGGTGAACTAGTGATATCTTCTTCTTTTTATGTTTCCTTCTTTTTGAAACAACCTTCGCCTCAAGTTAAAAAGTTTCTTCCCTACTGAACACACCCAACCCCAGGAACACAAGACTTACATGGTTCACTACTCAAAAAGAGTATCTATGTCCATGGTATTGTACAAAAACAATACAATACCACACAATCCAATAGAAAACAATCCTTTTATATGGAATACATTGAGTAGGATATTCCCTTACACTCATGTAGAACTCTGAAAACAATCCAATAGTGTGTGTTCTCCCTCTTAACAGAAATATGGTAAAACAATGTTTTTGTGCTTCTTGATGAATTTTCACAAATCAAATCCTTCAAAAAAATTCTTCACTTTCCTACCTAGAATATGGTAATAACCTATTGGTGAAAACAACTTGTGCACCCCACCCTGCTTCCACACCTCCCTACTTGCGCGCCACTTGCTTTCATGCCACTCATCTTGCGCGCCTACCTGCTTGCGCGCCACTAAATACTTGTGAACCACTATTGTATACAACTCAAAAGTTCGACACCATATTTGGCTTATAAACATTACACTTTTTGAACACACCTCTCTGCTTGCGTGCCTCTTAAAACTTGCATGCCACTTCTGCTTGTGCACCACTCTACTAGCATGCCACCTAGCTTGTGTGCCTTATAAATAATTCCAAACTCGCGCGACACTTCATCTTGTGTGCCACTTTCTACTAATTTCATGATCAGAGGTCAAATTTTATCTTAACTGTTGAGAATTAGGAAATGAGGAGGGTATCCATCTCTTTATAGGCATTTTGGTGACTTAGACGATCAAATACACTTGTGTGCCAATCCTACCTGCGCGCCGCTCCATCACTTGCACAATGCTCCATCACTAGAACACCACTTTATTTCCTTTTTCATATTTTGATAAGCTAAGGTTGAAATATAAATTGCGTGTAATATACACTAGTGCTCCATTTATAATTTCACACCAGACATGCGCGCCACTTTTTGACTTGCACACCACTTTATTTCATTTTTCAAAAACACTTCTTTACTCCCCCTATCCTTCATAAGGATTTTATTACAAGTTTTCCAAACTTATGATAAATTTCAAATAAAAATCCACAAAAAATCATCATAGTTTAAAAGGCTTTTACAATGTGAATTCATTTATACTCTTTTGAAAACAAAAGAAAAGACTCTGCTAAAAACATACTCATCAAAGTTCCTTCTCCATCCAACATGGTGCCAAAAACCGAGGGGTGGTGGTGGTAGCACATCGAACCTCCACCCACCGCTTGTTGCTCTTCCAACTACATTACCATGTCCACTGTCCTGGGGACCACCCCAATCAAATATATTCCTCTGCCTCAGTGTTCCCTCGACTATATTTTGGTTCTCTTCGTAGCGATTCCGGAAATCATGATCCATGTGCCCTTATTTACTGCATGAGTAGAAAAACCTACCACTCTGATGAATCCCTCTATCCTTTGAGTCTTGTACTACCAATCCTATGTCCTAGGGTCATCCTGTGAAATTTATGGCCCGCTTGGACCTATGTGTCTGTTTACTACTACCCACAGCTGGAGACTCCGCCACCCGGGGTCTACTAATAACCCATACAACTGGCACCTGCTCTGTTAGGAATCTATTCACATGTAGGTATTGATCCAACACCACATCCTGAGTAGGGATTCTAAGTGATATCATGGATGCCCTGACCTCCCAGCCCAGTCCCTAATTAAAATCTTGAGACATGAGGAACAAGTCTCACACCATGTCTATGGAGGTGTAATAAAGCTCAGTGAATCTCGTTGATCACTCCCCTACTTTCATGCCACGCTGCTTTAGATGCAGTTTCTCTTCTATGCGCACTGAGCACAATGTCACTGGAAAGAAATCCTCTTTGAAGAGGTTTTCAAAGTCTGTCCAGGGGAGGGTCACCTCGTCGTGTGTTTGGATCGTCAATCTCCATTATCTCCCCACCGACCCATGAAGAAGGCTTGCAGATATGATCACCATCTAGTCGAGAGGTATCCTCACCTGATAGAAGACTCACGTAACCGCCTTGAGCCAATCTTCTACCATCTGGGGGTCAGTCTCTCCCCCAAACCTAGGAGGTCTTTACCTATGGAACTCTTGTAATGTAATGAGACTACGTACGTCCTCTATTGGTAATGCGAGTAGAAACTTATAACCAATGGGTGGTGGAAACGCTGGGGCACCTCCCGGTGGGGCTATCTCTAGTACTAGTCCCTGTATAGATGCCTCATCATTGGGAATACCATCCTCATGGTCATTCACTAGAATCCTCATTGGAAGTATATGTGGGGGAATCATGAAAAATATCAAGATGAACCATGGTTAATAGGTTTTACCTGGTTGGCCGAATCAAGAAGGAAATGAGGAAACACTCAAAATCCTATATTATGCATGAAACTAGTGGATTCATGTACCTAGTTGAAAAGTAGAATTTAGGCTCTTAATGTATGGAAACGTCAGCCACCACACCAAAAATGGACACACCAAGACTGAAAGTCGAACTCAAAACATTCAACACCATTGACCCAAAATGAAACCATAGACTCTCGGTCTTTAAGGTAGAACCAACCCTTCTTTGATAGCAATTTGTCACGACCTATCCCCCGAGATCCGTGCAATGACTATCTCAAGACCTCCTCCCAAAGGCCAGGGGATGGAAACTAGCACCAAAGGCTCTATCCTGCAATTGGGAGGCATTTTTTGAGTACCTGTACACATACACACACACACACACACACAGTCACAACCCCAGCCCGAAACACTAAAATGGAAACCATGCATTCCACTAAGACACCCACTAAATGAAGAACTTAAAGATGTAAGTAAAATGGGCCAGAATACAGACCCAACAAAATACATTCTATAGAAAAGGGAATAAGAGGTCTCTGATAATCCATCCATAGAAAACCCTACATGATGGGTAGGTGTAGAGTAGCTTCCAGAAGCCGAAGGAGTATGCCTCGCTTGTCCGATATCACTGGTCACTACTTGGTCCTAGACCACCAAGGTATCTGTCAAAGTATCAGTCATCTGCACCAAACACAACATGTGTGGGTGAAGCCTGTGCAGGGGTGAGTAACATAATAATCCGTAGGGGCCACAAACCACAAATAAAGACCACAAATGAAATTCAAACACAAAGAATTGTCAGTTCACCTAGGTATAACCTAAAGTATAGAAAGCAAGATTATCAGTCATTAATCTAAACATCTTTTATTGCTGATGGAATCATCCCTATTGATTCACTAAGGTCTGTCGGGCCACTAATCTCCTTCCATCTTCCCGACCGCTGAGGTTTTCTCGGCTACTGGACCACCGAGGTCTACTCATAACTTCATTATCATCTCATCCAGCCATAGTACTTACACTCGTATCGTGCTTTATTCTAAGAGAATCTACTCCTAAATCCATCGTTTATAACTCAACCTCCATGGAAACTCACTTGGAGTATATGAAAATGACCGCCTCATCATGAGGGTCCCAACGCCGTAAATAAATCATCAATCAGACATATGTTTTGAAAGTTATGTCCATTTTACTAAAATGGTCCGGTTATGTCTGGGTCTGGCCCAACCTAATCAGACAAACCCAACCTGGTCAGACAGACCTGACAAGGTCAGACAAACCCGACACTTTTCTGGTTCCACCAACCTGACCCGGTTCTAACCCGATCTAGGTCTGACCCAGTCCATTGGGACCACCTACTTCTTCTCTTTTCGCTGTGAGTAGGCCGACCTACTCCGACCGAGACACAATGGGTGAATCATGTTTCCCTCCACCCCCCGAGTTGCTCACGGGTCCTCTGTCATGGTCAATGTGGACCATGGACCTCCAGCTACATGATGCGGTGTAGCTCACTGCATCCACCCATGCCGCCACAACCAACTATTTCCGGCGACCTGATCCATCGCCTGCAGCCGATGCTACGAGCCACCTTGTCGTGCAGCCTTCCCACACCATGGTGGCGAACGCGTTTTGGTTTCTGTTTAACTCCTATGGTCCCCTGCTATGGTATTCATTGGCCACCATGGCATGCCGACGGTCTCTTCCAAAGGCCATTAAGTCTACTATGTGGGTCTATTTTCAAATCTATGAGAAAATTCAAGATCCTCCGATCGTCTCCATCACTATTACAAGCTCAAAGTTGTCTTTCCTTCAATTTGGGGTTTGGTA
Organism: Viscum album; assembly: GCA_963277665.1. Classification (NCBI taxonomy): domain Eukaryota; kingdom Viridiplantae; phylum Streptophyta; class Magnoliopsida; order Santalales; family Viscaceae; genus Viscum; species Viscum album. The sequence continues at coordinate 419,694,842 of OY728143.1, forward strand.
ATAAAGAACACAAGAAATCCCACAACCAAGGGATCCAGGCCTTGTTCGTGTCTACCCGATCCCTCCACATTAGAGTTTAAAACAAGTTGGGGGAGGTTTTAAGATTCTATCAAGCATAACCCCGCACCAAAAACCCTAAGATCATGTAACCCTCCCACATGAATAGACTTCCCACATATCAACCTGTTAGTGGGTTTATTAGTGTTCGTTGTTTAGAAACAAAGAACATGGAAACAATTTCATCAAGAACAAACCCCTACCTCGATGTTGGTCCATTTGTTGGTGAAGATCGCACCGCTTTATTCGTCACTCCATAATATGTCATTGGTGGCCGTTCATCTATTTTCCCTTGTCAATGCCAGGTATCCAAGTGTTCATAGTGGTCCCATATTATTCCAAGGATCCATCCTCAGCTAAACCATTAAAATCATAAAACACATCTTAGCGTTTCTGTTATGTTTTATTGCTGCGTCGCTACACTGTTTCATTTATAAAACAACATTTTGGTTATGCTCGGGTTGCAATGCCCTAACGTTGTAATGAAATTTGAATTTAAAATAAAGTAAACTTCATGGTTTATTTTATCTCCCTTAAGAAAAATATTTTATTTTATTTTTCATAAAAAGTCTAAAAACTAACTTTTTCCCTCAAACTGTGCTGGTTGATGTTATGTTATTTGGAAAAGTCACTGTCTGAGATGCAACAGTGCCCTCAAAATTTTAATCTCGGAACCTGTTTAGAAGTTACAAAAAAATGTGCACTTGATCTATTTTAAATAAATGTATAGAAAAGTTCAAACACTTATTCCGGGCTCACTGGGCCTTAGAATAAAGTGCCTTACAAGCAAGTGGCCTCAAAATTATCCCATATATTTTAAATAAAATTTTACATCAAATTTTGGGACATTACAATTTAATTCTAAATTAAATTCTACCTCTTCATTGAATTGAATGTGAAAAAATGGATTCAATATTTTGTATTATAATTTCTAAATTTTATAATGAGGCTAATTCAATTTTTTTATAATGAATAGTAAAAATAGTACAAATATTTCACTATATTTAATGTTGAAATGCTTTTACAGGGGGGGGGGGTTAAACCAATAAATAAGGATAAGTTTTCCAAATTAAATTATCTAAATCATATTGGAAATAAATATATAAACATAATACAATACCAAATTATAATATCTATCTATATGGAATCCTTTTTCTTGAGCCTTTCATTATTATATTTTAATCATTTATGAAATTCAAAGTGTGTGATGTGCCTCACTTATAAAAGGACACCCCTCCTTTCTCATTTTACCCAAATTTTATCAATCTAGCTCAACCATCAAATAACCAATTGTTTTCTAAACTTAATTAGAAAATAATTATAGGTTTTATTCTTCTTAAAATATCATTCCAATGTTCCTTAAAATAGAATATAATAGAGGCCAACTGAAGGAGAGGTAATCGTCCTACTCGACCTATTTCAAATAATTTCTTCTTACACCTCCTATAAATCTTTCATATTAATCATAAAATAATAAAATAATTATCTTATATATAATAAAATTTTATTATGGTTATTTAACCACCATTATTCACCCTATTTTGCATCAAATGGTTTGAGAAAGTAATTCTCGTGCATACATGTGTACTACCACCTCCATATAGCAGTAAAATTCATTTTTTGTCACCATCATTCAAGGATGGTTATTATGAAGGGTTTAATGATTATATATTATTTTTATGATATAAATTTTCTTTTATAATTATAATATCATATATTTATTCTTACATTCCCATCCGTCGCAAAATAATAACATCGCTCGTGCGTACGTGTAGACTACCACCTCCACAAGGCGATGCAATTCATTTTTTATTATTGATTTACATAGATGGAAATAAGGAGATATTTAATGAATGTATATGATATATATGATAAAATAATAAATATTTAAAGTTGAATTATTATTTACCATCTTTTAGTTCCATCCTTGCAAAATGTTAAAACATCGTTCATGCGTACGTACGATCTACAGTTTTCATGAGAAAAATGAAACATTTAACACCCAGAAACAATGATTTTAATAACGAATTATTAATAAATGTGTCTTTAAATATTATAAGTGGATCATATATGATATTATATTTGTGTTAATTATTATTTTATATAATTATAAAATATTTAAATTTATTATATAGTAGGTTAGAATGATTTTGAATAAAATTGTTCTTGAGGTAAAATACTTATGTTACAATCTAATTTTTTGTTCATATTGTTTATGATTAAGTTTCTAATGATGAAATTTTATGAACTATCTCTAAATAATACCCCAATTTTTCTTATCCAATGGTTCTTTCTAAATAATATTTTTTATTTCATTTTCCACTATTTATGAGCTGAAGATATCGAAATAATGTTTTTAAGGAAGACAAACATTATTTTTCTTCTATAAACAAGTTTTCTAAAAATGTTTTCATGAAATTTTTTATATTACCTAATGATTATTTAAATTTAATTTTACCCATTATTTTATTTCTATAAAATATTATAATATTAAACTTCTTTTCCTCTTCTAAATGATATACTTTTGACTTTTTACTGAAAATGTGGAAGGAATATTTTTTTTACATAAACAACATGAAAAAAATATAATACCTTCATGACCAATCAAAGCATTGAATATTACATTAAAATATTCCATGGTTCTTTTCAAATAAAATGTTTTCTATAATGTTTTAGAATTTTTTAAATTTTAAAGGATTGTTTTCAATATTAATTGGGTATTTTTAAAAATAAATATTATAGGTAATCATTTAATTTATTTTTTATCTATGATAAAATACTTTGACGAAACATATGATTTAATAGGGAAATGATCAAAGGATATGATACACTTTTATTATTTTTATGGCTTATGATGATGAATATTTAAGGATGATTATATGAAACAGGTTTCTTTCCCATCGGTTAATTATGTTATGATGAACCTTTATGAGTATCATTTATTTTACACAGGTTATGATATGATAAAACAATGAAATTTTTATAAAACCTATTTCTTTTTCATAAGTTATGAATTTATGAAATGATGAAATGTTTATAAAACCCATTTCTTTTCCAATTATTATTCTGTTATGGATGTTTTATGATGTTTTTCACACATATGTATGATTTTAATTATGTAATGGGAATGATAGCAATTATATATCTCTATAATGAATTAGGCAATGATGGATATCTCATTAGATAATAAGGACTAGAATGTGGAGTGATCCCAGTTTAGTAAGGGTCTCTGCCTACTATTATTTTCATAGGAGTGAAACTTGACTAAGGATATGATTTAATGAGGAGTGAACCCAATATACTATGATTGTGTTGGCAGTGAGACTAAAAAAGGAAATGATAATATATGATTATATATATTATAAAAAGTAATTTCTTATGAAAATGATATACTCTCATGGATCATGTTCTTTTTTCCCTTTATGATTAATTCCCTATGAAATGCCAAGATTTTTTTCATGATTTTTTATTATGATTTATGATATATTGGGTATGGTTATCTAATGTTAATCTCATGTTATAATAACCTTATGATCATATTATTCTTAAGTTATCATTGATATATCACCTTTTTTCACCATTATTGAGAATCCTAGATCACCCTTTCTAATGTTTCCTTTCCCCAGGCTATGAAGAATGCTTTTAAGTATGATATGTATAAGAAGGGTGACATTTATAAATAAATTCGTGGGAGATGGATTTGATCTCATATAAACATGTTGTTTATGTTTCAAAGATTATAAATACCCTAAAAATATATGATTTGTGTATGGATCATTATTTTTTTATATTAAATATTCATTTCAATACGATATAATATTTATCTATTAAAAGTACGGGTCACTATAAATATTTTCATGGCTCATATTATTTGATTATTGTATGATTAATGTCTTATGAACTTCCAAATATTTATTCCATGATTCATGATTATGATTTATGAATTGTGTTGTATTATTTTTATATGTTAATTTCATTCTATCATAACACTCTATTTATCTTATTCTCACTTAGGATTATCAATTATTATATCCCATGTTTACCCTTACTGAGTATTTGATCTCACCCCTTATTATGTTTCCATTTCCCCAGGTTATTAAGAAGGATTTTAAGTATGATATGTGTATTGATTTTTTTAGGAGATGTTTAATAATTTTCATGGAATAAGAAAAACTAGGCGTTATGAGAAGAATTCTCACTATAGGACACAACTATTATTATGAATGATTCTTTCCCAATTCTATAAAACTATAAACCTAAAAAGTTCTCTGGGATGTGAGTGAATCATTATACCATTTGATATTGTATTGGAAAAAGTGGTTCATGTTTATTGGTATTAAATCCAATATGTAATGAATATTTGTTTTAGTATCAAATCAAGATTTACATTTTCAATATTATTATAATTGGTATTATATCCAAGTTTATATAACTTCTAAGGTCAGGATGATTTTATGTGATGATAAAATAAGGGTTATAAATTACATCGTGGGTTTAAAAGTTTATGGTTAACCATATGATTCAAATGCATAGATCTATTTTCATGGACTTATGTGATAATGATTTAAGGTGATTAAGAAAGAATACATGATTAATGTATAAATACTTTATATGATATTATTCTAAGGTGATTAATGACATTTTGAGAAATATTTTTTAAGATGGAATACATAGTATCAGGAAAGAGTTAATTTTAATTTATTTTTATCATTTTATGATGATGTAATTAATGAAAAACGTTGACTACATTTTTGGAGAAATTTGTTGAACTGCACCAATAAAACTAGGGAATAATAATTAATGTTATTTTGATGAATTTAATTATATTTTAGAGAAAATTATGTATTATTATCTAGTATATGAGTTTATTATTGAAACTATTTGAGGAATGCATATTAATTTAATTTTGGGAATCATATTTAATTATATAATTGTTTTATGTATGCTGATTCAAGTTGTTTTTTTGGAAAATATTATCATATTTTTTAGAATATATGACTGGGGTATCTTTAATTTTGACATTATTATTATATTATAAAATCGCCCAAATTTTTTTAGATTAATTTTTTTTTGCATAATTTGAAGAGTTTTATGGTTAGTTAATTTTTTAATGACTAATGTTGAAAAATGTGTGTTATTTATAATGATTTAGAGATTAATATTTTACATAATCTTATGAAGGTTTATTGAGTATTATCATATCTTTAGCTAACCATTTTTTAGTAAATGACTTTGAATAAGTATAATATCCTATCAAAATTTAGTAAATCTCATGACCTAATAAAAGTTTATTTTTTTCTTTAGGTATGAAAAATTTATCTTGGAAATTCATCATTGGAATGCGAGATGATTTAATGGTGTAAATAGATTTAAATAGAACCTAAGGATGATATTTTTCACGATGTAAGTAAATCATATTATGTTATATCTATCAATGGTATATAAATTACTTGAGTAAAATAAGAGGAAGTTAAATCTATAGTCTTATTTTGGAAAGATCACCCAACCACCAAAGTTTGATTTTAAAAACACATTCATCATAATAGTCTTATGAAAGAGTGGTTTCAGAAACTGTGATTTTAGTAATGATATGTTTATTGGGATTAACCTATGAATTTAAGTTGTTGATGAATTTTACACTTGATATTATGAAAATACACAATCTTATAGTATGAAAAAAAGTAAAATTATGAGGAAAAAATTCATTAATGGTGTAGTATATAACTCTCTGATATTTAAGATTATATTTCTCATTAATAAAGTTGATGTGTTTGATAACTTTCTTGGAACACTACACCGAACTTAATCATACCATGATATATTATATAATTTTATTTTAATTGGAGGGTAATAAGAAGAGTGACCACATTATGAAATATTTTTATAAAAGTATCAATTAATGAAAATTTATTTAATAAGAAATAATCCCTCAATTTATAGTAAATTAAATTTTTGTTTCAAACATTCATTATTTTAAAAATGATTTTCATTAAATTTTTGTGTTTGGATGTATAATTAATTTTTGAAACTTTTTGAAATTATATTTTATTAAATGGAAATAAATTTTGAAATTTTCTTTTCTAAAATATATTAAGGTATTTTTTGGGATTTAAAAATGTTTGATTCTAAGTGAATAGAGGGGAAATACAAATTTGTGAAAAACAATTATATATTTTCTTTAAAAAAATTTATTTAAATGTCCCATTAATTATTTAAATCAGTCTTAAAGTAAAATAGTTCACTTGTAATTATAAATAAAATAATTAATTAAAAAATAATTAGCATTATATTTGATTTTTGTATATGCTCATTATGAGACTAAAAAATATATTTTTCTAAAGGTTTTTTTCATTTATTTTTATGTAATTATATTATAATTGATTTCTCTCACTTATATAAATTTATTCATGAAAAATGGATTCCATATTTGGAATAAATATGTTAATTAATTTTAAATAGAACCATTTTATTTTTCATTATTATGAAGAGTAACCATGTTAAAAATGTTATCACCGTGGTAACAAAAAAACTGATAAATCAGGGTTGAAACAATGATATAAGGCCTTCCAATCTCCACAAAACTTATATTTATTTTATTTTATGATTTTATTTCGACCATATTCACACATGATTTTTAATTGCGTCAATTTAGTTTAATATGAATTTGATTTTAACCTTTATATTATTTTAAATAAAGGAAAATTACAAAAACGCCTATGTCTTTTTTATGATTTATATTATATGTTGTAATTGGGATAAAAAATGATATTAATGAATAAAAAATATTTTTTTCAACATAAATAAGTTATTTTTATTATGGTAATTTAATTTTTATTTTTAGTAATTTAGTAACATTGTTAAACTCTTATGAAATATTGATACAATGCTTATGAAAGTAGTAGAAATATAAATGGAAAAAATTTACAACCATTAAAAGTAATATTTTTGGATAAATATTTTTTTCCATTAAATTTTATGTATAATAATATTAAATAATTTATGGTTAAATAGATTATATTTTAAAATCATTGTAATCATGATGTCATAAATTCATATTTTATAAATAGTCCAAAAAATGACATTAATGCCCTTATATGATATATAATATTCCATTAAATGATTTGAATATAAAAAATATATTGAAATAAGAAAATTAGAATGGGAAATAGTCTAAAATTTCATATATAGTCCGTTTTTGATTTAAGTTTCACCTTTTTTGTAAATTTATGACCCTTAATGATTGAAGAAGTTATTACCATGACTAGAGTTAAAAAGGGGTTGATTAGGGGATTATGTCATATGATAAGGCTTGAAATCCCACTAAAACCCATATTTTTTTTTATTTTTTATAGTAATTTTGATATTTCATATCATATATTAAAAAATATTGAAATTTGGTATCACTTTACATGATTATTATATTTATTATATTTTAGAATTCTTAAAAATCACAAGTGTGTCACTTTTCCCTCCTATAAAAGGGAATCAAATCTCTACTATTTCTTACAATTCATGAGAATGACACTTCAATAAAAACCTAAAAAAAATTATTATTTATTTTCTTGAATAATTTATAGAGGTGATGATATTATTAGAAGATTAACCCAAGTGTCCTTATGGGGATATCCAAAGGAGGATTCTCAAAGAAGGGGTATAACTATTAACCAAGTTCTATTATTTAATTTATTCATTTATATACATCAATTATATCACAAACATGATGATTTAAAAACTTCAGTATATTCTATATATTGATATTTCATTATTTTGATAGAAAATACCTTATTCATCTCTTATTCCATCAAATGAAAAATAAAAGCATCACCCATGTGTTTGTGCAGACTACCATCACCACATAGTGATGTATTTCAATTCTCATCACCATCATTTAGGGAGAGTGATTATAATAGATTTAATGTTTATATATATTTTTTATAATATAATTATTCATCAATAATTACATGTTATAATCTATTATATTATAACTATATCCAATGTAAAATGAATGTATCAGTTTTGCATGCCTATATACTACCGTCTCTATGCAGAGAATGGTTTAATTTTCCAAAAAATCCATCATATGAATGGAAATAATAATGTATTTAATGGGAATATATGATATTTATGATTTAATTATGATTATGGATTAATTTATTATTATTTACCTTTTTTCTATTCATTAGAATATAAAAAACAACATTGATGTATGCATATATACTAATGACTGTGATATCATGACATGTTAAATTGATTTTGATTTAAAGATGACTTTAGATTATAGGGAATACCATAGGTTATCTCTCATGGAGTAGTGGTGGGTTTAGAGTATGAATTTGTAACAATTTTTTCAAAAATTAAATAGAAGGGGGGGGGTTAAATGATTATTTGAAAATAAAATATCCTAATTTAAAGAAGTTAACAGTTGAAAAAATGGATTTTGAAAAATATATGATAAGTATGTGATCATTTCTATGTAACTACACCACTTTCAAAGTTCCTTGTTCTTAATCTATAATTAGGTTTTGGTGTAATCCTTTAGTTGAGGGTTAACCAAGATACTTGGTACCCATTAGCCTCTAAAATGATAAAAATAGGACTAAACCTTGACCTAAAAATTGCGAAGTCAAGTTCCTGCCCATTAGAATGATTTAATGTTTTTCAAGGAACATTAAAATATCAATTTGTTTTTGAAATTATAGGAATATTATGTTGTTCAATCAGAACAACAATTGTCACACACATACACTTACACATCGATCAGTTATGAAATAAAAAAGTGTTTCAATTAAATTCATACAAAAAATTTAAGATAAATCAAGAAGAATAATTCCCAATAACAATATACAACATACCAGTAGATAATTATGTTCAATAAATACCTATTTAATAGTGTAGCTCCATCAAAATGATCACTGGCATTTGAACCTACCATCGAAAGGAGGAGAAAGTCCTTGTGAAACTGTGGATTCATCTCAGCTCTCCCTATGAGGATAGGGAGCTCAAGAATCTCAAAATGGATTATATAACTCCTTTTGGACTCTAAAATTTTGGATCGTTTGTTCCTGGTTAAAATTTTAAATGGGGTTCTCAAGGTTCTATTTTATATGTAATGTGCAAGGTGGCTTTGAACACCAAAATTTGATAACCCACTAGGTCCATGGTTCCGGGTATCCAGAAAAACTTATCTTAGTTTTCAAAAAACTAAAAAGTTTTCCCCACCTCTTTAATATCTCCATAGAAAATTTTGAATCATTTGGAAAACTACAGCCTGAGATGTGGAAAAAATACAGAACCAAACTTTTAACTTTGACCAGATTTGGTTTCTCATATAGATCAACTCGGTTGGACCCTTTGATTGAAAAATTGGGTTTGGATGTCTTAATAAGAGTTTTATCTCAATGAATTATGGATTAGAACAAAAAATTTAAACCTAATTAGATATATGTATTAGCTTTAGTGTGTGTTTTAGTTTACATGTGTTTTTGGGCTTCTGCGTAGTTGGGCTAGTGTTTGTTGAATTCCATTGTGGGATCTCAAAATCACCTTAACCTATAATAAAATAGTCAAAACAAATAAAATTTACAATTTTAAATGTGAAAATATTATCCTATAAAACCAAATTTTAAGTTCAATATGATATAAAATGTGTAATTTACAATTCCAAATCAATTTAAAACAATGGTGTAAGGGTGAAATAAAATAGTGATTCGTGATGCAATCACACCCCCAAAACTAAACATTTTCACTCTGGGGAAAAGTAAAATTTCCAAATCAATATGCATTGAGATATTCACAACATAATAAATATTTAATAATAATTGAAAATTTAATTCATGGTAGAAATGTGAACAAAGAAAAAATCATACTAATGAGTTATTCTCAAAGATCATGGAAAAAGATGTCTCAAGAATTGCATCAGAACAAAATTCTAGGAGATGCATGATACTAATATGAGAAAATAATTTAAAAGTAAACCTTGTAACTAAATATCCACATCTATGTTAAAAAACCCTTAGATGATATTCTTTCCACTTTATATCTAGTAAATATAGTGTATTTTGTAATTTTTCTGCTAACATGATTCTTTATAATGAACCTACCCTGCATCCTTTGCAATCAAATTTCAAGACCCACTCAATTAAGCATTTCTTAAAGTAAACCCTTATGATACTAACCTAGATATACCTACTATTTACATTTCATCACTACCATCAATATTTAGCTTTTTTTTTTAATTTTTTTAATTTTTATGGCATACAATAGTTGGATAACATGTACACATGCATATGTCAATCTTGTATAGTAATGAAATAGATCAGATAAGGAACAAATGTATAAAAAAATAATTTTTAAAGTAGGGAAATATTAACCTAAATTATATTTACCTTCTATTAAGTAAGAAATATTCAAAATTCATAGTTGGGTGTAAATATTTGTGGAGATATTAAGTGAAATAGTTATCCCATAAACCACTCACAAAAAAGGAATCAAAATTCTCAAAGGTTTCATAGTGATACAACCATATATATCATTTCAAAAGAGACAATTTTAGAGACAAAATCACACCTAAATTTTAAATTCATACTAATAACACATTCCATCATTGAAATATATTTTATTAAATTTTCTAATAACTTGAAATAGGGAAATTCCCCATTCATTTTCAATAATTTCTGTGATTAAGTGGGAATAAAAATGAACATTTCAGTATAAAATTAAGGGTATAATGGGAGAGGAAAAAATAATATATCACAAGAAAAAAATATAAAAATAAGAAATATGATGATATTTATTAACAAACATAGTAATATACCATGGAATTTTGGGGGGGGGGGTAATAAAACTAGGCAATAAGAGAAAATGAAAAAAAAAGAAAGATGATGAGAATTACTATCTAACCAAGGAATTTACCCACCCCCACACCTAGGATATTCATTTTACGCACTATAATAAACGAGAATGTGGGAATGAAGGATAAATCCTAGCTGGTGTCATTGGAAGGTTGCTTCTTTAACTTAGATTCCCTCCATCGGGGACTCCGGAATGGCATCATGAAAGTGTTTCAATTTTGTCCCATTGAATGTGAAGTTTTGTTTAATTTTTTCAATTTGAACCTAAAAAAAATCAAATGAATAGACATTAGTAACAATTTATGGTCCAAAAAAACTATAATAGAGCTTACCTAGATGCAATATCAACCTTGAATTTAAAATAAGGACCTTATTCCCAATGTGGAAATGATGATGAAGGATGAGATGGTCATGGGAATCCTTGGTTCGCTCCTTATAGATCAAAGAGTTCTCATATGGAATTTTTTATGTTTTTTCTACAACTCCTGAATCAGTAACATACTCTGATCAAATGTAATTGAAATATTAGAATTTAATTGTTTAATGACCCAGTAGGTCTGATGCTCTATATCAATAGAGAAATGAAAACTCTTTAAAAAATTAAGATGATAAGATGAAATTTCAATAGTATATTTAATGTAAGTATGGTAAAACCACAACTAATCATCGAGCCTAAGACTCTAATATTTTTTTTATGTTGAACCATTTTCAAGAATTTGTTTTACCTCTTTTTTCAACACCTTATATTGACCATTGGTTTGCTGGTGATATACAGTAGACACTCAAACCTCGACCCCATACTGATGAAAAAGTGGTTTCATTGTTTAGTTGTATAAATGAGAACTCTGGTTAGTGATTATGAACATAGGAAATCTAAACCTACATAAAATTTGTGTTCTAAAAAATACCACAACATTTTTTGAATAGTCGGTCCTAATGGATCGTGCCTCTACCCATTTTGACACATAATCAACTACTAGGAGAATTTAATCATTTCCAAATGAATCTGGGAATGGCCCCATAAATTCAAGCCCCCAAACAAAAAAAGTCATGAAAGAGAAGGTTTTTCTATGACATTTCTTTTATTTGAGTGAAATTCCCCATCCTTTAAGAATGAAAACAAAATTTTCAAAAATAATGGGAATTATGAAACAGTGCTAGATAAACTAAGCTAGAATCAAGGACCTTATGAGTGGTACTTTGAGAATAAAAGTGTACCCTATAAGAAAGAGTGTGGAAGAACCTAAGGACAGGCTAAAAATCACTATCCGGAATACAACAACAGAGGACATGATCACTACATGTGCGCTAATGGTAGGGTCTATCCAAAATGTACCAAAGAGACTCATGTTTTAGATGATCAACTAGGTTTTTGTTAAAATCAGTAGGAATGTAATATGCTACCAAATAATTTACAATTTCAGCATATAAATGAATAGAAAATTGCACTCAGTACAATTTCTCATCCAGAAACAAGTTATTTATGGGAATAGAAAGAGATGATTAATTTTTTGGGTATGGTAGGATCCTAATGATATGGTCATCCACAAAATTATATGCTCCCCTTTATCCCAAATTTCGAGATTAAATTTTTATAGTAGGAGAATCTAGAAAATGAGATGTGGTTTGGCTTCTAGTTTCTTAAAGAGATACCAAAGGGATTCATGGTATAAGAATAAATTTTTTTCTTCCACAAAAGGTATAAGATATATTTATCCAACACCAACACAGTGGTAAGAAATTATTTTTCACTTGTGGTGTAGTTTTCTTGGGAAGGGTCCAGTGTGAGTGAGGAACAGGCTTTGAAATATGGAGATTGATCAACCCATTGTGAGAAGACTGCCCCAACTTCATACTTAGAGGCATCACACATGAACTAAAATGTTAAATCCCATCAAGGTGTTTCGATTACCAAGGATGACGTGAGACTCCATTTGAATTTTTTAAAAACTTACTCACATTATTTATCAAAAACCAATTATTTATATTTTTTGAGTAGAGGGAGAGGGGAAGTGCAATCTTACTAAAGTCACGAATGAAAAAAATGATAAAATAGAACATATCCTAAGAAATACCGCACATCACACACATTTTTTTAATATTAGGGAAGCAATGACATTATATTTTGATTTATAATCTTGGATAACATCCCAAGGAATGAAATTTCCAAGTACTATACCTTGTCACACCATGAAATAACATTTATCATAATTTAATAAAATATTTTTTTAATACATCGATATAGGAAAAAACTAATTCTACTCAAAAACTGACCAGAATAGGAGTGGAAAATAGTGAAATATTCCATGAATACTTCTACAAAATTCTCTAGTCAATCCAAAATAATTCCAACCATGAATTGATGGAAAGTACCTAAAGAATATTAAAGACCATATGGAATCATATTACTAGAAAATTTTCCAAAGGGTAAAGAAAAGGTTATCCTTTCAAGATCTAAAGGGGAAATATGGATCTAAAAGTATCTAGAATACCCATCAAGGAAATGGTAGCGTGACTTCCCTTATAGGCTCTCTAGTATTTAGCTAATTAAAAACAATGGGAAATGATCCTTCCAAGTGTGTTGGTTTAGTCAAAGATAATATATAAATATATGCCAACTATTCTACACATAGGTTGAAACAAATTCATTATTTTCTTTTTTTTATTACCATTATACTAGTTTTTGGGAAATAATTTCCTTGAACAGACCCATTGGCTATCAGATATGGGGTAAATGATTTTAATATCTAGTGATTTGGTTAATTCATTTTTAACAACATCTACGAGGTTTGGGTTCAGTTGACATTATGCATACATCACTTGTTTAGCCTCATCATTTACCAATATATGATGTGTGGAAATTGGTGGGTTAATAATAAGAATGTCCAAAAGTGTGTATCTAAATTCTTGTTTATACTACCCAAAAAGTTCAAGTAGTCTCAATTAATTCTCTAGAGGGTGTTTACTAGCAATGATGACATGAAACATGTTTTCATTCTCAAGATATTAATATTTCAAATTTTGATGTAGTGGTTTAAGTTATAATTCATTAGGAATTTGGATTGATGGGATTGAATGTGAAAGTGAGAGGTCCATGATATCATATAACTTAGCAACGGTAACATCTTCATATGAAGAATAATATTTTACAATCTTATTAGTATTATCGATGGTCATGGGACCCTTAGTGACCAAGAAATATTTAGTTAACAAATATGCATGACATTTTTATAGAATATTACGAAATTTTACACATGATTCATTGGATAGAATTTCTATCAATGATTAAAATTCATAAAGGGTGATAGGGTATATAAAACTTTTTTATTCAGAGGAATAGTGAACATTGATTAAATTAACCAAGAGAAAGGAATGTTCTTATGAGGGGTTCTTCATGGAATCAAGGATGTTTAAATGGGAAATTTTTCCATTAAAATGCACTTATAATATACTGTTGCTGAAATAAATTATGGTTTTGATGTTTTTAGGGAAGGTCTATGCAATATAATTTGTGCAAGTCCATTCATCCCATAATCTTCAATTTTAACCTCATAAAAGTCGACATGAAAAATTAAAATTTTCACCCTTACAAGAGCATCCTCTTAGACACCAGTGAGGTGTGTTGTACTATGGTTTTCCAATTGAACAATTATTTTTAATGTGATTAAATTACCTAACCTACATTAAAGAGAAAATGGAGTGAGGCATCATATTTATAAAAGCAACCGAATCAAGTATATAATCAAAAAAATACTCCCCAATGGTTCCTGGAATCGAGAATGTTCAAGGATCGTTGCATTTGGTCTGAAGTGATTTCTCAGTGAATGCTGAGATGTTCCTCCCTAATATCACCTTTTAATCTCCTCAAATTCCCCTTTATTGTGTACACATCTTAGTGATAAAATTTTTTTATCATGGAATTTTCTTCGCAAAATTAATCATGGGGATGTTAACCTATAACTTTTTGAAGGTTTCCATGATTTATTTACCATGTTTAGCTTCTGTTTGTTTCATTGGTTGGGTGTCCCTTTGGGGAAATTGAAGAGAAATTGTTTGTATTTTTGGTTCATTAAATGAAACTATATATCCTTTGGAAATTATTCTATCAGGATAAGGTTTTTACTCATTTTGATCATTTTTTTTGCTTGGGATATTGGTTTTCTAAGGAGGCGATGAATCTAATGGTGGGGTCATTTTAGTTCTAAGTTGCGTTCCACTAAAAAGGCTGATGGAATTGAAATTTCTTATATCTAAAGGGTTATATAGTGGTTGAGAAGGTAGTTTACCCTGCTCATGACTTTTTATTCCCACCACCAAGTTGATGTTTTTTAAAAATTGGATTCTTAGGTCTTATATGATATCTTGGGTGATTTTTTGTAATTGGAGACTATTTTCAATAACTTTTCTCATCATTACTCTAAGCTAGGATTATGTTTTTTAGGGGGTACTGGAATGTCCTTTGTAGTGGTTGAGGATTTATGGGTGGTGGTGGATGAATACTCTACCCCTGTTGGTTCCATGGTTGTTGAAGATGGGTTGAATAACCCCTTTCTTATAGGATTTATTTTTTTTCCACCCATGTTTGGATGGATTGTATGGTTATTTTTTAATGGTTTGGTTACAAGGGTGGTCAAAAAATATTTTCTCACAACTCTTAGTAGTTACTCTCAGTTGAAAGAATTGGTCAGAATAGTGTTTTTCATAGAAAAGATACCACAATGGATGGAAGGAGGAGATTGAGATTTCCCTTGAAAAATAGAATGTTGTTGGATAAGAGTACCTAACTCTCTAATATTCACACCCATATTCTTAACAAACCCAAAACTATACACCTCATGGACACTTCAAATGGGTACACCGGGTTATGAACCAAATTATTGTGTGTTATGTGCCATCTTTTCAATGAGGATCCTTATAGTGATTTGGGTTTTTTCAACTAGTGTATCATTTGATATAGTATCAATCATGTTATGATCCATTATAAATAAACCTTCATAAAAATATTGTATTAAATGTTGATCACTTATTTGGTGGTGTGAGAAACCTAAAAAAATACTCTTAAAATTTTCTTAGTATTCATGATGTGTTTTACCCTCATATTTCTATATTCAAAAAATTTATTTTCTTATATTTTTAGTTCAATAGGCTGGGGATTATTTTTCAATAAGAATTTGTTTCTTGTCAGCCCAACCTCTAATTACAGAGTTGACATATTATGTCCAATATTCTTCAGGGTATTCTAATCAGAAAGGTCATTCCTTGAGATTTTCTTATTCTTAATCCATATTTGTAGGTTTTAATTCTGAACACATTGTGTGAAATAATTTTAAATTCTCATTTTTTTTGAGTGGTTCCATGGAATCTTGGTAATAAGTGAATTAAACCACATTTGAGTTCAAAGTTTGGTGCTTCACCATGTGCTTAAATGTATGTGGGTAAGATCACAACATCAGGTGAGGTTGGTTATTTTAGTGTTTTATTATTTTTAAATATGTTATACATGTTAAATTATATTTCTAGTTTGGTTCTAAAAGATTAGGGGTTTATAAAAGTTTCAAGGTGTTGTGTGTCCTCCTTCAAAGAGTTGTACTGTGTGTCTTAGTGTCACTGATGTGGGATCCTCCCTTGTTTGGGTTCAAAAGGAGGTAAATATCCCACAGTATAATGCATCATTAGAAGAACCTACACAAGAAATATTCTAGAAAACAAAAATATTTGTGAAGGTAGAATATAAAATAAATAAATATTTACAAAATTTATAAATTACTTATAAAAAACATGCACTAAAAACCAACCTGATCCCTATAAATGGATCTAAAATTTGACCACACTTTCATGACATGTTAAATTGATTATGATTTAAATATGCTTTTATAGTCTATGTAAGACCTCAGATCATATATGATGGAAATATTTTGGGTTTAGAGTGTGACTTTTTAATTAGTTTTCAAAAACCAACTAAAAAATATGTGTGTTAAATGATGATTTAAAAAGAAAATAAATTAATTTAAAAAGTTTCATAGTTGATAATAAAGTGAATTTTAAAAAATATATGATAATTATGTGATAATTTGTAAGTTACTACACTACATGAAAAGTTACTTGTTCTTAATTGATTATTAGGTTCTGGTGCAATCCTTTGGTTGAGGATTAACTAAGATCTTGGGTACCCACAAGCCTCTAAAACGATGCAAATAAGACTAAACCTTGACCTAACAATCTTGAATTAAAGTTATAGACCTTCATCATTCTTTAAGGTTTGTCAAGGAAAAGTTAAATATCAAATTTTTGGGAAATAATAGGATTTTTATATTGTCCAATCGGAATAGCACAAGTCACACACATAAAATTACACATAGATCAGTTATAAAATAAAAAGTGTTTCAATTAAATAAATAAAAAAGTTATAATAAATCAATAAGAATATTTGAAAACCTAAATATAAACCAAAATAATAGATAATTATATGATTTAACTCCTTATTCAGATGTGTAGTTCCCTCACAATGATCACCAATCATTTTTCCCGCCATCGAGAGGAAGAGGAAGATCTTGTGGAACTATAGATTCATATCATCTCTCCCAACGAGGATAAGACTATCCAAAACCTCCAAATAGATTATGTGAATCCTTTGGGGCTCCAAAATATCATCACATTTCATCCTGGTATATTGTGCAAATGGGGTTCCCAAGGTTCCATTTTATAAGAAAAATGGAAGGAGGTTTTCAGCACCAATATTTGAGGAAACCATTTGGCCCATAGTTTTGGGTGGACAAAAGTCATATATCACTTATAAAAATACTAAAAATATATATAAAAAATTCTTGAAGATCTCCACCAAATATTTAGAATCTTTTTTGATACTATATCTCGATTTATAGACAAAATATTGAACCAAACTTTTAACTTGGAGCAGATTCAGTTGATTGGAAAGTTCATTTTGGTTGGTCGCTTTTATAGAAAAATTGATAGTGTGTGTCTTATGAAGAGTTATAACAAAGCATAATTTTGGATCATTAAACAAAATTTGAGCCTAGTTGGATGCATTTATTAGTTTCAATGAGAATTTGATACAACATGTGTTCTTGGGATTATGCACAGTTTGGCTCGTGTTGGCTGAATTCCATCATGGGCTCCACAAATCACTTCCACCTATAATGTGATACTCAAAAAAACTTTATTTTACTTTTTTAAAAGTGATAAAAAATAATCCAAATGAAAAAAATTTAAAATTTATTTTTTATAATTTTTTAATTTACAATTAAAAATAAGTTTAATATAGTGGTGTAAGTGTGAAATAAAACAATCATTCGCAATGACGTTGACTACCATCTCAATGAATCATTTATTTCACTTTTTTATTAATTAAAATCATGGATAGTTTAATAATTGTATATCCTTAATAAATATATGATTAATATGTTGTATAATATTATTTAAATAATAAAACTATGATCAATATGCAGGGATTAAAACTATTGAACATAAACATACATGAAAAACAAAAAAGTTAACTCCAAAAAATAATGAATTTAATATCGAATTATTAATCAATAAATGTTTAAATGTTATATGTTGATAATATATTATATTATAAGTATTTATATGGTCCTTTATATAATATTATTGAATATAAATTTATTATATTGTATTTTAGAGCAGGTGTGAATCAATTCATACACATGGTATGTGTTTCTTGTCTTACTTTTTTGTTTCCATGACACATATGCCATATTCACAAATTGTTTCATTCATGTGTGGTATATATGACCAAATTTATATGGTATATCATTATTTTATTTATTTTCATGATATTTAATGTTTCATTTCAAATTATTACTTGAATAGTGGTTATGATTCAAAAGTTACCAAAGCGGTAAGGGTTTTATGTTAAAATCTCACTTCAACGGGATTGTTTATAAATAAATTTATAATGATGAAATCATATGATCTATCTCTAAAAAACATTTTAGATTTTCTTATACTTTATTTACTTATTTAATTTAATTCTTTTTGTTTCTCTTTCCAATATCTTAGTACTCAAAATTTTGAAGGGAATTTTTTATAGAAAACAAACTTTGTATTTCTATTAAATCATACATATATTTCTTCCATGTCCATAATTTCATTAATATGTTTTCGATCATGTTTTTAATATTATTAAATGATTTACTAAATTAATTTTTTCCCATGTTTTAATTTCTATAAATATTTTTGAAAGGTATCTTCTTATTATTTTCTAAACAAGGAACTCTTTACTAAATTTGTTAGTCAAATCATTATTTTAACATTTACCACATGAATGGATTTTCCCACCATCATGAACATTATTTTATTTTATGATTCCTTTAAAATTTAGCATGGTACTTTTCAAATAAAATGTTGTTCCTAATATCCTAGAAATGTTAAGATTTTGAATAAGTTATTTCAAAATGAAAATAGTATTTTCCATAAGAAATATTCTATTGAAATTTTAAACGTATTTTAATATATGAAAAAAATCCATTATTGTTACCTATTATTCATTGGAAATATGATCCAATGATAATATATTAATTATTTCTTTTTATGTTCTATGATTATGATGATTAAATATTAAGGAATTCCAATTTATTTTATATGGGTTATTATATAATGAAATGATAAATGATTTTTATGATCATGTTGAATACATATGAAGGTATTATGATTATCATTTTGGGTGTGTGCATTATGTCCCCAAAGTAATTAGGTAATTTTTTATTTTTATGGGCTTATAGGGTACATTGGAGGTTATACCAAGCGCAAAAGTAGGTACAAGGGAGGCTATTACAAGCCCAAATATGGTATATGTGTGGCTAGTCCAAGCCTAATATGTGATGAATGTTTTGGTAGATAACCTTGAATAATGGTTTCTAGGATTATGATTGTGCCAAACCTTATGAAACTCTGTTATGACATGTTCTTATACTAAATATATATTCTCATGGAACATTATTTTTTATTCCGTTATGATTCATGTTTTATGAATTGAAAAATATTTATGGAATTATTCCTGATTATGATTAATGTATTATTTGCTATATTTTTATGATGCTAAGTTCATGATTTGATACCCTAATCCTTATCATAAATGAACTTTTTATTATCCGATATTATCTCTCATGTTTAGCCTAACTACACATTTGAGATCACCCTTTATTATGTGTCAATTTATCTCGGTTATGAATAATGATGTTAAGTATGTTACGTGTGTATAATTTTATGGGTGATATTGATGAAATTTCATGGATTATGAAAAGATTGATATTTTGAGAAAAAATGCTCACTTTGAGTCATGGTTGTTGTTGTTAAAGAGTGTTTCTTAATTATGAAAAACTCTAAAATTAAAAATTCCTTTAGGATGTAAGTGAATTAATATTCCCTTTAATGTTGTAATGAAAAAAATGGGGTCATGTTTATTGGTATAAAAAACAATATGTAAGGAATATATATTTTAACACTGGATCTAGGTTTTCAAGTTTTGGGATGTTATATTTCCCCTTTAAAATGTATCATCACTCTCCTAATTATTTCAATATTGGACTCCAAACTTGTACCCCCTTTTCAAATTAACAGAATAAACAATTTAAATTCAATTTAAAGTCCAAAAATCCCATAGTATTTAATGATATTTAAAATATACATTTATTTTTAAAATTAAGAATCTTACATACTTTAGAAATAAAGTTTCATTAGTATAGATATAACATGATTTGAACTAGTAAATAGAAGAAACAAATCAATGATGAGTATGAAAATATTTGGGCATTGTGTTGAACATTTAACTATTCTTATTAACCAGAATCATCCTATACATTTTTTAAAAAATTCCCATTTTATTTTTTTACTCCTAGAAACTAATATGGACATGTGTTTCTTATATACTTCTGAATTTTTAGAGCTAATTTCATGAACACATTATATTGTCCCCACTATTAGATTAACATATGGTGAACCAGATATTTTTACTTGATTCAAGACATTTTTAAAATGGTTAGTTGGATAAGATATTCTTTAACTCACCCTATTACTAATATGGGTTCTAAAAAAATATTTTGAGATTAAAAATAATTTTGTAATACCATAACACATATGACATAATGTTATACATTGAATATAGATATAAAATATTACCACATTGTTATTTCATGTCTCATCATTTATTAATATCTCAAATAGATTTTAAACCAATCCCTAGGGAATTTATTTACACTTAATCCCTTGAAAATCCCTTTATTAGTTAACTAAATTTTTTTTTCCTTATCTAAAAATTTTATAATTATGATATCACCTTGTATAAACTCGCTCACATAACTACGTAAGAGAATAATATGCCTTGTTTTTCCATTACAAATATGTTTATATGAACTGACCAATGTTTTTTAACATCATAATGTCTACTTATTGTGGAATAAATTATTTTTTTATTCTTCTTTAATTATTATGTTATTCCTTAACCACTATCTGTAAAATCCCAACTACATTTATAAGAGTGCTTCTATATATTATTAATATAACTTTTATATAAAAAATCATCTAACACCATTTTATTTCCACCATAGTATTTTAAATAAGATATATTATCCTATAGATTTTTAGTACACTTTTAACCACATACAATAAAGCATAGGCCAAATTACATGTACACATACATAACTTTAAAATAGAATATATAGTATTATCTTTTTCACTAGTCACATCTTACACGAGACACCCAATATCCCATCCATATTATAGTTGAGTAGAAACCCTACAATTATTTGGTATTGACCTACTCCTTATAGTATATTGGGTAGGGATTTTTGAAAATATAAACTATTGAAATACTATTATAAAACTTAATATAATGTGACAAAAAATTAAAATAAACATTTTATTCATAATAATTTTTCTCTCACCACAATAGTTTCTTCACTCAGGTCTATAATATAAATGTTTATATGTGAAGTATATTTGTCTGTATTTACTTGATTAATATCATTTCAAAATATTATAATTTTATCAACATATAAAATAATTAAAATACCATTACAATTATGCAACCTATTACAACCAATTAAATAGTTTCTCTTACTAAAAAACAATTTGAAAAAATTATTATATGAAATATCTTATTCCACTGTATTAGAGTTTATTTTAAAACATATAAGGATGGCACAAATTTTAAAAAAACTATATTTTTTTTGAAAGTAGTATGAATAAATATAATTATTCAATATATATATATATATTTGTAATTTAATATTTAAAAATATTCTTTTTAATATCCATTTTGTGAATTTCAAAAGGCTATATGGAAGGTATAATGAGAAATATTATAATAATTGGAGTATTTTCCATTAGAAAATATGTATTTTAACAATTTATTAATTTCTGTTGAGAAAACCCCTTAGATACCAACCTAGATTTATATTTCTCAAAAATATCATAGAATTTTATTTTCCAATAGTATACATATATATAACATATCAATTGTGTACCATATGGAAGGTAAAATGATCTACCATTGTTATTCTGGATTATCGAATTTATTTCACCATTTATACATTCTTTACAAAAGGATATGTCATAAGATGTAAAATCATACTTTTAGGTTTTAGGATCATACCCTATATTGAGTAAAACTAGAGTCAATGCAACAACCCTATTATTAGTTCAATAGATTTAGTATATATTGAAATCATATTTATATGCTTCCATTCAATGATTTTTTTACTTTTATATACTTATATGACTATATAATGTTGATATACTCTTTTATTTGATCTAGATTCCTGAATTTTAATTTTATTAGAAAAATAAGTAAATCTTAGTTAATCTAGGAAATCATGTCTTGAATAAATATTTGTATTAACAACTAATAAGTAATTAGATTCTACAATTGTGAACCAATAAGATTTATAATGCTCTAAATTTATAATAAATATATAATTCTCAAGTAATATATACAATTTTTCTTCTTAGGTAATGGTAATCCTGCAATTATATGAAAAATACCCACCTTTAAATAATTTATGTTTAGCTTTATATAAAAATATATTTAATTTGGATTAATATCCTTCCATTATATGTGGACTTGTTCAAAGTATGTCATGAAATTAATATTGAATATACCAAAAAAAACTCAAGATAAACTAGAGATACATCATGGAATTAACCATTAAAATTAATTTTATTTATTATTTTCATTATCTACACATTTTTTAAGGTGTATAAGGAACCATCACATCAAGTATGATCCCTTGGGGATTAAAAAACGAAGGAAAATAATAATCATTCCAATTTTTATACATAGGTGGAATAATTATGCGTTTTCTTTTGATTTCAATTTCACTTTTATACATAATAAATTTTTATATAACATCTTCTTTGTACAATAAAACATAAACATGAAAAAATATAGAATTTTACACATAAAAAATTTAAAAATACTTTTTATTACATATATTGGGTATAACATGAAATCACATACTTCATTATGTATGAATATTACTAAATTTCATTTCAATTCCATAATAGAGAAATGGTTTTTTAATTATTTTGTTTTTCAAACTTTTAACTCATTTGTGACATTTTTATCTATGCTAAGTAATAATTTAAATTATTATTCTATATAATTTTATTATAATTTATTTATATATGATTTGTTTTTGATCAATCATAATACTCAAAGAAAAAATTTGAAATATAATTTTTATTTAATTTAAATATGTCATATAAAATATTTACCTTCATAATAATGATCCCACCCATGGTAAAAACAATATTTTTTTCCTTTGGAATAATACTAAACCCATGTTTGTTTAATAAGTTATCTAAAACCAAGTTTATATAAAAATTATATAAATATATTACATCACTTGTCTGATTATTTTTATTATTTTATACTTTAGATTAAACACACAATTCTCCTAATTTTTTCATTCCATATTCTACATGCACAATGATTTCTAATCATTGATGGATTTTTCCTATTATATTATGATATTCCATTGCACAGATGTTGTATCACACCAAAATTGACATAAAAAGAGATATTACCATGCATGATGGAATCAATGATCCTATAAATAATGATATCTTTATAAATTATTAAAACATCATTCCTATTATAAATATAGAAATCCTACATTGTTTGTACTATATTACTAAAAAATAAACATTCCTTATTATTCTTCATGAATTATGTAGTGGTACATTCCCTAATGGCATATTAATTTTCTATATTAGACTAGTGGAGAATGTTTGGGGGAGTCTAGAAGAGGTTGGAGAGGTTATTTGGGGTTGGAGATATAGGTGTGTTGTAATAAGGATGTTTTTGACATAAAAGGGGATTTTATATCATAAGTTTTTGTTTTAAGGATTGTAGGGCTTGTGGGTTTAAGACTTGTATAAAGAATAGGGGTGGTCGTGAAATGGGTTTAAGACATAAAATATGATTTTATGATATAATTTAATTTTGGAATGAGGTTCCATGAATTTTGGTGTTTTTGGTAGTTTTATAGGTTTTCCTATGAAAATAGTTGGTTTTATATAGTAAAATTCAAGACTCGTGGAACTTAGGGTGTGAAAGTGAAATTTATTCAATAATTTAGGTGACATAAATCCTATATATAAATCTTAATAAATTTATTTTTCTTTCATTTGACCATTTATTCTCTCAGTTTTTGGATGAACCCATGGCAACCTTGGGAGATATTTCAGCCCGACTTCCCCCACGTTGATTCTTAGGTTCTAGTGGTTGTTTGTGGGTGACCAGTGATGACTTATTTTATTTTTTCCCTTGTTTCCATTCATTCTTATTCTAGGGTATTTAATATGATGACATTTTGTTAATATAGGTGTGTGTGATAGGCTACTTTTTAATAAACATGGTTGTTGTTCAGGTTAATCTAGGACTTCCATGTGAGTTATGGTTTGTTGGTAGTATCTTTTTTTCTCTGTGGTGCACAATGAGTCAGAAAGATCTGTTTGAGTTCAGGTTCCTTAATTTCTCGTCTAGTTTCATCATATGGGATGAGTTATGATTTTTTTTACCCTTGGGTTAATGGCCTACATCTTACATGAGGAAAATAATTAACTAGTTTAATTGAAACTGTAGGTAAATGGGTGAATCACATGTTTCTACATCATTGATATGATTATTAATATTGCGACTGAATGTAATTGATTCCCAAAAGAAAATCATGGATACTGAGATACTTTTCCACTAATTTGATATAATCTGTGGAACCTTATTGTGATTTGGTTATTATTTACATAAATGAAAATTGTCTAACCTATTATCTTTGGCTATAAAATAGTTTCCTTGGGATTTAAGGTTTTTGTGAGAATTACCCTAAATAAAGAAGTGGTATGTGATGAAAATACCTTGATAACTATAGGGATATGTTGTATACATAATATGGAAAATATTTTGATATGTATTGTTGTGTGATATTTTTTTGGGGTGGTGAGAAGATATTGCAATGATATGTGACCATACTATGGGGCAGTGTGGTGTGACTGTGCTATGGAGTGGTGAGATTTGACCATGATATGTGGCATAGAGGTGTGACCTTGCTACTGTGTGGTGATGTGTGACCATACTATGTTTCAGTGAGGTGTGACTATGCTTTGGGGAGGTGATGTGTGGTTGAAACGTGGTTGGTGTGGGGAAAATGTGTTGTGATGTGCTAGTTTTCTAGGTAGTAATTGAATTGGTGAATAATGATTTGAAATGGAATGAGCTGGTTTGGTAAATTGAATTGAATTTAAAATGAATGAATTAAATGTTCTTAATTAATGAAATTTATTGGTTATAAGAAATCTGGAAAATATCTTAATTTAAATGGGGGATGAAACATAACTTATGTCTTGTGTTATGTTGTGTGGTTTTGTGCATTTAGTAGTTGCAACGAAAGTGGTGGTGTTATGAGTCATGAGAGTGATATTGTGAGTTGGTTAGTACCCTTATTGTGAACCTATAGTTTGGAATTCTATGTGGATATATATATATATATACATTTTATATTCCTTACGATTTCTATACACACCCCACCCGCATCGAGAACTATGTTCTGACATCCATATATTTAATGGGGGTGTTTTTACTAACATCTTAGTGATGAGGATTGATGTATGGATACCCATTCATTCATGCTCCCTCTTCCAGGTGATGTTGACTTGAACATGCTGTGATGGATACAAGTCAAAAGTTATTTTCAAGATGTGGTGTATTGTGATATGATGGATATGATGACTACGACTAAGATGTGATGCAGTGAAATGGATTATGGTTGTGGTCATGCATAGTAAGAGGAGGGATTGAGGTTGATATCCTCTATTTTCACAATACCCTACTTCTCTGGTTACAGATGTGATTTGATGTAAATGGCGTCTCTTGGTGAGATTTGATGTGATGTGATGGACCATGTATCTATAGGTGGGATGATATGAGACGTGGCTATACTATGGGGTGGTATTGTGCTGTTGTGATATATGGAAGATGTGTGAGTTCTAGGATATAGGGTGTTAAGGTGTGAGAATGGAAAATCAGTAGGAAAGTAGTATGTGTTGAGATTTTTTTATACAATTCTTATTATGTTATTATACATGGATGAATTATTTAGGGATAATTTCATGATGAGGGTGGGATTGGTAACTTGAATGTTTAGGTGTTGTTGGTTCTACAGTTCTCTCATTAGTGAATATTTATGCTACTTTCCCATGTTCATGAGAGAATTCAGTTACCCTATGTAGTGTACACGTATTCTCAATCTATATATGTATAAAATATTTTTAGGTTTCCTAGAGGAATACATGGACCATTCTAGATATTACTATCTCAGAACCCATGATTGTTGTTGTGTTGTTGCTTTATCTATACTTTTGGGTATTTACTTTAGATTCTTTTATCTTTATCGGTTCTCTTTATACATGCATTATAGGATGATTTTAGTTTTATTTTATATAATTTCATGGAGTTTCTTATGGTTGGGGCATCCAATATCCTAATTTGTTTCTTTTATAAAAGGTAATTCCTTATATTTATGAGATTTTATACCCTCGGTTCCATTCACTAACTAAAGACCTACTGGAGGTAGGACCCATTGGTCATTATATAATTTCCTTCATTATTGTATCTTTAGGGGTGGGGTCATGAACGAGTGGTATTAGAGATAATGGTTGAGAGATAGGATGGATTTTGGTGTTTGGTAAAGTAAGGATTTCATAGGTTGATAGGGAAACTATGATAGTTGATCTTGGTTTGTGATATAGGCTTGGAAGGCTGGTTAGGGCATGATATTTTAGAGCCCCCCATGATCCAATGAATTAACTATGATATTATTGAATGACTAAGTGAGGTGGACCTATTTGTAGAGTAAATACTTAGAAGAGGTACAAGAATCATGGTTAACACGTGTTTCTATTTTAATGAGATTTTTTTCAAAATTAAAAGATAATTTAAATGAAGATAATGAATATTAACCAAATTACATAATGTTGTCATCTGAAAATAATTGTTTCCCTTTCATCTATGAATCAAGTAAATCTTCCATTTGTGGTCAAGGAAGTGGAGGTTTAGCATGTTAAATAGGTTGATTTTGAGAGGGTTTGTCTGATTGGGGAAGATGACCAGTGGCAGAATATGTTGCACCATTTTCCGCATTATTTTTTATGAAATTATGGTTAAAATGACTCTAATGCAGAGATAGAGTGATTCTTGGATGATATTGGGTTCATATTTTGTTTTATATGGGCACTAATAGAGTATTGAATCCCTTTTACAGTTATTTATATGTGAGAAGATATGTGTTAATGGTGGATGTTATTACTCGGTGAGCAGAAAGAGATAAAATATTCATGTGTCAGCTTATAAAAAGAGTTATAAGAAGAATTTCTTTCATCGACAATGAAGGAAATGAAGTGGAAAGAGATACACTCTCTTTAGTTAGAGAGAATGTTTGTGTGGGAGATTGGGATCAAGTTCAAGGATCTATTGTGTTTTTTCCTAGAAATTATTTCTGATGTGGAGTATCATGAGAGGAGTCATGTAGAGGTTTTCTATTCTTTGATCCCATATATAGTTACTCACATTACATTTCCGAACTATTTAGAGGTTTAGAAGGAGGATGAGATGATTTAGCAGATGAACTCATGATGAGGCTTACTATGAGAGGAGAAATAGAATTGTTCTTGAGGGGAAAAGTTATTAGTAGTAGGTCTTAGGAACTGGGATCTTTGAGGCTTCAACCTTTGGGGAGATAACCTCAACACATTCCTTACCAGCCTTCTAAGAATATTAGTGTATATTATTTTCCCAGTGTATTTAAGTTAGTGTGATTTTTCTATTGGATTCATTTCCATAACTTGATCCAGTGCCCAATGTTTCTTTAGACTATGTTTGGTAGAGTTGGATAAGTTTGGCATCAACCTCAACATTAGTTTCCAGTGAGACCATTTCCGTAGCATAGGTAGCAGGATTATGCTATGCCAAGTGTATATAGAGCATATATGGACTCACCTCAGTATTTAACTTATGTGTAGGGACTAGGACCTAAGGGTGGTTGCTGGTGTGGTTATCAATAGAGAGGAATATGGGATAGATGTGGTCAGTTTCATGCAGCAGAGGTATCAATGTTAGAGGGACCATAGATAATTAGTGGTATGATAAGTTTATCTTTTACCCTTGTTTCTAATTTGTTTAATTTTGTAGGTTCACACTCCTTTGTTACACCAACTCTATTATGTTCCTTATCATTATAAAAATACAGGCTTCCCTTTACCTTGGTGTTTATTATAAAATTTTCAGGCCAAAAAAGATTGTTTGATGTGTGATAGGGATTTAGACAAATGATGGGGCCACATTAGTCATGTGAGGTTATGTTCTTCTGTCAGATGTAGACATACAATGTCATTATAATAATCAACTAGGTGTATTCTTTGCATTCTATTTTGAAATTATTCTGAAGGATTATCATGTTCTCATGTGGATAAACAACGTGTGGTTTTTGGTTGTTGATCAGGGTTTTCAGGTGGATAATAGAAGTGTCGAGGCCCTTCTTTGATTACATAGTTATCCATGCAATTGGTAGAAACTGTAATGGTGGAGATTATAAATGTTGTTGGGTAGTTTTTAATATTTATATTGAGGATATTTTGATGCTAACCCCTCAATGTGATGTTGAGTTTGGCATATATCAACGCCCTAATGCTTATCTAATTTTTATAGACCCATCTTGGATGAAAACTTTAGTGTTGTGGGAGATGAGGATTCAGATATATGACCATATGAAGAAGGGTTTTATCCATTCTAGTGTGTCATGTGGCGTGATCTAGTGTTGTTGTCCAAGAAGAAATATGGTAGTCTAAGGTATTACATTGACTACTAAAGGTTGAATCAGGTGATGATCAAGAATAGATATCCTCTAGTTAAGGGGATCAAGTTGCTTTTATGATATCAAATTGTGGTTTGGATATAGGCAATTGAGGGTGAAGGATAGAAATATCACAAAGACTTCCTTCATATATAGGTATGAGAACTTCATGTTCATGGTTATGATTTTCAGTGTCATGAATTCCCCTTATTTTTTCATGGGGCTCATAAAAATTGTGTCCTAAGAGTTTCTATATTGGTTTTTATTAATTTTAGTTGATGAAATATATTTATACATTAGGTTATAGGGTTGATCATATTAAAGTTTCATTGTAGGTTCTTCGATGCCACCGGTTCTATCAAAAGTTCTTTAAGTTAATGTTCTAAACATGAGTTGTTCAATTTTTTGGGCATGTGGTGTCTCAACAGAGTGTGTATATAGTGAACCATAATTTTCGTATATATATATATATATCACATCTAAATAGATGAATATTCATTACATAGAATTTTTATCCACTCTATATTCTTAAAGTTATAGTGACTTTGGAAAATTGTAAACATAAAAAACTAGTTCATATAATATCTATATCATCTCCCAATTGTTTCTTCATAACTAGTACCCTTCAAGATTTATCATACCTAATAAATTATTTATATCCTAGGGATATGAAACATAAGAAAGGGTGATATCTACTTCTCATTGAAGGTAAAAAAAGAGATATTAATGATTATATAAGCATTACATGAGAATAATGTTATGAGAACATGAAATTTACATTTTAAAACCATACCCTATATATCTTAGATCATAATATTGAGTCATGGAATAAATATTGGTAGTTCATAAGACATGATTCATAAAGGAATTAAGAAACATGATCCATGAGAGTATAACATTGGCATAAGACATGGAATTTTGGCATACACATAAGAATAAAAAATAATTTCATTATTAGTCAAGGATCATTTCCAAGGGTAACATAGTGGAATCAGTTCACTAACCAAACAATTTTAGTATTCAATGTTCACTCCCAAGACTGTCATAGTGGATAGAGTCCCTTCATGAACTGGGTTTACACCCCATTCCAGTCTGGTTTATCTCATGAGATACCAATATTTACAAAATGCATTGAAGGGAGATATAGGACCCAACCAATACCTAATAAAAAACATACATATGTGTGTCACATGATCATAAATCATTTATCACATCATAACCCATGAAAGGAAATGGGTTTCATAAACATTTTATCATAGCTTAATAAAAATAAAATAAATGGTCTTCATAGACATTTCTTCATCATAAACATAAATCATCCAGAGAAAGAATAAAAATGGATCCTTGGATTATATCCTTAGTAAAGATTATGTAACATCAAATTATTTCATATTAGATCAAAAATGTTTTTGAAATATCATTTGTAATAATTTTTTAGTAAAGTAACCATTCCATTTTGAAATCACATCTAGTTTTTAAAAAAATATTCACTCTTATAAAGGAGGAAATTTTCTATTAAAAGAACCTTGTAAACTTTTAAATGAATATTCAAAGAAAATATTAGTATTGATAGTGGAAAAATACGATCATACCATATAAGTTAAAAAAACATTCCTTTTGTATTTTTGTTAGAAAAGTCACAAAGTTACTCATTTGGAAAACGTTAAGAACATTCCTTTAAAGAATATTTGTAAAAAAGTAAAACATGCATTAAAACGATTTTAAAAAAATCATAGAATAATATTAATAAAATTTTTATAATGTTTTTTGAAACTGTACATATGTACTAGAAGAATTCCCCTATGGAGACTTAAAAATAAATAATCCTGAATATTTATGAGATTGTGAAATAAAAAACATACCTCGAGTTCACTTTTCTTTGAATATACTCTAATATCTTGTATAGTAAATTTAAATTTATTATAATTCTATTCCAGATTCATTTATGCATATATAATATCTTATATAATCCCATTATAACATTTTAACACATCCATTTATTAATAATTTTTTATTAAAATCATCATTTCAAGGTGTTAACTGTTTTTTTTATCATGAGTACTTCAATTCAGTAGTTCCAGTCCTTGTACATTTATCTTGGTTCAATCACCTCCACAATATAAATCATGATATAAATACCATATATATTCATTATATACAAATTTAAAGTCATCCATTATAGTTATAGATAGAAAAATGAATTCCATCATTCCTGGATAAAATATGCCATATTACAAATGGACAATTATTTCACATTTCGATGGATGGAGGAAAATGAAGGTAAATATAAATTCAAATTTATAGGATCATTATTATATAATATATATTAATAAAATCCTCACTCATTAATATCAATGTAGAATATAAATGAAAAACAAATCACATCACTTTGTAGAGGAGGTTGTCCATACGTACACACAAAAGATGTTATCATTTCAAAGAGGATTGTATGTTATGTAGGTATACATGACATTATAATACCAGAAGTATAATTATTTCATAAAAATTATATATAAACATTAAACCTATCATAATACACATCTATAAAAGTTTATTATGAAAAATTAAATGTATCTCCATGTAGAGTTGGTAATTCATAAGTACGCTCGAGAGATACTTTAACAAAATATTTGATGGGAAAGAGAGTGTATAATAGTGTTTCTATAATCACAATAATACTTAATAATATTAATGATACTGAATTAATTATGTTATTAGAAATAACCTAGATTTATATTAGGTAAAGAAGAGTATACAATGAAGTGATCAATATGGGTGATTACCTCTTGTTTGGAAAAACTCTTTTAGATATCCACTAAAGGGGTCCAAGGTTAGTCTATTGGAATAAGAAAACTCTAGGATGTGAATAGGGAATATGAAAAGGAAAATTTGTAAATTTTTCTTGTGCTATAAAGATAAATGTTTTGTAAAGAAGTGAAGGTGGTTCTTTTTTATAATTGAGTTGAAGTAACTTTTGGAATTTCTAAAAAGATTAAATTATAATAAATTAATTCTCAATAAAAAATTATTTTAAGTTATCATAGATTCTAAAATATGTTTGGAGAGGTTTTTGATCCCATAAAACTATAATTGAGATAGGTTTTAGTGAAATTTTAAACCTTATCATTTTGATTAGCCGTCAGTTAGCCTATTTTAATTTTAACATCAATAAAAACTTTTTAAACAATAAAGCATTAAATTTTTAGGCCTAAAAGGGGCATTGATGACCTGATTTGGGGTTCACATATGGGTGTGGATATTCTTGTCAAAATTCTTCATTCCCTACTTTATATTGACCTTTTTTTATAAGTTTCACTTTATATTCTCATAAGAGTTTTTTGATCTTATTCTTTACTTATTTATTTGATGATGATGAATTGAAAGTAAAGTAGCAAGAAAAGAGAATGGAAATACATATTTTTACTTGGTTCACCATCAGTGGGATACATCTTTAGAGAATACAAATAAAATATACCAATATAAAAAATCCACTAAGGTTTACTATGAGAATGATGGTTCTCACTAGATCGCTTCTATGCCCAGGGTCACTACCTTTACAATGTTTAGGGATATCTCACTACCTTCACCAGGGTCACTCCATGAGTCTCATTATATATCTCACTTTTAGTGGAAATGATCAAATTATTCCCCTTCCTTTTCTCATTTCCCTGGAATGGATTCCCACATAGTTTATGGACATATAGGTCCCTTCATTATCGATAATAAATACATCCCCAGTTATAGATAAATTCTCTTTAGAAGTTATACTTTCATCCAGATGAGTAATACCAATTTACCATTGATTCATTGGGAAATCCCTTTCAATATTCTTATTTCCTTCCATGATATTTTTAATTTCACAAATCTCACTTAGTCTTCATGAAGCACACAAATTTCTTAATAGTCACCTCTTTTGTGAAGTTAAACCATACTTCTCGAAGAATACTCCTTTTGTGAATCTAAGAAACTTTATAGAATCTCACTTATCCTTCACTATGCTCACAAATTTTGATCATGTTTTTATAACCTTGGCGAAATTCAATACTTTTGTGAAGATTACAAGTTTTGGTCACCTTTCATAGCTATCAAAAACATTATTTATTTATGATCTATTTGGTAAAAAAAATCACAAATCACCATCATGAGTCTGGAGCCTTATAATCTTTGTTAAGTGTTGCTCAAAATTCTTTTGGGGGGGGGGGGGGGGGTAGAGGCCAATTTATTGTAATTTCCTTTATTTTATATTCTTCCATCCACATCATCACTATTTAATGATTCTCTCCAATGTTTCTCATGATGATCACAATTTTCATGAAGTTGTAGGGAAAGTTACTATTCATGAAGCTTCTCATAGTCACTAAAAGTTCCATAAAACCTTCAAAAATATCTTATGCTACACTTCTTGTAGTTGCAGAGATGTCCCTTTTCTTCGTGTGTTAATAATTTACCAAACCTTAGTGAAACATAGCCTTTACGAAATCGAATTAATTTTGCAAAGTTCTATATCTTTTAGAAATTCATATCTTTGTGAGACTTGTAAATTTTCCATATTTTACATGGAATTCGTTGAAATCAAACTTTAATTATGATTGAGATATCACTAAATTTTGGACCCCACAAATTTGTAAAACACTAGGAAGTGGTGAAATCTTATATACACAATTTTTCTGTACTGTCTCCTGGGAATCCATTCCTTTTTCATGAGTCTTATTCAACCTTATTATTAAACAATATCTTTATAATTCCATAAATTTTAATGGAAACTATCTTTTTAAACAAAAAAATCACCCCCAAAACACTGTAATGTTACTTTAAATCATTTTTCCAATAATATCCCCTTTGGGTTTGTTGAGAATTATTCATTTTTTGATACCCCATTAAAGATTATTTCACTTATTACAAAATTTTATTATTGTGATTTAAATAGTAAATGTTTACTCAACACATACTCTAATCCCACATGGGTCATTCATAGAATTTAAAATAAGAGTATCATGAAAAGTCCATCAATAAATCACTTCATTCAAAAACCACTTTGCTTTTTTCATCACAAACCTCATATGTTATGATATTTAACCCTTGATCAATCATATTTAGTATTATTATATTTAAAACTCCCCATAATTTTTTCTCCCCTATGTGCTTCTCCCATATCTTGATTGAGAAATTGTATCCCCTTTTAGAACTATATATTTTACCCCCTTTGTCTATAAACCTGAAAGCCACTTCTTTGTGTTTCAAAATGGGGTGAAGAACAAAAGTCAGTAGATTAAGAAAAAAAATACACCATACCTCAAGAAGATAAGGTCCCACATCTACACTTTTTCAAGTGTGGGAGTCAAATCAACTCCAAGACCTAGTCTATACTTCTCAAACACCACAATTGGTAAGGCCTTTGTCATAATTTCTAGAACCTGTGTTTATGTAGACACATACCCAAACATCAAATGTTTTTATACCACCTTATCATTGATGAAATGATACATGATTTCAATGTTCATTGTCCTTGAGTTATGGAATATAATTTTTATATGATTTATAGAACTTGAATTACTATAATAGATTCTATTAGAAGACTTTACTACAACTCCCATATCATCAAGTTTCTATTATATCCATAATAAATGTATGCAAGATAGAGTAGCCAAAATATATTAGTCTTATGCGATGTTTAATGAAATGTAATCATGTTTCTTTTTATCCAAGAAATACACAATTCTATAAGATATAAAGCACCACCTGATGTTGATTTTATAACACCTCTTGATCCGGTCCAATCAATATATGTATATCCCAAAAAATATTGTTAAAATTTTTCATTGTACAACAAATCAAAATATACCATGCCCTTGATATATCGAAGTACTATTTTCACTAAAATAAACTGAATTTACTTGATATTTCTTTGATATCATGATTGTTTTCATCCTTCAAAAATAGTATCAGGTTATTTCATTATCAAGTACAAGAGACTCCCAATGATTTTACTATATTTTGTGACATTAACTGCATTTCTATTATCATACCATGATAGTTTCATCTAGTTTGACATTAGAGCTATCATATCCTTGGAATTATCCATTAAAAATATTCTAAAACCATCCTTGGAATGTTTATATTGAGAAACAAATGCCCCATCCTTTCCATGTGTCACCTGTAAACCAAGGAAAAACATCATTTCACAAATTATTGACATTTAAAACTCAATTTTCATGAGTTTTGTGAACTAATTGCATTGTGATTTTTCTGATCGACTAATTATTATGTCGTTAACACACGTAAACACCATCATCCTTTGATTATTTTCCTTGTTGGTATATATATTGTAATCTAATCCACAACTCTGAGAACCGAGTTTCTTCCAAAATTGATCTATTCTTGAATACCATGACCTTGGTGCTTGATTCATCCCATATAATGACTTGTTAAGACAAAAAACCATATTCTCATATTTATGAATGAGAAAAAAATATGGATATTCTATAAAACAATTCTTCTAGAACCCATTAAGAAATTTTGACTGGACGTCAATCTAAAAAACATTGAACCTTCATTGCATTGTTATGACCTAGAATAATATGATTATCTACAGCCTCACAATAGGTGAATTTTTTCATTGAAATCAATAACCACAATCTGGGAGTATCCTTTTCACACTAATTATTCTTTTTTTCAAATAACTGTTTCATCTTCGTCCATCTTGTCATGAAAGACCTATTTGGTCCCAATGACATTCTTATTTGTTGGTCTCAAAAAAATCTCCTAGAAAACCTCCATCATTGGATTGAAATAAAGTATTAATAACATTTTTAGCTAATTTGAAATTTTAAATTATACATCTGAGTGGGGATACCACTTTTTGGAAACACTATAAATCTAATATTCTAGATTTTTGGTATCATGAAAACTGTCAACTGATGCCATATTGTTAGAAAAAATAGATAATCATGAAATACATGAATATTGATGCTTCTCCGCCATTCAGTCTTCTTGATTCCATAAAACATATACCTTCATCCATTATATACCATTAAGACCTTTCATGTGATTCAAAGAGAGAATGAACCCCCTATAATATAAAAAACTTATTATTTTTAGGCCCACTGTTTAGACCCACAAACAATATTCTAATCCTTTATCATTTCATCACATGTGACTGTAGTTTTGAGAAACTTATCTAACTCAATAATATTTTCTAGTAATATTTACCCTCAATAATATTTTTATCATGTGAACTTAGAAATTATAAATGATCTATCAAAAAAACTTATATGTATACTAAGTCAGAACTTGGTGAAGGAAAGAACATAGAAAGTTAACAACACCTTCACCGTCCATTAAACTCAATTACTTCCATACATATCAAGAATCCACAGAACACTGAATCCTTTCAATAAATTAGTCTATATTTATTTTTCAACTATAGTAAATTATTTGAATTAGTTTACATTATTGATCACATCACATCACCACTATGCATATTTTGATGCAACCCCCCTTGGATTGTATGCCCCTTAAAACCTAAAAAACTCAAACATCAGTTAATATCATTTAAATATATAGGAATATGGTAACATCTAGAATCCTTAAGAATAGGATTTTGGTTGATACCAATGGATCAAACCTTTGTTACTTTCTTAAAAAGTATTATAATATTTTTTTGGTTCCTTCTAATTTCCCAGCAAACTTCATTTGTTCTGACCATATGACTAAGAATTATTTACCCACATGCTGAGTCTTAATTTGATATTTAGGTTCTTTAGGCTTGGAATATTTTATAATTTGGGGTTTAAATATATTCTTAGAAATTTTCTTCCTTAATTATCCACCAATATTTTAATTTTCATGGCTCTTTCTTTTAGTACAAGTTTTTCAACTTGTCATAAGCTTTTATTTCTTAATCCTTTGGAGGAATCTTTCCCCTAAATTCACTTCTATCTATGTGGAATGAAATGATGTAATTTTTTGGAAATTTTCATTCATTTTTATTTTATTTTTATCTAGAGTCAACATATTTTTTTGGTGGTGGTTCATTCACTATTTGTACATTCTTATTTCTTATAAACAGAGTAGCTCCTACCTTTTTCTTCCAGGTTCGTTCACATTCTTTCTAAGAGATCTATTGTGAGTATAATAGAGGAGGTTCTCAATACACATTTAATTGAGATCCTAGATTATCCTTTGAAACATTAAAACAATTTTTCAACTTATCATGTTGTCTTCTAGTATTGGATTTCTCATTATACACCACTGGATTTGACGATCTCCCATTAGGTTTATTTTCCTTCCCAGATTTCATCTAGCTATAATATCTTTATGGATTCTCATGGTTATCACATATAAAACATATCCCATTAAAAAAACCTCACATAATCTTTTATTAATTCAGATATTGATACAACCTGAGATCTTTTTTTGACATTGAGCCCTAGGGATTCTTGACAGATATTCATGATGTCTCTTAGTCTTCCACAATAGTGGTACTTCATGAATAATTTCTTCTAAGAGACTTTTCTTTCATATTTCTCTTCAAGATTCTTCTTATTATGATATTTATAAAAATTTATATCTTCATAGAATAAAATTTATTTTAGAGACTCAAAATAAAAACTTGATGTATGACCATGTATACCATAGATATAGAACATGTTATCACTATATCCTTTAAAAACCATTTTAGGTCTATCTCCAATACCTACATGATATTTATTATTTATTTAACTATTCACATATCTCTTCCTATCATTCATGAGAGGGGGTTTAACATATCCAATACCCTATTTTACCAAACTAGATAGCCTTTGGGACATGACAACAATTTCATGTTTCCCCTCTAAAATAGCATATTTTATCTTCATTTAACCATTACCTTCCGAATTATAGTCAAATAATAAATGAAAATAATCCTTAAATTTTGGGTTTCCTTTGTTATTATATTTGTAAACTTTATTCATTACATATTCTATCTCATATCCTAATTTTTGAATCTTCATATCCCATTGAAGTTTTGCATTATGTTCTATCTTGTGATTATTCCCAGTACTTCTCTCATCTTCCAATTATCATGTGAGATAATCCCCCATGTCTCTTTGTTCCTTTATTTTAATTTTTTTGTGAAACAAAATTAGTTTATTATTAATTTTCCAATTATAGCCTTTTCTTATCATGAACTAGTTTAGGTAGCTGTGTAACAAGATCATCATTTATATATTTTAGATTCCAAATTTCATTTGATTTTAGATATATTCCATTGTCATAAACTTTGAGTTTTTATGTCTTTGTAGATATATTTTTCAGATATTCAACTTGAGAATCATTCTTCTCCATCATATCAGTATCCACATCAATAAGACTTTTTTATATAACGTTTAGCTTATTGACCTTAATTTATAGTAATTAGTTTCTCATAAATTTAGATTTATTTTATTTATCCAATTTCAAATCCAATTCCTTTGTTTTGTGTAAAACATATAATTTTAGACTTATTTCAATTTCTTCATCATCAATAGTTCAAATGTCACATTGAATATTAGGTACTACTCTCATTCCTTCAATATCATTGAATGAGTAAATATTTTAATTGTATTATTTATCTAAACCATTATTCAGTACACTACTTTATTCTTTCAACTGAATGGAACTCTTTCCATAGACTCTTCAATACCAAGGAATACCACCAAACTTACTCTTCTTCTTTGAATTTATTTCTTTTTTATGACATAATGAGATAAGAGAAGACCAAAACTTTTATTTCAACAATTAACTAAACCAAGTTAGAGAAAAAAATATGATAAAAGAAACCAATCACATTGATATCAATTTTTAGGCCCAAAAGGGGATTAGATACCCTATGGGGGGAGGGTGAATTAGAGTATAAATATTCTTTTCAAAATACTTCCCGCCCCACTGGATCTTGAAATCTTTTTATTAAGGGTAACATAATGTGATCTTAAGAGTATATAATGATATTATTATTTACTTATTTATTAAATAATGATGCATTGAAAGTAAAGCATCAAAGAAAGCATAAGGACACATATATTTTTTAATCAGTTCTGCCTTACTGGGCTACATCTAAGGAGAAATCAAAGATAATATAACGATGTACCAAATCTTCTAAGGCTAACTACAAAAATGATGATTAAGGATAGATCAATTCTATGCCCAGGCTCACTACCTTTACAATGTTTAGGGATATCTCACTCCCTTTCCAAGGGTCACTACTGAGTCTCTTTCTACAGCTCACTATCGGTGGAAAATATCACCTTATTCCTCTTCCTTTTCTAAATTCTCTCGAAGGGATTAAAAAAGAATTTATGGACTTATAATTACATTAATTATAAATAATTAATACATCATTAGTTGTAGATATATTCTCTATTTATGTTCTACTTCATCCACTTGATGAATACCACTTTACCATATATTCATTGTGAAATCCCTTTCATGATTCTCACTTTATTTATGAATATCTTATTTCAAAACTCATTTAGAAATCATAAAGCCGAAAACATTCATGAAGCTCACCTCTTTAATAAAGATCAACCAATCTTCAAGAAGAATATGCCTTTTACGAATCTCTAACACTTTTGAGAAGCCCACTTAGCATTCTTAAATCTAAAAACATTCAATATTCTTTTTAGATCCATAAACTTCAATAATTTTATAATGCTTCCAACTTTTAGTAATCTTTAATAGCCTTCATGAGCTTTATTTCTTCATAAACTATTTTTTAAGAAAAACCGTCACGAATCACGTTCATGAATCCAAATCCCTATAATTTTAAATTATGTCTTAACTTACTTTTCTTGGGGGGGGGGTAGAGGCCTATTTATATGAATTTATTTTCATTCCAAAAGATTCCATACACATCATCACCATTTATCAAAGTTCCCCAACATTGTTCACAGTGTTAAATATTTTTTTGAGGAAATAGGGAATTTTCAAATCTATGAAGCTTCTCATATTAGGAGAGAGTGCCCTCAAACCTTCACACATTCACAATTCTCCACTTTAAATAGTGGCAGATATATTCTATTCTCTTCACACGTTCGTGATCCTCTACACCTTCATGAAACCCAGACTTCATGAAAAAAATTCCTTTGTATAGATCCATAACTTCTCAAAACTCCTTTCTTCATGAAACTGAGGACTTTTCCATATTTTTACAGGGCATTAATGAAAATACAAATTTCGTGATGATTTAGGTATCCTCTAAATTTTGGACCCCACTAATTTGGAAAACCCTGGGAAATGATGCCACTATATATGCATAGTTTTCTTACACCTCCTCCAGGGAATACATTCCTTTATTATGATTCATTGTCAACATTCCTAGTCAAAAATATATTTAGAACTCCACCACTATCCATAGAAACAATTTTTTTTCACCAAACAAAATCAATTTTAAAATACTACAATGTTACCTTGTGGGATTGTTCCCAATATAAATGTTTTACTTATAAGTTGAAAACTAAATCATAATTGTCCAATTTATGACATTTTCACCCATATCATAACCAAATTTTCTTATTAAAATTTTTATAAATTTTAAATTATTTAATAAATATTATTTTGATAAAATATCACTATTTTCAATTTTCACACTAATCATTTAAAACAACTTTAAACACACCAAGATAAAGAGGTAATTCAAATAAATTAATTTAAAACCACCATAATATTTCCTCTAGATCTATAAATCTTTTATATCATATTATGCCATTTAAATTATATCACTTTTAATATTTTTAAAATGATTTATTATTTTTTTAATTGTGACATGATGCATTTGTGTTTTATAAATAATTAAGGTCATTATATAATTACTAAAATTTAAAAATAAATTTCTCTCATGAAAATAATTTTTTTAATTAAAAAATAAACATTTATATACTTTTATAACTTACTTTTTTTCCTATAAAGACACATTAGATATATTGAAAATAATGAGAGAATAATTTTGTAACTTTATGTGATTTAAATAATATTTAATTCATTTTCATGGAAATATGTTTATTAAACAACTAAATTAAGAGACTAAGGTGTTAATTTTCAAATTAATTTCATCAAATAAGAATTTTTGTGAATAATTATGGCCTTATCACATATTTTTAATCTATATTGACTCAATTTATTAATTACCATGATGATAAATTTTACCATGGTTACAATTAATATTGAAAAAAATAAATGGTGTCTATTTTCAAAATCTGAACATCATGATTCTAAATATTTTATTCAATTAATCAAATTCAGTAACTATAAATATAAAAAAACTAGTTTTAAATTAAGTGTAAAAAATTTATACAAATGATGTATAGAATGAAAATACTTTTATGCATAATACTAGATTTATTCTTATTATATGATTTAAAAAATATTTTTTTATTGTTTAAAATTTTTGATCAAGTAAATAATATATACATTAAATTAAATTAATTCACCAATATGGGTTAATTTAATTAATTAGGATAATAATACATTATGCACATAAAATATATTTTTCATAAAAAAATTTTTCTTTTCTTTCTAATGTTTTTTATTTTCATTTATAATAAATAGGTAACTAATAAATTAATATTATACATATATAACCAAAAAATTTTAAAGTCTAGGTAGTCATGTTCACCTTTAGTATTCCAACTTCTAGGTAATAACTGTTATTTTAAATTATAAAATTTTTATTGTATATTACAGTTTATTTAAACTTAGTGTTTCATGTAATATAAGCTATCAAATAAATAAAATTATTTAAAGAGAAATATTTCATAAAAATATTGAGGTTTTATATTGTAACCCCATAAAATGATTTTTTTACATTAAAAATTTTCACACTGATACAAACATATGAGGATAATTTTTCCTCATCACATCCTTAGGTTCCCACCAAGGTTTCTCAAATTGATTGTTTCACCACAAAACATTGACTAGGTGAGTGGTATTGTTTTGAATAACTTTTTCTCTATGATCCCCAATATCTCTTGTTTGTTCTTCATAAGAAATATATTTCTCTAGTGGTGTGACCTCTGAGTTTAGTACATGTAAAGGATTCTTTATTGTAATTCCCCAACCCTAGTTACCCATAGTTGGTGCATTATTTAAATAAATTTACTTGATCACATGAAAGAAAATCCAAAATGTCTGATTAGTTTAGTATCATTGGAAAAACTAGATAAAATCATAAGTTTTAAATTACATATTAACATAAAAACAACATAGTGTCTCCATTGAAAACAATCATATCCCTTATGTTATCCCCACAGGTCATTAATAATATACTTGTTCACATTTTTGGTAAAAATAAAACATAAGAAAGGGGTGATATCAGATGGTCAGTAATGATAAATAATATAGAGAAATTTATCATAAATAGTCATAAAACTTTTAAAGTAAGGTATAAAACTAAAAAAAAAGACTTTTAAACAAAATATTCTGCATAATAAGGAAATAATAAATCAAATAATTCCATTTAAACATTCACCTGGATATTTTACTAGTCGAATAATCACATTCAACACCAATAACTAATGTCATAATGAAAAAATGCATAATGTTAGACATCATAACCATACTATAAAGGCCTCATGCCAAGACCATAAATAACAATACCATCAAGGCCTCATGCCAAGACACTATTTTTTCTCATGAGACCTACCAATGCATCGAGGGGATATAGCGGGCCCCACCCATCACTTACTAAGTGCAATGCATTCTTCTTATGAAATGGATAAAACATAACATAAACAATCATATTAAAACTAACATACAGAATGTTAATACTTTAACCATAAACCATCAATGGTAACAAGATAACACATCCATAGTCAAATATAACATAAAACATTCAATACAATATGAAAGATTTTATCATAATTAATGAACCTCAATAAAGCATAAAATCTAAAAAAGGATACTGACATAAATGAAAATAATCTAATAAATCTATTTCCACTATTTGAGAGAAATATCATTTTTTTTTGTATTTTAATAATTTTAAGTCCTCAAAATTATAAAATAAAATAGTTATTTTTGAGAATAACCTTGTAAACATGTAAGTGAATCTTCAAAATGCCAAGGCATCATGATGATGTAAATATGCTCTTGAGCCATATAAGTTATGAAAACATTCTTTCCTTAATTTTTCGAAAAGTTCATAATGTACTTCTTTGGAAAATGATTGAAATATTCTTCTAAAAACATTTTATAAAAAGTCAACATGGATAAAATGAATTTAAATTATAATAATAATATTTTGAAATAAATTTTTAAGAAACATGAACATGGATGATAAAGATGTCCCAGTAGATTCTTATGTATAGAAAACCATGGATAAAAATGAGATTATGAAATTAAACCTCAAATTTATACTTCAGTTTAGTAACGGGTGAATTAACCTCCTATATAATGGTTATAATATGTTATTAAATTATACTAGAACCATATCCATATTTAAGATATCATATATGATCCCCATATATCATTTTGTTAATAATATTTCAGTATTTCTATTATTTAGAGTCTTATTTGCTTCAATTTCCTATGCATGTTTTGTTGTGTAATTAATGTTTGTTATCAATAGGATGTATTTTATTCTTATACTTAATTATGTTCATAAATTTTATATTTAATAATATTATAAATCTTATGATCATTCTTGAATGGTTTATTTGGAGAATGTTTGTCACCGCGTCGTGGA
Organism: Viscum album; assembly: GCA_963277665.1. Lineage (NCBI taxonomy): Eukaryota > Viridiplantae > Streptophyta > Magnoliopsida > Santalales > Viscaceae > Viscum > Viscum album. The sequence goes on from OY728143.1 coordinate 419,738,827, forward strand.
GACAGTAGGTCGTATGTACGCACGAGCGACGATATCATTTCCATAATGGTTAAATGGAATGAAATTGGATGGTATATTAATTATATATAATAATTATAATGATATATTAATTATTTATATTTATTATACTCATCATTAAACCCATACAAATAGAGTAGTGTTGAATAACAAAGTACACCACGACGTGGAGACGGTTTACCGTACACACACACATGGTGATATTGTTATTCATAGGATGGATAAAAGGAATAATATGGTTGTCCCATAATTATAATAACATATAATACTGTATATGATACTGGATTTATTTATTTTTCATGGAAAAAACATAATAAGTGGAAGTGGAAGAAGAAAATAAATTGAATGGAATTGGTAAAATAATTACCTCTTCTTTGAGCATCTAATTTTGATTTGCCCAAAAGAAATCTTTATAATGGATTTAAAGACAAATTAAGGACTCTAAGATGAAGTGAGGGATGTTTAGAGAATAATTGGGAAGGTTTTTTCTGAGTCAAAGGGATTTATAGGTGTTAATAAAAGAGAAGGATATGTTCCCTTTTATAATAAAGAAGAGGGGAACTTTTAGAAACTCCAAAACTATTAATTTATTATAAATTAATTTTCAGTTTCAAATAGATGAAAAGTTATTTATTTTGAGGAAAATATAAGGATCGGTCTAAATCATCTCAACCAATGATTTCTAGAAAAGATTAAGTCATAAAATTGACCTTATCTTTTGGGTTTAACCCTTAGTTAAATAGTTTAACTCCTACCATGTTTACTTGTCTTTTTATACTATAGAATTAATATAATTACTATAAAATGACAAAAAAACCAAAATTTAATCATTTATGGAAAATGTAACCTTATAATACTTAGTTGTATGAACCTTAAGTTTTTATGATTTTTATGACATTTAATTAAATATTATTTATTTTAAAGTATCATTTATGTCAAATTTGATACTATTCAATATTTTCATTTTTAAAAATATCAATCTAACATGATAACATTGATAAAATACTTTAAATATTTTCATAACATGTCTATGTTTTCTATAAAATTATTGTATTTCACTAATTAAGTCAAATTATATTTATTTTAATATTTTTAATATCATTTAATTGATTCTTCCTTTAATTATTTAATTAATGCATCATTATTGTGTCTATATTTAATCTAATTATTTGTTTACTAAAATTATTAATAACTTACCGTTATGTAGATAATAATTTTATACTGCTAAATACTATTTATATTCTACCATATCACTTATATATCCTATTATTGAAAATTATGTAGTTATTAAAATTTAAATATGATATTTTTAACACTTTGGTAAATAAAATATAATAAATGTTCTAATCTAATAAAATTGTATTTAAAAGGATAATATTTTAGACCTAAGGTTTATTTTGATCTAAAAAAACTTATTCAATGAATTTAGGACAAGTTTTAGTGTAATATTATATTTTTATAATATTATTTTTTACCTTCAACTACCTTATTTACCTTTATCGGTGGTAAATAAAATTAAATGTTACTATTAACCATTTTTTATCCTATTAGATAGAATTTTTAATACCAATTACAACCATATATCTATGTTTTTTGAAATTCAATTCATAGAAGTTGTAAAATTACGTTTAATGTTAATCCACGAATTTGGAAAGAAGTTTGGTAATTGAGACAATCAAAAGTTTAATATAATTTTTATATATAATTATATTATAAAATGATTTCTATGAACTAAATTGGACTAATATATTTATTATTTATCTATTTTGAAATTAAAATAAATTTAAATTAAAATAATTATTTAAATGAAAATGTTAGTTTTTTAACAACAATGCTGTATTTTTCACTATTCATCAAAAATTGAAACTTTTCAGAAAAACAACAAAAATTCGTCATAATATAATTTTGATATTCCAAAATTAAATAATTAAGTGTATTTTTAAAAATAAAATTTATAAATTTCATAATTTGGTTAATACTATTCATAATCTTTTTTAAGTGGGTAGTTTGATAGTTTATGGTGCGCTTGAACTCGATGTTACATGTATCACAAGCTATTGAATTATTTAAAAGGAAGAATTCAATGGAAGCTTGGGGTGTTGCATTATTCTCTCCATCAAATAATTTCATCCACAAAATTTCTAGAATATCACTTAATAAAAATATTCGAGTGGTTTTTCATCATAAGTTCCTCAGGTTCCCACATCACCTCTTCCATTTTATGGTATTAAAAAGAACTTTTACTAGATGAGTCATCCAATTTCTCAACACTTGTTCTTTGGTATCAAGAATATTCATAGTCTCTTTATAATAATATAGATTGCGTTCCATTTCTACTTCATCATTGGTGAGTACATGCATTGGGTTTGACATATATTTTCTTAACAGTGATACATGGAACACATCATAAACATTGGAGAGAATTGGGGGCATTGACAAACGGTAAGCTAATGATCCAATATGATCAAGAATTTCAAAATCTCTGATATACCTAGTACTTAATTTACCCTTCTTATCGAATTGTATAACACCCTTCCATGGAGATACGTGTTAGAAAACATGATCTCCCACATCAAATTCTAAAATCCTTCCTTTGGTTATCAGTAAAAATATTTTTCCAAATTTGATCTGTTTTGATATGGGTCTGAATATTTTTTACCTTTTCAATCATTTCCTCAACATGTTATGGGTCTATGAGTTTTATTTGACCAACATCATCCCAACAAGTCGGTGTATGACATCTCTTTACATATAACTCTCTATATGGTTCCATCTGAATACTTGGATGAAAGCTATTATTATAGTAAAATTATACTAGAGGTTCATATTGATCCCACACACCTTGAAAGTCAATTCATAAATATCTCATCATATATTATAATGTTTGAATTATTCATTCTGACTATCCATCAGTTTGAGGGTGGCAGGAAATGCTCAAATGAAACTCCGTATCTCGGGCCTTTTGAAGGATTTTCTAGAATTACGATGTAAAATGGGGATCACGATCAGAGAAAATAAATAGGGGTGCACCATAAAGTATTACACATTCATTAATATATAGTATTTCTAAATTTTCAAGTGGTAAATATTCTCTTAGATAAATAATTTTTTTTGATTTGGTAAGGCAATCGATAATAACGTATATCATATCATCTCTTCTGGGAGTCTTTGGTAGCTCAAGGAAAGCGTCCATTGTTATATCATAAAATTTATACATAGGTATAAGATGAGGTTTAATTAATCCTATAGGATGTTGTCTTCCATATTTCACCTATTGAAAAACCAAACATCTTGACACATAATTAGAAATATCCCTCTTCATGTTGTCCCACCAAAAATGTTTCTTCAAATCTATGTATATCTTAGTTCCACTAGAGTGTATAAGGAAAATGGATCTACGTGTATCATGTAATAATTCAATTTTTATCTTAGTTATATCCAGAACACAAATAATCTTCCCAAATTTCTAAATACCATCTTTAAATATGAAATCAATCAGTCTCCCCTCAGTCACAACTTTAATTTTGTTTTGAAACTTCTCATCACCAAACTGAGAACTTTTTATATTTTCTTGTAAAGAAGGTTTGGAAACCATTTGAAAATGTAGTTATGTTTAACCTTCCATAATAATTCCCATATCCATATTTACTAGATCCATTAACATATGGTCATTTCCAACTCTCATTGTTTTAAAATTCTAGGGTTCTTTCTGCTCGAAGAATCTTCCGCCTTAATTTCCTTCCCTGGGTGATAGTGTATTGTGAAATCATAATTTTTGTGTAGCTCAAGTCATCTCCTTTGTCTCATATTGAGTTATTTATATGAGAATATATATTTTAAACTCTTGTGATCAGTATATATATCACATCATTCAGCATAGAGATAGTGTCTCCATAAGTTCAGAGAAAAGATTAATGCTGCTAAATCAAGATGACGAGTTGGGTAGTATTTTTCATGGAATTTTAATAGCCTTGATACAAAAGAAAAAAATCTATCATTATTGATAAGGAAACAACCTAGCCATTTCCTTGATACATCACTGTAAATAACAAACCAATCATTTTCAGATAGTAAATTCAAGATAATATAATTGACTAATCTTCTCTGCAATTGTTCAAAACATTGTTTACACTATTTTTCAAACTAATTTAAACCTTTTATGTGTGATCTTGATTAAAAGGTTTTCCAATTGTGAAAAATTCTAGATGAAATGGAGACAGCATCCTACTAACCCAGTAAAACTACATACCTCAGTTATACTCATCGGTGATGGCCATTCTTGGATTGCCTTCATCTTTGCAGGATTAACTGATATTTCATCCTTGGAGACAATATGGCCAAAAAAAGAAATTTTCTAAAGCTAGATGTCACACTTGCTAAACTTCCCAGATATTTCATTTGTTATAAGAGTCTTCAGAAGAATATGTAAGTGGTTCTCATGGTATTCATAGATTTTGGAGTGTACTGGGATATCATCAATAAATACTATGACAAAATCATCAAGATATTCCTTGAACACTTTGTTCATTAGATCCACTAAAATAGAAGGTTTATTAGTCAATATAAAGGGCATTACTGTAAATACGTAATGACCAGACCTCATTCAGAATGTTGTTATTGTAACATGTTTCTTTTTTACACAGAATTGATGATATCTATAAAGAAGGTCAATATTTAAAATATATTGAGCTCCGTGAAGTTGATCAAAAAAATCCTAAATGAGATACAGAAGATACTTCTTATTTATTTTAATAGCATTGATTTTTCTATAGTCAATGCCCGACCTCATTGATCCATCTTTTTTTTATGAGAAAGATGATATCTGGGGACCTTATATTAATATACAATTTAATAGTTACAAAAAATAGAAAGATAGAATTCTACATTTATCTCAGAGTAAAAGAGAAATCATATCATCAGGAAAGGTGGTCAAATGATGAAATTCTTCCACGCTTACCCCTTAATTTTCCAACCCAAAATCAATATAGTTGGCCTCCCAAAAATCATGTGTGACGAAGTAGTTTAAAGATGAGATATTTTCAATATAGTAAACTCCTTTCAAAGCCAGTCACTATGATATATGACTCTGTCCCCTTCTTACAGCCTGCACTAAAGTAGTGGAGTCACATTCAAACAAAACATTATTCTAGTTTCATTGAATAACAATATCAACTGCAATTATCAGCCCCATAATCTTTTACTCTTGTGAATTTTTATTTATAAGTACCAATATATTCATCATCTTTATCCTTTAACTCAATAAATTATTTCCCTATTTTCACACAAAGAATACAAGGAATATACTTTCTTCGATAAAAATATTTTAAAAATTTTCCACTTTATAAATTCAATTTTTTACTTCTTTACTCATGTTCTTAATAAGAGTCCACTAATGATCTAATTAACATTCCAAATAATAAATAGTGAAAGTAAATTTTTCTTGTTCCAAACACTAAATAATAGAAAATATATTTTCAATTGTACTGATCTATTTCTCAAAAACTAGTGAATCAAAAGAACCATTAAAATAATATTGGTTCTACCACATAAAGACTCAAAATAACATTGTTCCCTTTTTCACTCATTTGGAAGCTCATAATGAATCATCTCTTTAGAAATTTCTGTGATCAATGAAAATATGTTTTTAATTCCATCTCCCTTAACATTATGTTTCTCATGAGTAAAATAATTCCATATCCCATCACATTTAGTGTTTACATAATTTCATTAGGTTCCAACCATAAACTAAAACAAAAAATAATAGTGTGAGAAATAATAATAATGGTGAGAAACCCTAAAATCATGAAAAATCATTTATAGGATATCTAAATTTTGAAAAAAAAAACTATAACACCTTATATTTAATATAATATATTTAAAATAATTTCTAAAACTTTTTTATTTGATCTTATAATTAGACTTATCTCTAGAGTTCTTAATAAATTGTTCTTATACTAGTATCCAAAGGTCAATCCAGCCTTACTATGATACCAACTATAATGAACCATACTTTTTATACATAGATAATACATCTTCATAGATGAAAATTGTTTAAAAAACATTTCAATCTAGTCTATAATCTTATAGGTCAAATGTATTTGAAAACTTGGAAACATAAAAAATGGTTCATAGAATATTTCCATCATCTCTTACTTAATTATTAATAACAAGAACCCTTATAATAAAAATCATACTTAATAACTTTCTTCATAACCTGGGGAAATTAAACCGAAGAAATTGTGAGTTTTGATGATCAGTAAGGGTAAACAAGGGAGATATCAATGATAATTTAAAAATAACATGAGAATATAGGTATGATAACATGAAATCAACCTTTTAAAACCATACCCTGTATATCATAGATCATAATCTTGATCCATGGCCTAAATCTTAGAATTTCATAAGACATGAATCATAATGGAATTAAATAACACAATCCATGAGAGAATAACATTAGCAAAAGACAAGGAATTATAGAATACACATAAGAATAGAAAATCATTTCATTAGTATTAAATGATAATTTTATAGACTATTATAGAGGAATGGGTAGTCAAGGTTCACTCCCAAGACTATCATAGTGGATAAATTTCATTACAGAACTTGGTTCACTCCCCATTCTAGTCTTATTTATCTCATGAGATATCAATACTTACCAAATGAATTGGAGTGAGATGTAGGTCCCACCATCCATATAATAAAAATAATACATATGTGTGTGAAATAATCATAAATTATTCATCATAAAAAAACCCATGAAAAGTAATGGGTTTCATAAAAAATTCATCATATCTAAATCATAGGAAAAGAAATGATTTTCATAAATATAATTTCATAAAAAATATAAAGAATATAGAGAAATAAAAAAAATCGTATTCTTGGATAATGTCCATAAAAAAGATTAAATAACATCAAAAGATGTTATTTTAGATATAATTTTTTTGAAAGATTAATTAAAATAATTTTTTAGGAAAATAACCTTTCGATTTTGAAATCACATTATTTTAATAAAAAGTTGCACACTTATAAAGAAAAAAAATTAATTTGAAAATAAACATGAAAAATTGTAAAGTAGTATTTAAATAAATGGTTAGTCATGAATTAAATAAAATTTATTCATTTCATATAAGTTAAAAAACATTCCTTCTATATTTTTTCAGAAAATTCTCAAAGTACATCGTTTGGAAAATGAAAAGAAAATTCCTTGAAAACTATTTTTGTAAAAATTAAATCACGGGTAACAATGAAATTGAAAATACAATTCGTTAATGGTATAAAAATTTTAATTTTTTTAGAAAATATGGATATGGATGAGAAATATTCTCTAGTGAAGGCTTAAACGTATACGATCCTAAATGTTAATGAGATTGTGAAATAAAACCCTTACCGTGAGTTCAACTTTTTTTCAAAATCACTATAAAATCATACATAACAAATTTAAATTTATTACGATTCTATAAAAAAATTAATTTTAATACTTATAATATCATATATTATCCCTTTATAACACTTTACTCCCATTTTATCAATAATTCCTTATTAGAATTTCCATTTTTTGGGTGTAAACTGTTTCATTTATCATGAGTATTTTGATTTAGTAGTTTAAATAAATGATAATTTTCTTGTTTTCATCAAATATTGTATATTAAAAATTATATAAATATAATATATATTCATTATATACATATTTATAGTCATCAATAAAATTTAATGATTGAAAAATGAAATTCAAAATTCATGGAGACGATAGGTCGTACGTACACATTAATGCTATATTTATTTTTTAATTGATGGAATGATAGAAAGGTAAATATTAATTAACCTTCATTGGATTATTATTATAAATTATATATCATATATGTTAATACTATTATTACATATTACCATCAAATTGAAATATAAATGAAAAACATATCACATCGCTTCATGGAGATGGAAGTCCACACGTACGCATGAACGATGTAATCATTTCATAAAGGATTGAGTGGTAAGTTGGTAGATGAGATATTATAATTAATAAAATATAATTATTTCATAAATATCATATATATATATATATATTAAACCCATAAAAATACCCATCAATAAAATATGGCGAGGAAAAAATAATTTTATCATCACATGGACACAGTTAGTCATACGTACGAATGATCAATACTTTAACTGCTTGTATTATTTGAAAGAGGGTGCATAATGGTGTTTTAATAATATTAAATACAATTATTAAAATGTTTTATACTTAATTTATTATTTTATGATAAATATCATAGATTTATATGAGGTATAGTTTAGTAGAAAATAAAGGGATTGATAAGGGAGATTACATATTCATTGGAACAACTCATTTAGATATTTTCAAAAGGGGTCTTGACTTTGAATTTTGGGAAGATAAAAATCTCTTCTATGATTATTTTAATATTTAGAAGGGAAATATTTAGTTTTTGGTTGATCTAAAGGCTAAACATGGTGTAAATAAGAGAGGAAGGAGGCCCTCTTTTATAATTGAGTTGAAGGGCACTTTTCGAATTTATAGAAATATTAAATTAAAATATATTCATTTTCAATAAAAATGTAACACCCAAAAACATTAAAATCTTTTCATGTTAGATTAAATTTTATTTTTTCTCTATTTATACACAAAACAAAGTTAAAATTATGCTACACACAACACTGAATTAGCTTGCATTACACACGTGATCGAGTTTCGCTGGCTTTTATTGGCGCACCTATATTAAAAATAAAATTTAACACTTTTTTAAATTTTATTTTTCAGAATAAAAATAATTTTGGAACTTATAATGTCAAAATTATGTTATGGTGATTTATTTTGGATTTTTTTGAGTGTCTTCATTTTTTAGGAATAATAAAAATACAATAATTTAGTTAAAAATAGCCTTTTCGGTTCAATAATAATTGATTTTAAATTATATAATAATTTTGTTTTAAGAATAAATTAGATCAATTATACATATATTAATATAATTTAGTTCATTAGAATCAATTTCACTTTTAAATTTAATATAAAAACTGTTGATGCTCTTTTCCGTCACAAAGCCTAACGAATGGAAAATAGAAATTACTTAAGCACAAAGAGAGTCGTCCTTTGAAGAACATCAAAAATTGATAAAGGAGTGACCAAGGAACCTTTTAAACATGGGTTGCACAAGTTTCTTTATGGTCGCGCAAGTCACTTGCGTGCCACATATGGGTCGCGCAAGTGACCTGCGTGCCCTATTATTTTTTTCACCCAAGGTGCTCAGTGGCCTATAAATACCCCTGTGGGCCCCCCATTTCGAGGACAAATTTTCCAAAACTCAGATTCAAGCTCTGGTCGCCCAAGTCTCTGTCTGAAGACTTCCGAACACTTATAAGGTTATTCTTTTCCTAGAATGGATTTTCTAAAGAGGAATAATAAGGCCTAAGTATTAGAACTCATAAATACTTGCACGCCTAAGTATCCATCCCTTTAAGGTAAGTGGTGATACTTTCCCGCTGCCTTTCCCTCTCAAGGAAACTTGCGCGCCTCCCATCTAAAAGCCTATAGGGATGATAATAATGTATCTAGTTCAATGTCTCCCTTTTATCACTTTACAGGATCTTCGTCAACCAAGTCAACTCATGTCGCACAAGTATACCTGCGTGACCAGAACTTGCGTGCCAGACCAATACTTGCGCGCCTCCTTCCAATTCACTTCCTTTCCTCAAATTAACCTCTCCTCAACAAGATTTAGCCTTCAAAACCTTCTTCAAATCCATTTATGTCATGGTTCCTTTGTTGGCCTCCTTGACTGAAAGGAGTTCGGTAAGAACTTCTCCCAAAACCACGTAACTTACAAGCTTTATGTCATCATGGTTTGGGGTTTCTTATATAACCTCATCCTTTGAGATGGGAAGATCTTTAACTTGGGACTCCTTCTCAGGAGTAAGTCCAAATTATATAATTTCCTTTATCTTTGGGCCGTTTTTTCAGGAGTAAGTCCAAATCATAGTTCCCTTTAATTGGGCCTCCATCTCAAGAGTAAGCCCCAAGTTACAAACCTCTTTAACTTGGGCATCCTTATAAGGAGTAAGCCCCAATCATAAGTTAATTTCCCACCTTTAATATGGGAATCCTCCTTAGAAGTAAGCCCCAAGTCCCCCTTAATTTGGTTATCCTTTTCAGGAGTAAGTCCCAAGTAATAAGTTCCATTTAATTGGGCTTCCTTTTCATGAATAAGTCCTGAGTTAAAATTCCAAATCTCCATAAATCACAAATACCTTTATGAACCCTGCTCTTGGGCTTATTTCAAGAACTAAGTCATGATCTTCATTTACTTGGGAAGTCACACATACATAAGCCCCATTTCATTCCTTGTGACCGCATCTTTCGTGGCACAAATCATCAAGTTTACTGATACCTCTTATTTCTCACACCAAGTATGACTCACATGAGCTTAGAGCGTAAAAGTAACTACGAAACATCTCTTTGGGTCATCAATCATACGTAGGCCCCACACTTCTTAATTGAACTACATGGAATTTGATCTCTGCCTTAAAAGTAGAGTATGTAGGAAGCCTTTCTAAGGTTAAATCACATCACCCATTAATTCTCATTCATCCCATATGAAGTTAAACTAACCTTAATTTTCAAACTATGTGGGTTCTGATTCCTTTTTAACAAGGATACATAGGTAGCCCATCTGCGGGTACGATCCCAACTCTGAAATAATCCTTGTCCTTCTGAATGGAAATAAACTTCAAGTGCCCCACTGAGTGGATTTAAAACCAGTATGGTCATCATAATGACCAAGATATTTCTATATAATTTATTGAAGGATACCATTGACTAAGAATCTCCAATACATACGGATGATTCTCCATCGATGAAGAAACTCAAATACATATAAAAGATTTTATAAATCTCATAAATATCAATCATTGATTTCCAAATCTAAAGGTAAACTCATTTTTATGCTTGGTAAATTAATAAAGATTCGTGAACATAACTTAAATCTATAAGAGAGTCCTAGAGTAGACAATAATTCCCCCCCAAAAGGTGTGATGAGTCTGACCTCCAATCCTCTTGACCAATGCGAATTCTTAATCCTCATCAGTCCACAACTAATGATAACCTACCTTTGGAAAGTAGGTCCAAATAGATATATAATCACTGGATGTTTTGGTTCTACGAATAAACCCGTTAGAAACCGATTGGAAATTTGAACCTTAAACAAACAAGGGAATCGTCATTTCCAGAAGAAACAAAAAAATGGTAAACTCGATGTGAATCCTTAAACAAGTTAAAATGATGTTTTACTTATTTGTTAGGCCCCTATTAAACTCAATATGAGGGCCAACAAAGCATTCAATAACATAAGTGATCTTCCAAAATATGTAGTCTGGCTAGAATTATCTTGATTATGTCTGTTATATCAAACATGCACTCTTTTCCAAGATTTATCTGCAACACAGAATGGATTCTTTAAAGTTCACACCTGTGAAAGCTTTGGCTGCTACTCTTACAGGATCCTCATCCTATCTGAGGACGACATCACCTATTCAGCATCTTCAACGCTGGGTGTCGAATGCATTGGTCAGGGAATACTATCAACACGGTACTATCTCTACTCTGGAGGCCACTCTAAAATCCCTTCAGGTTAGCAACTCACCCTAGTTATCCGGATAGTGGTGACCAGTGATCAAGAAGCAGGTGGTGCCAACCACCATCTCCAACCGTTTCGGGTCATTATCCTTGGAACATAATCACCAGACCCTCCCATATTATGGGGAGGTGAATGAGAAGGTCACTCAAGGCCTCGGTTCAAGATAACAGGTGTCATTCCCGAGGACTCCCATCAACAATCGCCGCCAGACTCATGCGGTAGTTCACCCTCAACATGACGAGGGTATCACCTCTAGGCGCTCGGATCAGGTTCCTCAGACCCAAACACACAAGATGAACCACCAGAGGTAAAATTCGGCCAACAGGGAGCAATTTCTTACCTCTCCTCCCTCCAAAGAAGTCCATAAACCTAACTTAATGGAAAGCAATGAGCGGGAACACACACCCGTCTGTTCTAATCCCGCTGTCTAGTAGACTCATCTAGCAGCAACCCACCAATCCCGTTAGGCAATTCAGATGGAGTAATATAAGAAGGCACAAACACCTGTTTATAATTCATCATCCAGTCAGCAGGCTCGTCTGACTTCATCCAAAGGAGTTCACCAACCAAATGTGGTGACCACCTGTAAACAGGCACATACACCTGCTTACAATCACCAATTCTGTCAGCAGTCTCGTCTTCCAGTATTGAAGGAAATCTGTCAACCATACTTGACAGGGAACATCTAGTAGGCACATAAACCTTCCAATGTTCATCAAGTCTGCCAACAGTCTCATTTGGTATCACCCGAAGAAGTAATTCGGAAAGCTCCGACGACAAATTTGGAGCAGACTCAACTCTCTACCCCTATACATAAGTACTGTCAAAATTCATTAATAGAAAAAGGAGGACCGTAGTAGGCATATACACCTACTCCAAACATGGAATGGACATATATTCCCATTCCATCAGTTTAATTCACTAAGCACATTATGAAAATGGTGAAAAAGAAAAAGAAAATACCTTCCCATATTCTGGATACATGTTAGAATATTATAACAACTTCAACAACATCACAGGGAATGAAACATAAATCTATCCCTATCAGTGAAGTGACCCATCAACATGTCACTCAGAAGTAGATACACACCTCTGTTCCAGTCCAGGAGGGTTGTGGGGCATACTCTCCCATATCATACGGATAATCAAGCCGGGAACATACACCCTATTTTAAGGGAGATAATCAGCCTAATCTGACCATTTCTCCTTGGAAGGCACATACACCTGCCCATAATAACCACTTTCATCAACAAGTGGATTCTAAGGTGAGTAAGAAGGCATGTAAGAAAAATAATCGTCCAACACAGTCGGGAAATCAAGATCCAATCTTCAATAAGGCCTTGCTCGATGCTAGAGTTCTTGATGCACTCAGACAATTGTTTGTCGAAACTCAATATTATAATAATTCATTTTCAAATTCTGGAAGTAAAAATAACAATTCTGAAGGTCTTCATTTGACATTTCCTCATGAAGGCTTTATTCATGAAAGTTTGGTCGATCTCGAAGTGTCATCTTCATATTAGAGCCACAATAACCCTCTGCATGGCCAGAAGACCAAGGAGAAAGAGGTTTCATATTTTGATATAAACCACCATGGTGGTCCTCCCCATGATGATAAATTTATCTACAAAATCCCACTCCGTAGTAGTAATTCACATTGCCTGGAAAATTCTTCAATGGAAAATACGGTAATGAGAAAGCCCTCTTATCTTGAGGAACTTGCAAATGTGAAGCCAGTCATTTATGATGCTTTACCACTGGTAGGTGAAATAGTTTCTCAATTAGAAGATAGCCTGGGGTGTAGATCATTCTCCGAACCACCCCTGGGTCATTTATCTTCTAATTTTATAAATGAATTCTCTACCGATCTTGTTGAATCTGATAAAAAAACAAAGAAGCTCCAGATTTGGTCTAATCAGTTAGAAGAATCTTCATCGAATGATAAGGAGGAAGTGCTGAATGTGAGAAAACAACTGGTGAAATGTGAAGTACTAGTCATGTTTTGGCCTTTGGCTGACTCTCAGTATGATATTACAGAAATGTTGATATATGATTGTATTCACAATATTCATCTCTACATGTGGAAAACTCTTTGTCACTTAAATGAGAAAATATTATCTTATGATGAATATGAAAATCATGTCAAGATAATAGAAGGGTTACAATGCCAATTTTATTTGGCATCTCTCTTAGTTTCTCGACATCCAAAGGTTGAAAAGCAACAGAGATCCCTTCAGCGTTCATGCCTTGGCATGTTGAAATGATTGCGCTAGTTAATTAACAATGCCCCATATGGTATTCATATCAGGGGATTGGGTGTTCATAGAGCACTGCATTTCACTGTACTCTCCAGTCAACAAAGACCGCCAAAAGTGGTCTCATGCAATGTTATTGCCTATGGATGCACACAACCAATTGGTTTTGTGTATAATAAAAGGCTTTCTCAAGAACATGCCTCAACTAGTTCTTCCCAAAGTCAGGCATACAAAGAAAAAGTTGTCTAATTACTCTTGCATCTAGGAAATGAGAATATCGAACATGCTTATTTTTTAGAGCAGACACATCGTCAGGTGATAGAAGTGTCAGAAATTATCCAACAGTCATTTGAGCCAGGTAATTTTAGTGGATGTAGGTTGATGCATCCGGAAAATTTCCGGACTAATGTCTGCAAAATCAAGAGATATTTTAAAAAAGTATTAAATGTAGCAGCTCCAGAGCCACCTCAACTTGCTAAGCTAGGGACTTTTTTAACCCAAACCTCGGGATCAACAGATAGGATTTGAGGAGTTGAGTGGGAACAACCCCAATCCACCAGACTAGGGAAGTTTTCAAATTCTCAATCTCTTCCTCATCAAAATTTAGTCTTCTCTCGATTAGGGAAGAAGCCACATGATGAACGCAGAGCCGAATTAAAAGTATATTCCCTCTAAATTATAGTTCATCAAGAAGTTCCTGAGGGATCAACTCAACAAAAGGAAATGTCTCATAAAGGACATAGAAGAAGACAATATCACAGAAAATCCAATAGAAGGGATGCAATGCGTCATGCATCGATAAATCTTATCAATGCCATTGTCACTAATCCCTGAGAACCTGAGGTTCACTCAGAGGAACCATATGAAGAAGTTCCTATTCAAGAAGCTATACACACAGAAGTAAATGAAGAAGGTGTGCGTACCAGAAATCAAAGGCTTACCCAGAATTTGGGTATTCATTCAAATAACCAGCTTCCCCCTCTCCGAAAGGAATACAACAAGGAGAAAGTAAAAATTCAGGTTACCCCTAACTCTGGATAAGGACAATCACTCTAATTAGAGTAAAGGTTCGCACAATAAGAGGAATTAATGAAGGAGTTAAGGAGGTTAAATACAGAACTACTTCAAGGTTGTCTTCCTCCTAAGCATTCTGGCGTTAGTCAATCAAGGGAATTTGTTGCAGCTACTGGGATGGATCATGAATATCCTCCTTTACAAATACACCCTCAAAGGTCTAATTCTATGGGTCGTACGCGACATCAATCAGCAGTACTACCATCAGTGATAGTACAAGTCGTTACACCTGTCCAAACTCTAATTATTACACCTACACAGGTCCAAGATGAACCAGATGTTTCTAAAAAATTAATGACTACCATTGAGTCATTAACAACTCAGTTGGAAGCTATGGACGGAAAGCGTGTAGTAGTTCACCCTGAGAAGTGATCTTACCCTGAATGGGTGGATGCAACTGCTCCCCCATCAAATTTTTCCAGTACCACATTCCCAATTTTTAATGGTTTGGGAGATCCAGAACAACACTTAACACATTATGTTTCTTGTTGTGATCCCATGATGGGAACTCCTCAAAAACAAGAAGCACTTAAGATCAGGTGTTTTTTATAGTCATTACAAGGGCTTGATTTTGTCTTGTATACAAGCTTGCAATCCCTGTCAATTAATTGGTGGGAGGATCTCCGTAAAAAATTCCTTCTTCAATTCATCTCAAAGTTTCCAAATATGAGAGTTTATGATCTTATAAATTGTAAGAAAAGAAAAAATGACAGAGTTTCATATTTCACTACTAGATGGAAGGGATTAACATATTCCTTAATTTTAGAACTCCCTCAAGAAGAATTGTTACCAATCTGCGTGGAAAATCTGTGTGATGAATTACGCACACCGTTGATCCCTGTGAAATACATAGGAGGGTTTTGAGACCTTACTTCAATCACTCAAGAGATTGTAGATTCTATTAAAATGAATAAGGTTAAAACTCGTGTAATTCCATCAGTTCAGGAAGGAGAATGGGGAAATCAAAGACTGCTACAATTATGCTTAAACAAGCACTTGTACCTGCTTCTACTTCAGAACCTTCATCATATTGAAGGGCTCCACCTCTTGAGCATAAAAAACAATGGTCTCCTTATCAAGATGATCAAAGAAATCAAAGGTGGAAACATTTTGAAGATTTGAAGAACAAATTTTATTCTTTTCGGAATGAACAAGTTTTGGGTTACTTCCTCTCGGCTCTGGAAAACAACCTAGTTCAGTTGCCAAGGCCCAAAAGGCCGAACAAGTAAGGAGATGGAGACCTTGAAAATTATTTCCCATTTCATTATATGTTGGGGCATCCCATTCAGGAGTGTTTTTTCTTCAAAGACCTCCTACAAATGATGGTGTACTCTGTACAGGTAAAATTGAAAGTTTCTTCATCCCAGGTAGCATGTGTTACTGCTACTGATCTAGAGGAAGACGATGAGTGGCATGAAGTCAAAAGTAAAAATGGGCAGAAATATATTGATTGGATGGTCAGGAAAACAATAAACTAAACTCATGCCATTTTATGAACACAATTGAATCAACCAATGGTGTCTTCTTCTATAAATGCCACAGAAAAACCCCCTTCATCATAAAGAAACTCTTCAAAGAGGTGGCATAATTTGAAGAAAGAAGAACAGTCAGAAAAAGATGATTTCGTGTCAAAGTCTAAATTGGCTTTGACTCTGGAAGATTTTATGCCATCTACTTCAAAAGCACAGGCACCGCCCCACCAAATGGCACAACCTAAATTGGGTAATCAGGCAGAATATTCATTAGATGAAGAATTAATCTTTGGTTCTGTTAATATGATTCACTTAACAGATCTGTATTCCAGTCACAGTTTCGATCTTTATGAGCCTGAGTCCCCTATATCAAACAGAGGAATTAGAGGAAAATACAGAGGTCTAGGATACAGGGGATGATGTGGATATTCCAGAAGCCACTATTTCAATCTTACCCCTTCCGGAACTGTATATGCGGCCGAAACTTTTGGAAAAGACCTTCAACGGGCTCAACAAGAACAAGAAAGTTCTTCCACACATGGAGGATTCAGTCCTGACACAGTTATTCTGGAAGATCAGTTAAAGGTTACACCTTCTTCCTCTCAGCAAATAAACAGACCTAGTCGGTCTAATATACCAAATCCATGAGTATTTCCAACTCTTATCCTGATACAAGATGCATTTACATCCAAAGCATCAACTTCCATGGCACCTGTGAGACCATATGTTCCTGTTGGGAAACACAGACCTTTGGACAAAAAGTATGATGTCTTGAAACATTTGTCCCAAGTACCGACCAAGTTATCAATTCTGGATGCCTTGAATCTATCAAAGGATATTTGGGAGGCGCTTATTGAGGCTTTGTCAGGTCCTCAGGAATTCGAAACTGAAATTGCTCGGCTGAATTCTAACATATAGATAATGATCTTGCAGAATTCCATGCAATGATATCTTTTATAGATGAAGGTGAAGATGATGTTGTGCATGGAAATATTAGACCTTTGTATTTATCTGGCAAGGTCAATAATGTAGACATACAATGAGCTTTCATTGATAATGGTTCAGGAGTCAACCTCATCCCTATTCGTACACTTTGTCGATTGGGCCTCACCGAATCTGATTTATCTCCTTCTACTTTGATGTTGCAAGGATATGATAAAAATGAACAAGAACCTATGGGTGAGATTACACTCAGAACTCAGTTTGGAGACCTTTTGTCTAATTCAGATTTCAGGGTTGTTCATCATGACACAACATTCAACATTTTTCTGGGAAGACATTGGCTACATCCACATGTAGCTATACCTTCATCATACCATCAATGTCTCAAATATTGTTTCAATGGTCAAATTGGGACATTGTATAGTGATAGTGCCCCATTCAAAACATGTGAATCTCAATACATTGAGGCAGAATTATATCACATCGAGGGAAAGGAGAAATCCATGACAAAGGAGGTTACCAAAATTAATGCTCCATATGGTTTGGAAAAGATTCCAGTAAACCCATTCATACATGTGAGTACAGATTATGTGTTGCCTATCAGTCAAATTGATTGGATAGACCCAAATAAAAATACTCTTATGGAAACTTCTGTAATGTCAATCATGACAACCAAGCCAGACAGTGTGGTAGAAATTGTTGATTCACCAGGAAATGATGAAATCTCAAATGGATATGTCTTCATTGCATCTGCTGAAATCTAGAAATTCTATACTTTATCAACCATGCCAGAAGAAATTAGAGCAATTCCATATATGAACGATGATGTCGATTCTCAATCCATCATATCTTCTTTATTACATAAGGAGAACCCTTCATCATCAATAGGGTCCGAAATGATAGTCTCTTCTTCAAGATGTTCAAATTATAAATTCTCCCCTAGTCATGAAAATTGTACTTCATCATCTACTATGCAAGTAGAAACAAAATAAGTAACAAATATTGAAGAAGAATAGGAATATCTCAGGGATACTCCTCTAGCATTTGAAGAGGGTATCTCTACCACTATTGACAAACACAGAGAAATAAATATGGGTAAAAAAGATGATCCACACCCCACTTTAATTAGTGAGACCATGACTCTTGAAGAGCAAGAAATGTATACTTATTTTCTAAAGCAAAATCGAAGTTGAAGTGGATAAGATTATCAAAGCCAAATTTTTCAGAGAAGATCAATATTCCAAATGGTTGTCTAATATTGTCCCTTTGAAAAAGAAGAATGGAAAAATTAGAGTTTTCATTGATTTCAGAGATCTTAATCGGCATTGTCCCAAGGATGATTTCCCAGTTCCGATCACAGAACTCTTAATTGATGCAACAGCTGGCTATGAAGCACTTTCCTTCATGGATGGATATTCTAGGTATAACCAAATCTGAATGGCTCTAGAAGATGAAGAATATACAACATTCATATCCCCGCAATGTTTTTTTTACTATCGCGTAATGCCCTTTGGATTGAAGAATGTAGGTGCAACATATCAACGTGCCATGCAATGTATCTTCAAACCCTTTTTAGGGAATTTTTTTGAATGTTATGTGGATGATTTGGTGGTTAAATCCAGACAACGTTATGATCACTTGGCCGATCTGGAAATCATATTCCACAAACTTCGACAATACAATTTAAAGATGAACCCCTTGAAATGTGCTTTCGGGGTAACCTCAGGAAAATTTCTTAGCTTTGCTGTACACCGTAATGGTATCAAAGTTGATCCTGAAAAGAAAAAATCAATCCTTGGTATGTCACCTACTCGAAATTTGAAAGAATTAAGAAGACTTCAAGGACACTTATCCTATATTCAGCGTTTCAATGACAATTTGGTAGTAAAATGTTTACCCTTCACCAAATTAATGAAGAAGGGATTAACTTACCAGTGGACAGAAGAATGTCAAGAATAATTCAACATTCTCAAGAGATATCTCTTGATTCCACAGGTATTAATTCCACCTGTTGAAGTAAGACTACTTATTCTCTATGTAACAACTTTAGGGTGATCATTGGATGCCTTCCTTGCCCAAAAGAATGGTACTGGGAATGAAAACATCCTTTACAATCATAGTCGGACTATGATTGAGGTAGAAACTAGATATTAAAGTATTGAAAAGTGCTGCCTAGCGTTAATCTTTGCAGTTCAAAAATTAAGACACTACCTACAACATCATGAGGTCCAATTGGTATCTCACAATAACCCACTCAAATTTATCCTTAGTCGTCCAATGCTTACAAGACATCTGTCAAGGTGGGAAGATATTTTGCAGTAGTTTGATATTCAGCATGTGTCTCAAAAGGTAATAAAGTGCCAAGCTTTGGCCGATTTCCTTACTGAACACCCATCGGTAGAAGATACATCTTTAAATATTGAACATCCTGATAAGGAAGTCTTCTCTATTCAAAATAATATTCAACCATAGGAAATGTACTTTGATGTTGCTTCTCGAAGTCCAACAGGGAAGAAATTGGAAGATCCTAAATTCAACAAAGTTGGGTTAGGAATTGTGCTTATTTACCTAGAAAAGGAAGTGCGAACCTATTCCTTCTTACTATTGGGAGATGGTACAAATAATGAAGCAGAATAACAAGATCACATCGTAGTCTTGGAATTGGGGCTTCAAGCATAGATGGATCACTTAAATGTAAAAGGTGATACAGATTTTTGGTAATGAAACAAGATAATGTGGATTATTCCATCAGAAAAGAAAAGTTAATCCCTTTGTGTGATTACGTCAGAGAGTTAATGGAGGAATTTCCATCGAAACTGAAATTTTCATATGTCTCGCGATCACAAAATTCTCCTGATGATGCACTAGATAATGTAGCCACAACTCTAGAAGATCCAAATCGGGACGAAACAATCATCCATATTTCCCACCGTCGTGTAGTTTCACCTTTTGTTTAAATCAGAACAGAGGAAATCAATGAAATCAGTCCCATTTCGGAACAATATGGTCATACTATGGGATGGATGACACCTATCAGGGAATACCTTCAAAATGGAACACTCCCACCTGAGAGAGCTGGGAAAGAACAAATCTGGTGATGTGTGGTCAATTTTACTCTTTATGATAGCCCAGATCACCTAGAAAAAATTCACTACAAGCGAGGTTTTGAGGGAATTCTCTTTAGATGTATTGATCGTGAAGAGACAAAGGTTGTCACGAAATAAGTACTTGTATGAGTTTGTGGTGCCCACCAGTCTAGACATAGAATTTCTGGTCAAATCCAAAGGCTTGGATACTTCTGGACATCAATGATATAAGACTGTGTTGATTTCACCAAGTAGTGTCATTCTTGCCATGTATATTCCAACTTCATTCATCAACCCCCATAGTTTCTCCATACAGATAAATACTCATGGCCATTTTCCACATGGGGAATGGATGTAGTAGGACGTTACCCTTCGGCTACATCCAAGTAGTTTAAGTATATTCTAACTGCAACTGACTTATTTTCCAAATGGGTAGAGGCAATACCTCTCAAAGAAGTTAGTTCTAGAAGCATTTTTAGCTTCATCAATTATAACATCATTACTAGATTTGGGGTCCCTCATGCCATATTGATGGACAATGGAACCAACTTCTGTTAATCCGAGGTAAGGAAGTTGTATCAAGAATACAACATCAAATCCAACCATTCAACTCGGTATCGTGCAGTGGCCAATGGTCAAATAGAGGCCTTCAATAAGACTCTTTCAAACATACTGAAAAATATGGTGGATAAAGATAAGAAATCATGGCCTGATAAACCTTTTCATGCTTTACTGGCTTATCGGACCATTACCCGCACTACTACGCGGTCAACTCCATATTCATTGGTATATGGAATAGAAGCAATATTTTCCATTGAGGTTCAATTAACTTCAATTAGAGTATCCATTTTTGATCAGTAATATACAGATGAATAATCCCAAAAATTATTGGATGAATTGGAATGATTAGATGAAAAAATATTGTACACCCTGCACCACATGGAAGTCTATCAGAATCGGATAGCATGAGCTTTCAATAAAAAACTTCATCTTCATTCATTCATTCAAGGAGAATTGGTATTGGTCCTCAGAACTCCAATTATACCAGGGAATAAGCCTCCAAAGCTTGATCCATTATGGGAAGGACCTTATACAATACATAATGTCTACTCCAATGGAGATTATTCTTTAATCTCAATGGATGGAGAACTCATTACAACTCCAACCAATGCCAGATTCTTGAAAAATTATTTTGTGTAACACAAATACTTACGTCCTGCATGAAGTTAAACTGCATAACCATCATCCTAGTTACATGATACTAAACTGTACAACACTGGTCGATGCATATGACCTTAAATTACTTTAGTCCTTAATGCAAGACTTTAAACTACATAGTCCCTCTATTTTCTAACATAACGTTAAACTGTGTCTCTTTTTTCCTACATGACATTAAACTGTGAATCGTTAGGGTTGTTGTTACCTCTTGTTTCTCCAACCGAGTAGGACTCACGTGATCTTAGAGTAAGCTTCAATCATGAAACCTTCTCTAGGCCGCTAACCATGCGTAAGTCCCAACACCATTTTTAGGTCATTGTACTCAAGTACAACTCGATCACCAATTAATTTTCAATTTAAATATGCAGGCTTTGATCCTTGCCTTCTAGGCTGAGTACATAGGCAAACTCCTGAGGTTCAAGCCCAAAACCGATCACTTCACGTCAGTTCACCTCCATCTCATACGATGTTGATCCATGAAGCAACCAAAAACCAATCTCATTACATTGGTTCACCTTCGTCCCACATGACGTTAAAATGTGTTTGTCCCTTTTGTCTCTACTACATGAAACTAAACTGTCCAGCACTGTCGTCCTTTCTATACGACATTAAACTATACGATCCCCCATTGTACCTCACCTGATAGGGAATCATCATTGACAATAATCTCCAATCATGTCATATTTCAAAGACTATGTGTATACATGGTAATGCCTGAACCATTAATCTCGAATCCAACCAACATTACACTAAAGTCCCCTTTCACCCTTCAAATGTATGAACCAAATCTGTACAGAGGGTATTTCAAGAACTACATATGGATTGATTCCCATCCTTTTGGGATATGTAGGTACGTTCAAGCATCCCTCGAATCTAGCCCCAAGTCTTTGGGCCTAACCCCAAATTCCACATTCAGTCCCTTGGCTGAAAAGTCCCCCTGTGAGCACAAGAATGTGGTACGAGAACCCTGGTCTTCATTCACATCAGGTTTATAAAACACACAAGGTATCTCCCTCATTATGGTCCAAAATTTACGACCCTAAACTAATATTTCCTACATTCTCGTCCCACATGACGTCAAACTGTATTTCAAGAACTACATTTGGCTTGATTCTCATTTTAATGAGATATGTAGTGAAGTCCAGCATCTCAATTCAGGACCCAGTCACAACATGATTTTGGTCAGCATTGGTCTATGTATCTCCTTCATGCATTGGACAATACCCATTTTCATGGGTCATACTCCTAACCTTAAATACTTCCAGATCTCCATAAACCTTTTCTTGACTTCTGGTCACAAAATTTCTGATACCCGGGAATTCTTTTTCATGACTATGCAGCACGTTCCCCTAGGTGGCCTTGCATAAGTAGTCTACATAATAGACATTTCATCCAAAAGATGCTATTATTTGACTATATAGCCAACACTCTTAGGTGGACCTGCATAATTAAACCCCCCAATGGGTTTGTTAAATAGTGGTAATTTCATTCTTAGGAGGAAAACCTCTTTTGTCCTTATTGGTCTTAATGAAAATATGTGGGGATCCACAAACAATATCCATCCTTAACATATTTTTCCCATACTCTATTTCATGATATGAAATTATTTAAGGCTATGGTTTATATTTCCCTTCCACACGTTTGGGTTAGACCTTCACTGGAGTGACATTCATCCAATTCTTTGACAATCTTGATTGGGAATATTCTATCTATATTCAAGTACCTCTCTCCATACAGCAGACTCTATGCTTTGGAAAGTTTGAATCTGCATAAACTTTTACTGGCTTTTGGAAATAGAAAAGTAAAATTTATGAGAGTTCTTTTATATGACTATACAGCACGTGCCCCTAGGTGGCCTTTCATAAGTAGTCTACATAATGGATCTATAAGCCAAAAGATGATATTATTTGACTATACAGCCAATGCCCTTGAATGGACCTGCATAATTCAACTGCGTAATGGGTTTGTTAAATTGTGGTAACTTCACTCTTAGGAAATACTTCCTCTAATGCCTTTTAGCCCTTTTTTCTTATCATCCCTCAGATTCAAAATTTATTAGGTCATAGTTTACATGTTTTTCCCCATACTTGAATGTGGTAATATGTTTTTGAACAAATTATCAAGGAATTGAGTCAATTTTAATCCATTTGGTCAAAGCTATTTGACCTTAAACATTATACTTTTTATGTTCGACATGCATGAATTTAAACTGCCAATAAAAGACAAGGGAAATCTAAACAAAAGTCGAGTCCCAGCTCTCTAAACATACATTTTTTATTATTTAGGAAATATTGAGCAAAAAAAGATGCAAAGTTTGTGGGGTTGTTTGTATAATCCTAGAAAAAATCAATCTTTGATTACTAGGCCCATTGGCTTAGGTAAAATTAATTAAAACGAGTAGAAAGAGAATTAATGCATGAATAATTGAAGATGAAAGTATTTTTCATTGATGCACAAGAGTTAAAAGGACATCCACAGATTGGAGTCTCTTCTATTTTTCAATAATTACAAGAGGCTTTCAACATAACTCTTCATTTGATTCATGGTATCCCAAGCTTCATCAACAACCACTTGATGTTCATTCACTCGACCAGATTCACTCTTTTCACCTTGATGGAGTGCTTTATTGGAATCTGTAATGGATTTCATACCATTCGTTTGAACTCCTTCCAGTGAATTGTTAAGCTGGTCAAGTTACGCAGTAACGACATCTAACTGTTGTTGAAGATGCATCTTCTGGACAACTTTCTCCTTGACCTTATGCTTCAGCTCTTTCAGCTTTGCAGTATGATCAGCCTCATCTCAGGATACCACAACCTCTAATTAACCAATATTGGTCAGCAGCCACGCTCTGATCAAGTCTTGACGACACTTTTGCTCCTACTCCCTCCTTAAAATGACTTGTTTCACTGCGGTATGGATCTCTTGATATCCAAAACCAACAAGTCCTAGCATGAAAAATAGGTATGACAGTCATGGGATCTTCAAAGATAGCTCTTAAAGAGGCACTTCAGATATGATCTTCCATTTATTCTACCATGCCTTGCGATGTGAGAATTGGAGCTCCTTTTGCACCTCTGGTTCTGAATCAGCATCACTACCACAGGGGAGAATATAGTCTGGGATTAATGCACTTAAGGAAGTGCCCTATTCTTCTCCTTCCCCTTGAACCTTGGTACTTCACTCTTTATTCCCATTGGGGCTCATGATGAGGCTTCACCTCCGGATCTAGCCACTGAAATTGAAGGCCCTGCATAGTCAATTGATTGTTTTTTTAAGTTTCAAAAGATAACAAAAGTTGATTAATTGTATTAAAAATTAAGTACAACCATAAATATTATCATCTCTTACCTAATGGTAGATCATCATCATGAGAAGGCTTCTCCCCATATTTCCTAGCTTCAACAGGATTTTTAGGATGGGTTTCAGGAAGCTCTACAGGGTTAATCTTCACTTGATCTAGCATCTATGCAATGATAGGGTTGTCCATACCCCCTTCAAGCATCAGTAGATCAGTAGCCTGCTCAGAAGGAACAGAACATTTCAACCAATCATGGTCAGAGATGTAATAAGAAAATTTTAATATGATGGAGGATAACACTCACATCCAAAATCATTTAAATTTCATGGTAATTTAACATGATCTATAATTTCTTCAAAAGATTCACCAAGTTTCATCATTTAATCCAGTGATATCTCATATTCTTGGTTTGTCTTAATAGTGGGAGCATTTGATATGTCTTCTTGGTGACCCTCCTCATGAGGCCTCTGACCCCATACAGCTTCTTCAGAGAAAATTGCGTAGTCAATTGCAGTGGCTGCCAAATGTTCTGGTGCGGGTGTTGAACCTAAATCATAATAGAATGAAAGTCAGTTGATGTTTTCATTCAAAATTATATTAAGTATTGTTAATTTACCAGAAGCAGACTCTTCTCTCCTTGTAGTAGTAATGAGAGTATCCAGGTCAGCATGAATTGGCGACCATTCACCAGCACCCTCCGTTGTCCTTAGAGGAGGGCCATTCCTCTCCCTTAGAGGAGAAATTGAAGAAGACCCTGTAATCCTAAGAAATATGAGCAATCTTTTCACGAGTTAGGATTCATGAATATCCAAAGGACTTACCACTACTGATGAAGCATTTAGCTGTGGACTTCTTCCTTCGATGTCTTTGCTTCTTTTGATTTTTGGGTGTGTTGACATCGTCACCTCCAAATACAAGTATTGGATAGTGAAGAGCCCATTCTAACTCCTCATCCATGGCTTGCCGGCCTGGAGATACCTCGCCCGGTTCACGGGGAGATTAAGTGGCTCCAATAGCAGTACCATTAGGGCTATACTATGGTGAAGGGACCTCAGTAATTCATTTCTTTACAAGCTACCAGATAAAGAAAGTAATTTCCTTGAGTAACAATTCTTTAACTGAAATCAAATAGTAAAGAAAACAGGGAAAGAGACTCACATCTTCAGGAGCCACGTAATGGTGCCACTCCTCATCTATTGAAGCACCAATCCCCTCAGTGGTTCCACAATGCATCATTTCCTTCACCCGCTTGGTGATAGGAATGGAATCATCAGTGGCATATATGAGAATCTTCATCTCTCTGATGCAAGCCCGCAATTCGCTGAGGTTATCCTTGAAGCAGATATCAGTAGAAGCCCAAAGTTTCCCTACACCAGGGATATGTAACCCTTCACATAAGTCTAGCCAGGTGGTTTCAGCATCGCAATATAAACTCCGCTATGTCTGGACATCCTCTGGTCATAAATATTCAGCATATGCACCAGAAGACCGCGAGGAGGGTCCTACAATCTTGGACTTCAAATTGTTCCCAACTCCTGTAATCAGAGATAAAGAATAAGAAAATGAAACTTGTTTCTCTATAAAATAAGGGAGATTAAATTGCCTCAATGATATAACTCACCATTATTCGATGGATTAGGTCTCTTAATTCTGAAAGACGGATTATATCTGGCATGAGGAAATTTTGATGCATGTCGTGCCTAATCATCCCCATCCTGGGAATCTGGTGAATCAGCCCCAGGTGAGGAACCCGACGAATCAGCTCCGGGTGTGGAAGAGTCACCTTCCAGGCGAAGGGTTTCTTTCCTGAAAGTTCTCTTCTTTTTCCCCACCCAAGGAACCGGATGATTTAGTACCCCTTCATGGTATGATGCTACCTAGTTCTCAGTATACCATGTAGTCAAGTGACTCATCGCTCCAGCAACTGGAAGATCAAACACTGCCCTGGTCTTCTTCATAGCTGTCAGCAACCAAAATTGTTGGGAAACCATTGGGTTCTGCTCTGACCTGACATGCATAAGAGGGGATACAACAATCTGCTGCAGACACTTGAATTGGCGTGAAAATATATATGGAGCTTAGGCCTCACATATAATCTCTCCGTCAATTCTGGTGGACAATACACCATCTCTGCAAGCCAGCATGTAAGACCTCAATTCCAGGCTAGTTGTTACATCATCAAAAAACCGCCCGGTTGGCGGGTTTCCATAAGGAAAGAAAAGGAATTCCTTGAACATGCTCAGCCTCACCTTCATATCATAGGGGTTGAGGGAAAATGGAAAAATTCCAAAATATGCCTTCATTGATGGCCTGAAAGAAATTCTAGGAACCTTTACTCCACTTTGTATGGCGTATGTCCTGAAATGAGTGGCGATCCATCCCACAAAACTTGGAATAGTCCCACTAATCTCAAAGGAGACTTACCCATTGAGACATGGAGTAAGATCCTGTGAATCTTCACCAAAATTGGGGTGGCCAACCCAACCATTTTCCTCTCATTCAACTTGGCTGCAACAATGAAGGTCCCTGGCCTGACGCCTCCCTTCGAATCCCTAACTGGAATAAGATAAACGCTGATCCGCAAGGCTAAGAATCCCCCCAAATGGGTCTTTTCTGGGATTCTTTGATCCACTTCATACCCCCGCTTTTCAAATTCTCCTGCTTCTTGGGTTGACTAGAATGTGCCACGGTCACCCCTCTTCTCTGTTCTGAGGCAGCTGGTAGGATGCGTACAGGTGGGACCCTTCTCGTTCGTCTTGATAAGAAACATATCCATCCACTCCTCTAGATGAATATCCTTTCAAGAATGAGTTTTTGTGGCCTTTGAATTCTTGATCTTGTGGAAAATTTTCAATAATTCCAGATCCAAAGCCAGAGT
Source organism: Viscum album (assembly GCA_963277665.1). Classification (NCBI taxonomy): domain Eukaryota; kingdom Viridiplantae; phylum Streptophyta; class Magnoliopsida; order Santalales; family Viscaceae; genus Viscum; species Viscum album. Next base: position 419,766,713 of record OY728143.1, read on the forward strand.
CTTCTCCAAATCATTCCAAGTTTCCATGGGGGGATGAATTCATCATACATATCATCCAGAATTGGATCCCCTGAGATACTGTAGACATCCCACAAACTATTTCCTACTTCTCCATCAGTCAGATGGAATTAATTGGTTTCTGGGATCCATCGGATGATTAAATCTGGCAGGAAATTGTCTTTCCTATAGACATATGTTTTCCCAGCCCAGATGGCTTCATATATTGCGGCTCCATTCAGATCCTCGACAAAATCTGAACAAGTTTGTTGTACCAAATATGCCCACATCCAAGTTGGCTTCACACCTCCTCCAAAATAGAAGTCTCAACTCTTCTTCCAGCCTTTGGATTGATCTATCTGAGAATTTCAGAAGACTGATGGATAACAATGTGGCTACAGCTCAGGTTTGTGGGGTTTCAGATCTAGGTCACAAGGGATAAGATGCATTATGTAGGCCTTCTCCACTGTTCTAGCATTAACAAATGATCCTGAAACTGAAACATTTGCTAAAGAAAAGTTGGTGTAAGTCTAAAACCAAGAATACGGGAGATAGTTCTTTGGATCTAGAACGTTGACTCCTTGCAGATGACCATGGCCATATAAAGGAAATTAAATGATCTATGGGAAATTAACATGATACTTCTTCAAGTACTTGGACAAATCTGGGAGAGTGATGTCGCAGATATCATAATAATCATGACCAACGATGTTCATCATGTCATCAATCCATTTTCTAGCCAACTCATCAGCCGATCCAATTATTTTGGGAGCCATTGAATCTGCACAAAGATCAAATAATTAAATTTTAAGTAAGTTGGTTTTTCATAAAACATGTAAAAAAAATGAAAAAATGGCTAAGCCATTAAGGCGCGCAAATCTAAACTTGGCGCGCAAGTATAAATCAGTCTCCGAAGTTTTACCGCGCTAGTACTGGAGTGGAAGTCAAAAACAGACTGAGGAAGCATGATGCAACGAACAGAAGTGCGGACGAGTGGACAGCCAGACACCTGCGTGACGAGGGTGAAAAGCTTTGGAAGTTGGGTGCTTTGCGCAAGAATTATGCCCGTATATGTAGGTGAGGTCGTACCCCTGCGCGCTAAAACCTGCTAGCCAGAACAATACCTGCACACCTACTACTTGAGTGCCATGAAATCTTGTTTCTTGTTTTCCTCAGAGTCAAATCCTCCTTCCTTTTTCAGATCTGACTCTAAGGGGGGACTTTTGTGGATGCTCCTTTCCTTCATAGAGTCTAATGAATAGAAAAGGAAAATTCCTTAAGCACAAAGAGATTCATCCTTTGAAGTACATGAAAAATTGACAAAGGCATGTACAAGGAACCTTTTAAACTTGGGTCGCGCAAGTGACTTGTGCGACCTATTCTTTTTTTCCCAAGGTTCTCAGTGGCTTATAAATACCCCTGTGGGCCCCCCATTTCGAGGATGAATTTTCCAAAACTCAGATTCAAGCTCTGGTCACCTAAGTCTCTATCTGAAGTCTTCTGAACACTTCTAAGGTAATTCTTTACATAGAATGGATGCTCTAAAGAGGAAAAATAAGGCCTAAGAATTAAAACTCCTCAATACTTGCACGCTTAAGTATCTAGCCCTTTAAGGGAAGTGTTGATACGTGTGTGCCACCTTTCCCTCTCAAGGTAACTTGCACGCCACCCATCTGAAAGCCTCTAAGGATGATACTATGGGCTACAATTCAATGTCACCCAAGTATCACATCACATGTTCTTTGTCTCCCAAGTGAACTCATGTTGCGCAAGTATACTTGCACGATCAGGACTTGCGCGCCATACCAATACTTTCGTGCCTTCATCCAATTCACTTACATTCCTCAAATTCACCTCTTCTCTTTAAGATTTATCCTTCAAAACCTTTTTCAAAGACATTTATGGCATGGTTCCTTTTTTGTCCTCCTTGTCTGAAAGGATTTCTGTAAGAACCTCTCCCAAAACCACATGACTTACAAAATTTATGTCATCATGGTTAGGGGTTTCTTATATAACCTCATCCTATGAGATGGGAAGATCATTAACTTGGTCCTCCTACTCAAGAGTAAGTCCCAATTATATAATTTCCTTTCACTTTGGACCTCCTTTTCAGGAGTAAGTCCCAATCATAGTTCCCTTTAATTGTTCCTCCTTCTCAAGAGTAAGCCCCAAGTTACAAAACTATTTAACCTGGGAATCCTTATAAGAAGTAATCCCCAATCATAAGTTAAAGTCCCCATTTAATATGGGAATCAACCTTAGGAGTAATCCCCAAGTCCCCCTTAATTTGGGCCTCCTTCTCAGGAGTAAGTCCCAAGTTATATGTTCCCTTTAATTGGGCTTCCTTTTCAGGAATAAGTCCCGAGTTAAAATTCCAAATCTCCATAAATCACAAATAACTTTATGGAACCTACTTCTGGGATTCTTTCCTGAACTAAGTCCAAATATTCATTTACTTGGGAAGTCACACTTACATAATCCCCATGTCATTCCTTGTGACCGCATATCTCATGGCCCAAATTATCAGGTTTACTGATACCTCTTGTTTCTCACACCGAGCATGAGTCACGTGATCTTAGAGTGTAAAAGTAGCTACGACACATCTCTTTGGGCCATAAATCATACGTAAGCCCCACACTTCTTAATCGAAGTACGTGGACTTTGATCTCTTCCTTAAAAGTAGAGTACGTAGGAAGCCTTTATAAGGTTCAAGCCTGTCACCCATTAAATATTATTCATCCCATATGATGTTAATCTAATCTTAATTCCCAAACTACATGGGTTCAGATTCCTCTTTAACAAGGATAAGTAGGTAGCCCATCTGTGGGTACGATCCCAACTTTGAAATAATCATTGTCCTTCTGAATGACAATAAACTTCATGTGCCCCACTGAGTGGATTTAAAACAAGTATGGTCATCATAATGATCAAAAGATTTATATATAATGTATTGAAGGATACCATTGAATAAGAATATTCAATACATATTAATGATTCTCCATCGGTGAAGAACCTCAAATACCTATAAAATATTCTATAAATATCATACATATCAATCATTGATTTCCAAATCTAAAAGAAAACTCATTTTTATGCTTGGTAAATTAATAAGGATTCATGAACATAACTTAAATCTATATGAGAGTCCCATAGTAGAAAATAATTCCCCCCAAAAAGGTGTGATGAGTCGGACCTCCCATCCTCTCGACTAATGAAAATTCTTAAGCCTCATCAGTCCACAACAAATGGGCACCTACATTTGGAATGTAGGACCAAATATATATAGAATCATTGGATGTTTCCGGTTCTACGAATAAACCTGTTAGAAAATGATTGGAAAGTTTGAACCTTAAACAAACAAGGGAATCCTCATTTCCAGAAGAAATAAAAACTTAACCAACTTTTGAATATTTTCTTATAATAAAAACCCGCTATTTTGTCTCGTCTGTGAGATTAGAAGTAATCTTAATTTAGCTACTTCTATGAATATAATTTTGAAAATAAAAAGTACACAATTTTAATCATTATAATATTTTTTCTAATAATATTAACTTAATTTTTTGACCAAAATGATTAATGAAAGTGGTTAAAATTAATTATGGTGATTAAGGTAAAATTAAGCATAATAAAGAACTAATCCTTAATCTTAAAGGCCAAAATGACTTGAAAAATTGTAAAAACTACATTTTGTTCCAATAATTTGACTATACACTCTATTAGTTATAATTTTCTCAGTTAATGGGATATTAATAAAAGAAATTTCCCTACATAAAAAGTTGAGTAAGGAAAAAGACAAATGGGGAACTTCTCTTACCTTTAACATTTATAAAACATTTAGATATGTAAAAAACAATATTTTCCATTATAAATATAAGTTTCAATAAATGTTCTATTATTATCATAATAATTTATCAATAAAATTTATATAATACTTAGTTACTTAAAATTCTTATGAAATACCAACATAGTGATTATTTAGTTAATAATTAACAAAATCCAAAGATACTATAAATATTAAAAGTGAGGTATATTGTTTAAATTTTTGTCAATAGTTATTTTTAGATAAAAATATCATGTTAAAAACATATAAAAATATTATATTCTAATACAAATATTTTTTTTGATATTTTAATATTAAAATTTAATAAATAAAGTCAAAGTTGACATTAATATTATTTTACAATAAATGAAATTTTATTAAAAGATTTAAAATTAATAAAATAATATATTTTTCCAAGTAATTTTTAAGTGTTAATAAATACTGATTATGTTATATTAATAGACCAATTTACCTTTTATAATTAACATATTGACAGATATATTGTAAAAACTTTGTTAATATGGTTCGAGTTTAAGATGTATTTTAGCACGTCATATGTGCTTGTTTTAAAATTAATTTCCAAAAAAATGAAATTTTAATTTTATAAATTAGATATCATATTAATAATTAAGCGGATATATATTATATAATAAATCAAACTTTGGTTTATTCTTAATGGTTAACCTAATTAGATCAGGAAACCAGATGCTTAAATAAAAACCAAAATGTTAAAATTAGATAATCTTAGAAGTTAAGGTACCAAATTATTAAAATGTACATATTTTTTTTGTGGTGTAGGTTTTAATCTACCATTGTTACCCTTAAATCCATTATTTATCCATTTTTAGGATCTTTTGGTAAGGTAGATCTCCCATTAAGGAATACCTTTTGGTATTTACAAGAGTGTCACTCCCCCTCCACTATAAAAAGGAGATCACTCTCCCAATTATTTACACCTCTCAAACCAATTTGGTTTGAACAATACCTACCCAAATAATCTCCAAAAACACCTAACCTACTTTTATATTCCTCCCTATAGGAATAAATAAATCTGATGAATTCCTTTGGTGAAAACCAGATGTAGTTACCAAATTAAGAGGCAACGTCTTCTCTCAAGATCTCTAGTTTCATTTCCATTATTGTTGACGCTTCCTTTCATCACATTGTTTGAAGGAATGGAAAGGAAAAATGACTTATCACAAAGTGATTTATACTTTGAAGAAAAAAATCAAAAAACCGACAAAGGAATGAAAAAAGAGTCAAAGGACCTAGGGTCGCGCAAGTTTCCTTACTGTCGCACAAGTATACTTGTGCGCCGCCTAATGGTCGCGCAAGTGACTTGCGCGCCCTAAGTTATAACTGCCCTGGGTCTTCTCCAGCCTATAAATAGACACTATGGGCCCCCCATTAGGAGAGGATTTTTTCCAGAATTCAGATAGAGAGCTCTGAATGCCCAAGTCTCTTCTTCAAGTCTTCTAAACACTTCTAAGGTAATTATTTACCTAGAATGGAAGGTCTAAACAAGAGGAGTAAGGTCTAAGTGTTAGAATTCACTAACACTTGCACAACTAAAGTGTTTTACCCTTAAGGGATATGAAAATACTTGCGCGCCTCCTTACCTACTCATTAAAACATGTGCGCCCCTCTTCTGGAAGTACCCCAGGATAATTCTAAAGGCTTTGGTCAAGGATCGCCCAAGTATTACCCTACTGGTTAACAATCGCGCAAGTAACCATGTGCCGCGTAGGTATACCTGTGTGCCCAGGGAATTGCGTGTCCACACAGTACCTGCGCGCCTACCAGGACATGTGTGCCCCTGTCTTTTTGGGTTCCTTTTCTTCCCATTACACCTCTCTTATACCATTCCTCCTCTCCTATTCAAGATTCAGTCTTCAAGACACTCTTCAAAGACATTTATGGCATGATTTCTTGATTTGAATTCCTTATCTAAAAGGATCTCTGTGGAAAATATCTCAAAACCTAGTGATTTACATATCTTTATGTAACTAAAATTAGAGATTTTATTCATTAAACCTCATCCTTTAAGATGAGAGAACCCTATTCATGGGCCTCCTTTTCAAGAGTAAGCCCCAGTCATAATTTCCCTTAACCTGGGCCTCTTATTCAGGAGTAAGCACTAGGTCCTCATTAATTTGGGAATCCTTTTCAGGAGAAAGCCCCAAGTCCCCTAATCTGGGCATCCTTTTCAGGAGTAAGCCCCAATCTTAAAATTCCCAAATATGGGCATCCTCTTCAGGAGTAAGCCCCAACCATAATTTTCTTAACTTGGACTTCCTTTTCAGGAGTAATCCCTAGTCTAAAATATGGGCATCCTCCTTAGGAGTAATCCCCAAGTCCCTTAATTTTCAAATCCATCTAACATGGGCCTCCTTTTTAGGAGTAATCCCCAGTCATAATTTCCCTTAACCTGGGCCTCCTTTTTAGGAGCAAGCCCATGTCTTAATTTCTCTTGACCAGTCATAATTCCTTTTGATCTGGGATTCCTTCTCAAGAGTAAAACCCGATTATAAGTCCCCTCATAACTTGGGCGTCTTCCTTAGGAGTAAGCCCCAAGATTAGAGTATCCAAATATCCATGAATCATATATACCTTTATGGATCCTGTTCCTGGATTTCTTCCCTGAAGTAAATCTTAATCTTCATCTGATTTGGGCAGTCGTACACACATAATCCCCACATCCTTGCATCCTTCGTGGCAAAATTGTCTGGTTTCACCAATACCTCTTGTTTCTCACACCGAGAATGACTCATGTGAGCTTAGAGGGTAAAAGTAATCATTAAATATTTACTTTGAGCCATCAATCATGCATAAAAATCATACTCCCTTTCTCGAACTACATGGGTTCTGATTCCTTTTCGAAAATAAAGGATACGTAGGTAGCCCATCAGCAGGTATGATCCCAACATTTAAATAATTCATGTCCTTATGAATGAAAATAAAATTCAAGTGCCCACTGAGTGGATTTTAAACCAGTATGGTCATAATAATGACCAAGAGACATTTATGTATTGAAGGATACCATTGACTAAGAATCTCTAACAAATACAGATGATTCTTCATCGATGAAGAACCTCAAATACATATAAATTATTCTATGAATTTCCTACATATCAATAATTGATTGTCAGACTAAAGGAAAGCTCATTTTATACTTGGTAATGTAATAAGGATTCACGAACGTAACTTAAATCTATAAAGAGAGTCCTAGAGTAGACAATAATTCCCCTAAAAGGTGTGATGAGTCCGACCTCCCATCCACTCGACCAATGAAAATTCCTAAGCCTCATCAGTCCACAACTAATGAGTGCCTACATTTGCAAGGTAGGTCCAAATGGATATTGAATCATTGGATGTTTCTGGTTCTACGAATAAACCCGTTAGAAACCGATTGGAATGTTTGAACCTTCAATCAATGAGGTCATCCCCAATTCTAGAGGAAACAAAAAATGGTGAACCCGATGTGAATTCTTAACCAAGTTAAAATGATGTTTTGCCTATTTGTTAGGCCCCTATTTAAAACAAAATGAGAGGGCCAACAAAGAAAATCTTTGACATATGTGCTCATCCAAAAGATGTAGTGGCTGAATTTATCTTGGTTACATCTGTTATATCAAATAGGAACTCTTTTCCAAGATTTTCTGCATTCTAAGAAATGGATGCCCTCAAGTTCACACCTGTGAATTCCTCTACAGCAAATGCCACTGCTGATACTTTTGCTGGATCATCGTCTACTCTCAGGACGACATCACCTACTCAGCATCTTCAATGCTGGGTATCAAATGTGCTGGTTAAGGAGTACCATCAACACGGTACCATTCCAACTCTGGAGGCTGCTCGACAAGCCCTCCAAGTGTAAAATTATCCCTAGTCATACGGACAGTGATTACCAATGATCACGAAGCAGGCGGTGAAAACTACCGGCTCCAACTGTTTCAGGTCGTTATCCCCAGAACGCAATCACCATTCACTCCCATATTCTGGGGATGTGAATGAGCAGGTGCCTCAGGGCCTTAATTCAAGGAAGAAGGAGTCCTTCCCGAGGGCTCCCATCAACAATCGCTGCCAGACTTGTGCAGTAGTGCGTCCTCAACATGATGAGGGTGTCGACTCCAGGCGTTTGGCTCATGTTCCTCGAACCCGAGCAAGCAAGACGAATCGCCAGAGGTCTGGCCAAAAGTGAGCAGGTTCTCATCTCTGCTATATCTGGAAAAGTACACCAACCTAACTTGGTGGAAAACAATGAGCGGGCACATAAACCCATCCGTTTTAATTCTGCTGTCTAGCAGACTCATCTAGAAGCATCACGCCAATCCCGCCAGGCAATTCCGGCAGAGTACTATAAGCAAGAACATACACCTATTCATACATCATCAACTAGTCAGCAGGCTCATCTAACTACATAGGATGGATCTCGTCAACTACATTTGGAAAAGTACAATCAGCAGGCACATACACCTGATAGTATTGATCAAGCCTACCAATAGTCTCGCTTGGTAGCACTCAGAGATGTTAGTTGGAAAGCTCCAGTGACAAAAAGGATGCAGACTCAACTTTCTTCCCCCACACATGAGTACTGCCAGGATTCAATAATAGGAAAAGGAGGACAGGAGCAGGCACATACACCTTATCCAAGCCTGGAATGGAAGTATATCCCCGTTATGGCAGCTGAAGTCACCAAGAATATTATATCAATGGTGAAAGAGAAGAAGAAAATCCCTGCTCATATTCTGGATGCTTGCCAGGATATTATAACAGCTTTAGTAACATCTCAGGGAAAGACACATAAATCTATCCCTACCAGTGGAGTGACACATCAACAGTTCACTCTGGAACAGACATACATATCTGTTCCAGTCTAAGAGGGTTGTGGGGCATACTCCCCCATATCATACGGACAACCAAGTCAGGCACATACACTTCATTTGAGTAGAGATCGTCAGCCTAACCTAGACATCTCTATTGATCAAGCACATACACCTGCTCAGAGCAGCCACTTTTGTCAACATGTGGTTTCCAAGGTGAGTAAGAAGGCATCTAGGAAGAAGACCCACCCAACACAGTCAAGAGATCAAGAGCCAATATGTAACAAGGACTTGCTCGATGCTGGATTTCCTGAATCCCTCATACAATTATCTGTTGGAATCCAAGATTTTACTCCCTCATTTACCAATAATGGGAACATTAATTTCAAAGGTCTTCAACAGAAACTTCCTCATGAAGGCTTGCTTCATGACAATTTAGTTGATATTGAAGTTTCATCTTCAGATGAGAGCTACAATAACCCTCTATGTGTCCAGAAGACCAAGGAGCAATAGATCTCATCTTTTGCTGTAACCCACAATGGTGGTCCTCCCCATGATGATGAATTTCGCTGCAAAAGTCCTCTCCACAGTAGTGAAGCACATTGGCAGGAAAATGCTCCAGTAGACAATGTAGTGCTGAGAAAGACCTCTTATCTTGAGGCACTTGCAAATGTGAAACCAGTCATGTCTGAAGCTTTATCGCTAGCAGGTGAAATACTTTCTCAACAAGAAGATAGCCCAGGGTGTAGGTCATTCTCCAAACCACCCCTAAGTCATGCATCTTCTAGTTTGATCCGTGATTTCTCTACCAATCTTGTTGAATCTGATGAATCAATAAGGAAGAACCAGCTTTGGTCAAATAAGGTAGAAGAATCTTCATTGAATGATAAAGAAGAAATGTTGAACATGAGAAAACAACTGGAAAAATGAGAAGTTCTAGTCATGTTTTGTCTCTGGATGACTCTCAGTATGACATTCCAGAGATGTTGATGGAATATGGAATTCATGATATTCGTCTTAACATATGGAAAAATCTTTGTCAGTTGAAAAAGAAAGTATTATCTTATGATTAATATGAAAATCATCTTAAGATAATAGAAGGATTACAATGCCAGATTGATTTGGTATCTCTATCAGTCTCTTGATATCCAATGGCTGAAAAGCAGCAGAGATCCCTTCAACGTTATTGCCTTAGTGCACTAGGAAGATTGCGCTAGTTAATTGCCAATTCCCCATCTGGTATTCATGTTAGAGGATGTGGTGTTCATGGAGAACTACATTTCACTATACTATCTAGTCAGCAAAGCCCACTGAAAATGGTCTCATGCAATGTTATTTACTATGGCTGACCACAGTCAATGGGTTTTGTTTGTAATAAAAAACTTTCTCAAGAAAAAGCTTTAACTAGTTCCTCTCAAAATGAAGAATACAAAGAACAAGTTGTTGAATTACTCCTGTATCAAGAAAATGAGAATATTGAATAGTCCTCTCGTATAGAGAAGGCACATCATCAAGTGACAGAAGTGTCATAAATAATCCAACGGTCTTTTTAGTCGGGTGATAAAAGTGAATGTCGATTGATGCATCTAGCTAATTTCCAGACTAAGGTCTGCAAGATCTGGAGAGATTTAGAGAAATTATCATACATAGCATGTCAAGAGACACCCCAGATTTCCAGACTGGGGACTCTATTAACCTAACCCTCAGAATCAACAAATAAGATTCGAGGAGTTGAGAAAAGGCAGCAGGAACAGCCCTAGTCCAACGGACTGGGGAATTTTTCAAATCCTCAATCCCTCCCTCAAAGAAAGTCGATCTTTTCTCAATTGGGGAAGAAGCTACAAGAGGAATGAAGAGCCAAATTATTAGGAGAGTCTCTCCAAATTACGGTTCATCAATAAGTTCCTGAGGGATCAAACCAATGAAAGGAAATGTCTCATCAGAGAAATGGAAGTAGACAATATCACATAAATTCTGATAGAAGGGATGCAATGCATTGTGCGTCAATTAATGTCATCAATGCCATTGTTGCTGATCCACCAAATGAGGCTCACTCAAAGGGATCATATAAAGAGGTTCATGTTCAAGAAGTTGTACGCACAAACACAAATGAAGAAGGTGTGCATACACGAAATCAAAGGTTTTCCCAAAATCAGGTGTTTCTTCAAATAACCCACTTCCCCCTCTCTGAAAAGGGATCAAACAAGGGGAAGGGAAATAACCAGGTTACATATCCTTCCTCTGGAGAAGGCCAATCGCTCTCACTAGAGAAATGATTTTCACAACAAGAGGAAGAAATGAAGGAACTAAGGAGGTTGAACGCAGAACTACTTCAAGGTAGTCTTCCTCCTAAGCGTGCTGGAGTCAGTCAGCCAACGAAATTTGTTGCAGTTACTAAGCTGGATCAAGAATATCCTCCTCTATCAGTACACCCTCACAGTTCTAATCATACGGGTCAAGTGCAACAACAATTGGTGGTGCCACCATCAGTTGCACTACCAGCCACCACATCTGTACCAACTCCAGTTAATGCACCTGCCCAAGTCCGAGTTCAACCGGTTGTTTCTCAAAAGTTAATAACTACCATTGAGTCATTAATAGCTCGGTTGGAGACTATGGAATTGAATCGTGTGCAGGTTCAACCAAAAAAGAGATCTTACCCTAAATGGGTAGATTCAATCCTTCCACCATCCAGTTTTCGGAACCCTGTATTCCCTATTTTCAATGGATCAGGCGATCCTGAACAGCATTTGACGCATTACGTGTCTTGTTGCGATCCTATGATGGGAACTCTAAAACAAAAAGAAGCAGTGAAACTTATATTCTTCATGCGAACCTTGCAAGGACTAGCTTTTGTTTGGTACACAAACTGGAGATCACGGTCAATTACCGGGTGGGAAGATCTTTGCCAAAAATTCCTTCTTCAGTTCAGCTCAACATTGCCAAAGACAATAGTTTTTTATCTTACAAACTGTAAGAAAAGGGAGAATGAAAGGGTTTCAAATTTCATTGCTTGCTGGAAGGGATTAACATATTCCCAAATCTTAGTACTCCCCCAGGAAGAACTATTGCCAATATGTGTGGCAAATTTGCATGACGAATTACACACGCCGTTGATTCCTGTGAAATACACAGGAGGGTTTCAAGACCTTACTTCCATCGCTCAACATATTGAAGATTCTTTTATAAAGACTAAGGATAAGGCTCGTATAATTCCATCAGCTCTAGGAAGGACAATGGTTAAAGAAGAGACTGCTACAATTATGCTTAAACAAGCACCTTTACATGATTCTACATCAAAACCTTCATATTCTCAAAGGGCTCCACCTCCTGAGAGACGAAAACGAAGGTCGTTTCATCAAGATAATCAAATAGATCAAAGATGAAAACAATTTGAGGATCTGCAGAGCAAAACATACTCTTTCTGAAATGAAAAATTTCCTGGTTACTTCATTTCGGCCCTGGAAAATAATTTGGTTTAGTTTCCAAGGCCCAAAAGGCCAAACAAGGAAGGAGATGAAGACCATCCCAATTATTTCCCCTTTCATCAAATGTTAGGGAATCCCATCCAGGAGTGTTTTGTATTCAAAGACCTCTTGCAAAAGATGGTCGACTCGGGACAAGTCAAATTAAAAGGTTCTTCAGCTCAAGTAGCATGTGTTACTGCTACAGTTCCAGAAGAGGAAGGTGACTGGCAAGAATTTAAGAAACAAATGCACAAAAATATGATGATTGGATGGTCAGAAAGATGATCAACCGAACTCATGCTATTTTGCGAACACAATTGAAGAAACCAATTGTGCCTTCTGCCATGATTGCTGCAGCAAAACTCTCTTTATCAGAGGGAAAATTCTCAAAGAAATGACATGATTCAATGAATGAAAATGAATCAGAAGAAGATGAGTATGTGTCAAAGCCTATGTTGTATTTGACTCTAGCAGATTTCATGCCATATACTTCAAAGCAACAGGCACCGCACCACCAAATAGAACAACCTAAACATGCTAATCAGGCAGAGTCTTCATCAGATGAAGAGTTGATTTTCAGTTCTGTTAATATGATTCAATTAACAGATCCATATGCCAGTCGTAGTTTCGATATTGATGAGCCCAAATTCCCTATATCAAATAGTGGAATCAGAGGAAGTTCCAGAGACTCAGGATACATGGGAAGACGTGGATCATTCAGAGGCCACTATTCCAATTCTACCCCTGCTAGAACTGTGTAGGAAGAAGAAAGTCGTGGCAGAGCCCTTCAGAGAGCTCAACAAGAACATGGAAGTTCTTCCACCAATAACAAATTTAGTCCTCGCATGGTTATTCTGGAAGATCGGTTGAGGTTCTATATTCTTCCTCTCAGTAAGTAAATGGATCTAATCGGTCTAATCCTCCAAATCCAGGAATATTGACAATTCCTATCTGGATACAAGATGCCTCAATATCCAAAGCATCAGCTTCCAAGGCACCTGCTAAACCACATGTTCTTGTTGGGAAATGCAGACCTATAGATCAAAAGTATGATGTATTGAAACACTTGGCCCATGTACCTGCCATGTTATCAATTCTGGATGCTTTTCATATATCAAAGGATCTTTGGGAGGCAGTCATCAAGGCTTTGTCAAGTCCTCAAGAGTTTGAAACTGAAATTGCTGCAGCTGAAGTCTATCACATAGAGAATAATCTTGCGGAATTCCATGCAGTGATATCTTTCACAGATGAAGATGAAGATAATGTCGTGCATGGACATATTAAATGAACAAGAACCACTGGGTGGAAGATACACTCAGAACACAGTTTGGAGATCTTGTATCCAATTCAGATTTCATGGTTGTTGATCAAGACTTAGCCTTTAACATCTTGCTTGGAAGACCCAGGCTACATCAACATGCAGCTATCCCTTCATCATACCATTAATGTCTCAAATATTATTTTGATGGTCATTTTGGGACATTGTATGGTGATAAGGCCCTGTTAAAGACATGTGAATCTCAATATATTGAGGCAGAATTCTATCACATGAAGGGAAGGGTGAAATACGCAACAAAGAGATTACCAAAGTTAATGATCTGTATGGTTTGGAAAAGATTCCAGTAAACCCATTAGCACATGTGAGTATAGATTATGTGTTGCCTATCAATAAAATTGATAGGATAGACCCAAATAAAAATACTCTTATGGAAAGACCCATAATGTCAATTACGGAAATCGATCCAGACAACATGGGAGAAATTGGTGATCCACCAAGAAATGATGAAAGCTCAAATGGAAATGTCTTCATTTCATCTGCTGAAATCCAGCAAGTCTATACTTCCCCAATCAGGCCATGGAAAGTTATAGCAATGTCAGAGGTAAACAATGATGTTGATTCTCAATCCATAATCTCCTCTTTATTACCCAAAGAATACCCTTCATCATCAATCGGGTAAGAAATGGAATCTTCTTCTTCAAGATGTTCAAATTTTGACATCTCTTCTGATCATGAAAATTCTGCTTGATCATCTACTATGCAAGTGGAAACAGAGGAAATAAATCATGTTGAAGAAGAAGAGGAAGATCTCAGGGTTGCTCCTCTAGCATTTGAAGAGGGTATCTCTACCACTGTGGATGAACTCAGAGAAATCAATCTGGGTACAAAAGAAGATCCACGCCCCACTTTAATCAGTGCAGCCATGACTCTTGAAGTGCAAGAGATGTATATTTCCTTTTTAAAGAAAAATCGAGATATATTTTATTGGATATATACATAGATTTTAGGACTTGATCTTGGTGTTTCCACTCATCATTTGGGATTTCCAGAAGAAGATCGAGGATTCAAACAAGCTGCTAGAAGAACACACCCAACCAATGCTTATGAAATTGAGGCTGAAGTGGATAAGTTCATCAAAGATAACTTCTTCAGAGAAGTTAAATATCTCAATTGGTTGGCTAATATTGTACCAGTGAAAAAGAAGAATGTGAAAATTAGAGTTTGAATTGATTTCGGAGATCTTAATCATAATTTTCTTAAGGATGATTTTCCATTTTTGATTACAGAAATCTTGATTGATGCGACAACTGGATATGAAGCGCTCTCCTTCATGGATGAATATTTCAGATATATTCAAATCTGAATGGCCCCAGAATATGAGGAATCCACAGCCTTCAGAGCCCCTCAGGGTGTGTTTTTCTATTGGGTAATGCCCTTCGGCCTAAAGAATGCAGGCGCAACATATCAGCATTCCAGGCATAGTATTTTCAAACCCTTTCTGGGAATGTTTGTTGAATGTTATGTGGAAAATTTTGTGGTCAAATCCATCAACATTATAATCACTTAGCTGATTTAGAAGTCATATTCCGCAAGCTTCAACAATATAATTTGAAGATGAACCCCTTAAAATGTGCTTTTGGGGTAACCTCAGGAAAATTTCTCGGCTTTGTTGTATGCCTTCATGGTATTGAAGTCGATCATGGGAAGATAAAGTCAATACTTGGTATGTCACCTCCTCAAAAATTGAAATAATTAAGAGGAATTCAAGGACACTTAGCCTATATTCGGCGTTTCAGCGCCAAATTTGGCAGGCAAAAGTTTACCCTTCACCAAATTGATGAAGAAGGGAGTCACTTACTAGTGGACTGAAGAATGTCAAGAAGCATTCGATATTCTCAACAAATACCTCTGGAGTCCACCATTACTCATGCCACTTGTTTAAGGATGACCACTTATCCTCTATGTGACAGCTTTATAGCAATCATTGGGTGCCTTTCTTGCTCAGAAGAATGATCCTGGGAATGAAAACAGCCTCTACTACCTCAGTCGGACTATACTTGAAGTAGAAACCCGGTATTCAAGTATTGAGAAGTGCTTCCTAGCATGAATCATTGCAGTTCAAAAGTTGAGACACTACCTGAAACATCACAAGGGCCAATTGGTATCTCGCAATAACCCTCTCAAATTCATCCTTAGTCGTCCAATGCTTATAGGACGTCTGGAAAGGTGGGAAGTTATTTTGCAGCAATTCGACATTCCGTATGTGTCTCAAAAGGAAATAAAGGGCCAAGCTCTGGATGATTTCTTTGCTGAACACCCTTCGGTGGAAGACACATCTTCAGATATTGAACTCCCTGATGAGGAAGTTTTCTCTATTCAAGAAAGTCCTCTGGCATGGGAAATTTATTTTGATGGTGCTTCCAGAAGTCCAACAGGGAGGAAAATGGAAAATCCTAAATTCAACAAAGTTGGCTTAGGAATTGTGCCTATTTCTCCAGAAAAGGCAGTGTTACCTTATTCCTTCTTATTTTGGGAAGGTGGTACAAATAATGCAGTGGAATACCAAGCTCTCATTGTGGGATTAGAGTTGGCACTTCACGCACATGTGAATCACTTAAAGGTAAAAGGCGATTCAGACCTGGTAATCAAACAAGTCAATGGGGATTATGCAATCAAAAAAGAAGAACTAATCCCTTTGTATTATTACGTCAGAGAGTTAATGGTGGAGTTTCCTTCAGAACCAACATTTTCTTATGTCTCAATATCACAAAATGCCCAACTTGATGCACTGGATAATATAGCCACAGCTCTTCCAGATCCAAATCAGGACGAGACAACCATCAGTATTGCCCACCGTCATGCAATTTCAACTTATGTTCGAATCAGAATAGAGGAAATTAATGAAATTAGTCCCATTCCTGAACCGTATGGTCGTACTACAGGATGGATGTCACCTATCAGGGAATACCTTCAAAATGTAACACTTCCACCTGATAGAGCCTGGAAAGAACAAATCTGGCGATATGTGTTTAAATTTACTCTTTATGATGGCCCAGATCACCTAGAGAAAATTCTCTACAAGTGTGGTTTTGATGGAGTTCTCTTCAGATGCATTGATGGTGAAGAGACAATGGCTATCATGAAAGAATTGCATGCAGGAGTCTGTGGTGCCCACCAGTCTGGCCATAGACTGTCTGATCAGATTCGAAGTCTTGGATAATTTTGGCCTTCAATGATACAATATTGTGTTTATTTCACAAAGAAGTTTCATTTATGCCAAGTACATGCCAACTTCATTTATCAACCTCCAGAGTTTCTTTATACAGCTAAGTACTCGTGGCCATTTTCCACATGGGGAATGGATATGGTGGGACCATAACCTTCAGCTACGGCTAAGCAGTTTAAGTATATTCTTACTGCTACTGTTTTCTTTTCCTAATGGGCAGATGAAATACCTCTTAAGGACGTCAGTTCTAAAACAATTGTTAGCTTCATCAAGTCTAACATCATTACCAGATTTGGTGTCCCTCAAACCATATTGACGAACAATGGCAACAAATTCTATTCATCCGAGGAGAAGAAGTTGTATCAAGAATACAACATCAAATCCAACCATTCATCTCGGTATCATGCAGCGACCAATGTCCATATAGAAGCCTTCAAGAAGACTATTTCAAATATACTTCAAAAGATAGTGGATAAAGATAAGAAATCATGGCCTGATAAACTCTTTCATGCTTTATGGGCTTATCGGACTACCACCTGCACTGCAATGCAGTCAACTCCATATTCACTGGTATATGGAACGGAAGCCGTCTTGCCCATTGAAGTTCAATTTCCTTCGCTCAGAGTATCCATTTGTGATAAATCATCAATATATTAACAATATCAAAAGATATTGGATGAATTGGAATAGTTAGATGAGAAAAGATTGTGCACCCTACACCACTTGGAAGTCTACTAGAATCGAATAGCACGAGCTTTCAACAAAAAAGTTCATCTTCGTTCATTAATTCAGGGAGAATTGGTATTAGTTCTCAGAACTCCAATGATACCAGGAATGAAACCTCCCAAGCTTGAGCCAAAATGGGAAGGACCTTATTCAATACATAAGGTCTATTCCAATGGAGCTTATTCTTTAATCTCAATGGATGGATAACTCATCACTACTCCAACCAATGCCGGATTTTTTAAGAAATATTTTTTATAAACACAAAATACATCATCCTCGGTCCATACATATAACCTTAAAATATTTGTAAAAATTTCGTCCCACACGACATTAAACTGTGAAAAAGTTCCCTAATTTGTCCAACATGACGTTGAATCGTGTCCCCCTTCATCATCCTTGCTATATGACGTTAAACTATATAGAAGTCCCTGAAATCTAGCATGACGTTAAACTACATAACCAACGGTCCATGTATATGAACTTAAACTATTGGCACTTACGTCCAACATGATGCTAAACTGTATCGTCCCCTTTTCATCCAACATGATGTTAAACTATGAGAAAGTCCCTAATACGTCCAACACGACGTTAAATGGTGTACTCTTTTGTCCTTACTGCATGACATTAAACTCTACAGTCCTCTTTTTGTCCAACATGACATTAAACTGTTTTGTCACTATCGTCCTAACTACATGACTCTAAACTGTACAGAAAGTCCTTTGATACGTCCTACATGACATTAAGCTGTACTTTTTCCCTGCTTCATGACACTAAACTGTGCAGCACCAATAGTCCTAACTGCAATAATTTAAACTGCATAGTCCTTTTATATGTACTGCATGACATTAAACTATGCATCATTAAGGTTGTTGTTACCTCTTGTTTCTCACACCGAGTATGACTCATGTGAGTTTAGAGAAATTTTCAACCATAACACCCTCTCTGGGCCACTAACCATGCGTAAGTCCCAACATCATTTTTAGGTCGTTGTCCCCAAGAACAACATGATCATTAATTCATTCTTTAATTGAACTACGCGTACTTTGATCGTTGCCTTCTAGGCTGGGTACGTAGGCAACCTCCCAAGGTTCAAGCCCAAAACCAATCGCTTCCCATCGGTTCACCTCCATCTCATACGATGTTGATTCGTGAAACCGTCCCCAGAATCAATATCTTTACATTGGTTCACTGTCGTCCTTACTATATGACGTTAAACTGTATAGAATTTTTTGTCCTGTATGAAAATAAACTACAATATTCTTTGATACCCTAACTTGAGAGAGAATCATTATTTACATTGATTTTTCAATCATGTTTCATTCCAAAGACTACGTGCATACATGGCAATGCCCAAACCTTTTATCTTGGGTTAAGCCATCATTGCACTAAAGTCCCCTTTCACCCTTCACATGTATGAACCAAATTTGTACATAGGGAATTTATAGAACTACGTGGAATTGATTCGCATCCTTATGGGATACGTAGGAACGTTCGAGTGTCCCGCGAATCCAGCCCCAAGTCTTTTGGGCCTAACCCCAAATTTCAATTTCAGTCCCATGGCTGAAAAGTCCCCATGAAAACACACACTGTGTATTTCTTATAAATGGTCCAAGCTCTATGACCCTAAACTGAGATATCCTATCCTTTAGTCCCGCATGACATTAAACTGTAGTTCAAGAACTATGTATGGCTTGATTCCCATCCTTATGGGATACGTAGTGAAGTCCAACATTTCAATTAAGGATCTAGCCACCACATGATTATGGTTATCATTGATCTGTGTATCTCTGCATGCATTGGACAATACCCATATTTATGTGTCATAATCCTAATCTTGAATAGTTGTTGATCTTGATAACCCTTTTCTTGACTTATGTTCCCAAAATGTCCAATTTTTGAGAATTCTTTTACTTGACCATGCAACACATGCCCTTAGGCGGCCTTGCATAAATAGTCTATATAACAGACGTGTCAGCCAAAAGATGCTATTATTTGACTATGCTACCAATACCCTTAGCCGGCCCTGCATAATTCAACACCCTAATGGGTTTGTCAGATACTAGTAACTTCATTCTTGCGAAGAAAGCCTCTATTGTTCTTATTGGTCTTATCAAAAATATGTAAGGATCCAAAAAAAATAGTTATCCTTAACATATTTATTTCATGTTCTTTTTCATGATATGAAAGTATTCAAGTCTATGGTTTATATTTTCCTTCCCTACATTTGGGTCAGACCTTCGTAGTGGTAACATTCATCCAATTCTTAGACAATCCTATTTGGAAATATCTTCTCCATATTCAAGTACCTCTCTCCATATAGAAAACTCTCTACTTTGGAAAAGTTGAAACCCCATAAACATTCATTGGCTTCTTAGCAGTAGAAAAGTAAATTTCTGAGAGTTATTTTGCCTGGCTATGCAGCACGTGCCTTTAGGCGGCCTTGCATAAGTACTCTACATAACAGAACTGTCAGCCAAAAGTTGCTATTTATTTGACTATGCAGCCAATTCCCTTAGGTGGCCCTATATAATTCAACCCCATAACGGGTTTGTTAAATAATGGTAACTTCATTCTTGGGAACTACTTATTCTAATGCCTTTTAACTCTTTTTCATATCATTCCTCAGATTCATATTTTCTTAATTCTTAGTTTACATATTTTCCCCCATACTTGAGTGTGGTAAAATATTTTCAGATAATTTTTCAAGGAATTGAGTCAATTCTAATTCATTAGGTCAAAGATATTTTGAACTTAAACATTATCCTCTTTATGTCTGAAATCCATGACTTTAAACTGCCCACAAAAGACAAGGGAACTCTGAATAAAAGTCATGTTTCATCTCACTAAACATACATTTTGTATGATTTAGATAATATTATGCAATTAAGAGATTCAAATTTTGTAGGGTTATTTATAATAATCCTAGTAAAAATCAAACTATGATTACTAGGCCCATTGGCTTAGGTAAACTTTAAAGCTGGTAGCAGGATAATACGTGCACAAGTGATTGAATATGAAATCAATCTTTCCATTTGATGCACAAGAATTAGAAGGACATCCACAGATTGGAGTCTCTTCTCTTTTACAGGAAATTACAGGTGGCTGTCAACAAAAGTCTTCACTTGATGAACAACATCCCAAGCTTCATCAGCAGCTACATGAAGCTCATGCACCCAACCAACTTCACTCTTTTCATCCTGATGGAGTTCTTACTTGGAATCCATGATGGATTTCAGACCATTCGTTTGAGATCCCTCCGGTGAATTATTGTGTTGGTCAAGTTCCCCAGTAACAACATCTAACTGTTGCTGAAGGTGTATCTGCTGGACGACTTTATCTTTGATCTTATGCTTCTGCTCCTTCATCTTGGCAGCATAGTCAGCCTCAGCTCGGGATACTGCAGCCTCAAATTCACTGATGTTGGCTGATAGCTTCACCCTGGCCAGATCTTCATGGTACTTTTTCTCTTGTTCCCTTCTTAAGATGACCTATTTCACCGTAGCATGGATCTTTTCATATCCAAAACCACAATATCCTAGCATGATTAACTGGGACGACAACCGGGAAATCTTTGATGACATCTCTTCGAAAGGAACCTCAGATATGATTTTATATATGTTGTTCCATGCCTTGCGTCGTGAAAAGCTGAGCACCTTAAGTACCTCTGGGTCTGATTCGTCGTCATCATCACAGGGGGCATGTAATCTGGGATTAATGCACTTAGAGAATTGCCCCATTCCGCTCCTTCCCCCCTGACCTAAGCTTCTTCACTTTCTATTCTTATTGGGGTGGAGGCTGAGGCCTCACCTCCAGATCTAGCCACTGCAATTGATGGCCCTACATAATCAATTGAAATCTTTGGTTAGTTTCAAAGGATAACAAAAGAATCAGTTGTCTTTAAAATTAAGTACAATCACAAATATTGTTATTCCGTACCCAACGGTAGATTAGAAACCTGAGAAGGATCTTCCCCACTCTTTCCTAGCATTTACAATATTTTTAGGATGAGTTTGAGGAATCTCTACTGGGTTCAGCTCCACTTGTGCTAATGTCTCTACAATGGTAGGGTTTTTTGTACCCCATTCAGGTATGGGTTGTTCAACAGCTTTCTCAGACAAAACTGCACATTTGAACCAATCATGATTAGACATGTAATAAGAAGTTATTCATAATAGGATGAAGGATAACACTCATGTCCATAATCTACTAAATTACAAGGTAATTTAACATGATTTATAAAATCTTCGAAAGATGTGCCAAGTTCCATCATTTCATCTAATGTCATCTCAGAATCCTGGTTAGTCTCACCAGTGGGAGAATTTGATGTGTCTTCTTGGTGACCTTTATCCTGCGGTCCCTGATCCTGGACATCTTCCTCAGTTAAAACAACGACATCAGTTTCAATGGCCGCCAAGAGCTCTAATGCAGGGGTTGAACATAAAAAATCATAGAATGGAAGTTAGTAGATGTTTCATTCAACATTTTATGGATCATTTTTAACTTACCAAAAGCGGGTTCTTCTCTTCTCACAATAGCAGTAGGAGGGATATTGGGAATAGATGATGGTTCTTCTCCAGGAGCAGGCAAGTCAGCCTGAATTTTCAATTGTTCCACCGCAACCTCCACGGTCCTCAAAGGAGGATCAGTCTTTTCCCACAAAGGGGAAATCGAAGAATCCCCTGCAATCCCCAGAAATATGAGAAAACTTTTCATGGGTATAGATTCATGATTATCCGAAGGACTTACCACTACTGATAAAGCGTTTAGTGGTGGACTTCCTCCTTTGTCGCCTTTGTACTTTTGGTTTTTTAGGAGTATCAGCAGTCTCTCTTATTGGCACTTGAATTGGAGAATGGAAGGCCATGTCAAACTCCTCATTCATGGCCTGCTGGCCTAGAGATATCTTGCCCGATTCGCGAGGAGACTCATTAGTAGCCCCAATGGTAGTACCATCAGGGCTGTACTGTGGTGAAAGAACCTCAACTGTTCCTTTCTTTGAAGGCTGCAAGGTGAATAAAATAATTTCCTTGAGTAAAAAATATTCGATTGAAATCAAGTTGCAAAGCAAATAAAGAAAGAAAACATACATCTTCATGAGCCACATAATCGTGCCACTCCTCATCAGCCCCCTCAGCGGTGCCACAATCTATCAATTCCTTCACCCGTTTGGTGATAGGAACGGAATCGTCAGTGTCATATATGAGCATTCCCTGCTCTCTGATGTAAGCCCACACTTCATTGGGGTTATGCTCATATTGGATATCTATAGAAGCCATGAGATTCCCTTTTCTCAGGGAGTTTTAGAACCTCACAAAAATCCATCCAAGCAGTCTCAGCACCACAATATAGACTCCGACATGTCTGGATAGCCACTGGTCATAGATATTTAGTGCATGTACCAGAAGGCTGTGAGGAAGGTCCTACAATTTTCGACTTCAATTTCTTCCCATCTACTGTACCTATTGATAGAGAATAAGAAAATAAGACTTATTGCTTTATAAAGTAGTAGTGATTAAATTAAAACAATGAAGTAACTCACCATGAGTTGATGGAGTAAGTCTTTTGATTCTAACTGGAGGATTATATCGGGCACGAGGCCGCTTTGCCGTTTGCTATGCCTCATAATCCCCATCTTGGGAATTCAGTGAGCCAGTCCTTGATGAGGAATCTGGCAAATCAGATTCAGGTGGGGAAGCATCACCTTCATGAGGAAGGGTTCCTTTCTCTACAGTCCTCTTCCTTTTCACCACCTGATAAACTAGGTGATTCAGCACACCTTTAGGGTATGATGCTATCCAGTGCTCGGAATACCATGTGGTCAAGTTATGTGCCGCTTTTTCAACTGGTATATCAAACACCGCCCCAGTGTTCTCCCTTGACGTCAGCAGCCACAGTTGCTGAGAAACCATCGGATGTTGCTCTAACTTGACATAAATTGGGGGAGATACAAAAATCTGTTGTAGACACTTGAATTGACGTGCAAATCTATATGGAGAATATGCCTCACATATAATTTCTCTTTCAATCCTGGAAACTAGCACACCATCTCTGCAAGCTAGCATGTATGCCCTCAAATCCAAGGGGGCTGTTCCATCATCAAAAAACCGCCTGGTTCGTGTATTTCCATAGGGAAAGAATTTGAATTCTTTAAACATGCTCAGCCTCACTTTCATTTAATGGCATTAAGATCTAATGGATCAACTCCAGAAAATGCTTGAACTGACGGCCTGAAATAACTTCCTGTAATTTTTACTCCATTCAGTACATTGTAAGTCCTAAAGTGAGTGGAGATCCATCCCCATAAAACTTGGAATGGTCCCACTATTATTAAAGGAGATTTACCCATGAAGACATGAAGTAAACTCCTATGAATCTTTGTTAAAATGGGGGTAGTCAACCCAACCATTTTTCATTCAGCTAACTTTGCTGTAATGACTAAGGTCCCTGTCCTGACGCCTTCCTTCAAATCCCTGACTGGCAAGAGATAAACGCTGAGCCATAAAGCCAAGAAACCCGCCAGACGAGTCTTCTTTGGGATCCTTTGATTCACCTCATATCCCCATTTCTCAAACTCTCCTGCTTCTAGAGTTGGCCAAAATGTGCCTGGAGCACCCCTATTCTCAGGTTTTGGGAAGGTGGTAGGATGGGTGGGCCTCTTATCCTTGGATTTCTTTTTCTTGGATCCTTTGTCCTTCGTCTCCTTCTCCTTCAACTCCTTCTCTTTCTTTTCAATAATAAATATATTCATCCACTCCCCCGGATGAATATCCTTTCTAGAATGAGTTAAAGAGTTATCTGAACTCTTGAGCCTTTGGAAGATTTTAAATAATTCCCGAGCTAAAGTAGGATCCTTCTCTGAATCATTCCATGTCACCTTGGGAGGAATGAATTCATCACAAATATCGCCCAAAATTGAAGCCCCTGAGATCCTGTGGACATCCC
Source organism: Viscum album (assembly GCA_963277665.1). Lineage (NCBI taxonomy): Eukaryota > Viridiplantae > Streptophyta > Magnoliopsida > Santalales > Viscaceae > Viscum > Viscum album. The sequence goes on from OY728143.1 coordinate 419,790,993, forward strand.
ACAGACTGATGCCTACTTCTCCATGAGTCAGATGGAAAGAATTGGTTTCTGGGCTCTAGTGGCTGAGTATCTCTGGCACGAAGTTATCATGTCTGTAAACATATGTTTTCCCAACCCAGATAGCTTCGTATATCGCAACTCCTTTCAGATCTTCGACAAAATGTACACAGGTTTGTTGTACCCAGTATGCCCACATCCAAGCTGGCTTCACACCTCCTCAAGGATGGAAGTCCCAACTTTTCTTCCAGCCTTTGGATTGATCCATCTGAGCATTTCAGAAGATTGAAAGATGACAATGTGGTTGCAGCTCAGGCTTATGAGGTTTCAGATCTGGTGTACAAGGGCTATGATGCATCATGTGGGCCTTCTCCACTGTTCTAGTATTTATAAATCCTCCTCTGCATGAAATATTCGCTGAAGAAAAATTGGTGTAATTCTGAAACCAAGAATGTGGGAGATTTTTCTTTGCTTCTGGAATAGTGACTTCTCACAGATGACCATAACCGTACAAAGGCAGATAAGTGCTTTGTGGGAAATCAAACTGATATTTCTTCAGATACTTAGCCAGATCCCGGAGGGTGCTATCGCAGACGGTATAATAATCGTGGCCAACGATATCCATCATTTCATCAATTCTTTTCTTGCAAGTTCATCAGTCATTCAAATTCATCTGGGAGCCATTGAATCTGCACAAAGGTTGAATAAATTAACTCTTAAATGGGTTTATTTTTCATAAAATTTGTGAAAGAATTCAGAAAAAATGGAAAAGGCATTAAGGCATGCAAGTCTAAACTTGGCACGCAAGTATGGATGTGTCGCGCAAGTGTTAATGTGCCGCACAAGTTTTTGGCGCACAAGTATAACCGTGCGAGTCCAAATACTTTGACAGCAGCTTGACAATGAAGAAACAATGGAAAAAAAGAAACTTGCATGGTGAAGGTGACCTACACGGCGAGAGCTCAAAAATCCGGAAATCGGTGCTATGCGCGACAAATGATCACATATTTATAGGCCAGGCTACCCACCTGCGCGCCTATAGCTAGCGTGCTCCATCCAGTGCACTCCATCCCTGCACGACTCACACCTGCGCAATGACAGTTGCGCGGTGAACACCTGCACGCCTCTTTCCCTTTGGTTTTCTTCTTTTCCTCAGAGTCACATCCTTATTCTTTAGGATCCAACTCTGAGGGGGGACTTTTGTTGACGGTCCTTTTCATCACATTGTTTAAAGGAATGGAACGGGAAAAATGACTTATCACAAAGTGATTTATCCTTTGAAGAAAACATCAAAAATCGACAATGGAATGTAAAATGAGTCAATGGACCTAGGGTCGCACAAGTTCCCTTACTGTCGCGCAAGAATACTTGCGCGTCGCCTAATGGTCACACAAGTGACTTGCCCGCCCTAAGTGATAACCGCCCTGGGTCTTCTCTAGCCTATAAGTAGACCTTGTGGGCCCCCCATTAAGAGAGGATTTTTTCCAGAATTCAGATAGAGAGCTCTAAATGCCCAAGTCTCTTCTTCAAGTATTCCGAACACTTATAAGGTAATTATTTACCTAGAATGGAAGGTCCAAACAAGAGGGGTAAGGTCTAAGTGTAAGAATTCACTAACACTTGCATGCTTAAGTGTTTTACCCTTAAGGGAAATGAACATAATTACACGCCTCCTTACCTACTCATTAAAACGTGTGCGCCCCTCTTCTGGAAGTACCTCAGGATAATTCTAAAGGCTTTGGTCAAGGATCGCCCTAGTATTACCCTACTAGTTAACAATCACGAAAATACCCATGTGCCACGTAGGTATACCTGCACGACCAAGGACTTGCACGCCCACGTAGTACCTACGCGCCTACCAGGACTTTCACGCCCATGTCTTTTTGGGTGCCTTTCCTTCCCATTTCACCTCTCTTATACCATTCCACCTCTCCTATTAAAGATTCGGTCTTCAAGAGACTCTTCAAATCCATTTATGGCATGATTTCTTGATTTGACTTCCTTATCTGAAAGGAACTCTGTGGAACATCTCTCAAAACCTAGTGATTTACATATCTTTATGTCAGTAAAATTAGAGATTTCATTCATTCAACCTCATCCTTTAAGATGAGAGAACCCTATTCATGGGCCTCCTTTTCAGGAGTAAGACCCAGTCATCATTTCCCTTAAACTAGGCCTCCTTTGCAGGAGTAAGCCCCAGGTCCTCATTAATTTGGGAATCCTTTTCAGCAGTAAGCCCCAAGTCCCTTAATCTGGGCATCCTTTTCAGGAGTAAGCCCCAATATTAAAATTCCCAAATATGGGCATCCTCCTCAAGAGTAATCCCCAACCATAATTTTATTAACCGGGGATTCCTTTTCAGGAGTAAGCCCCAGTCTCAAATATGGGCATCCTCCATAGGAGTAAGCCCCATGTCCCTTAATTTTCAAATCCCTTTAACATGGGCCTCCTTTTCAGGAGTAAGCCCCAGTCATAATTTCCCTTAACCTGGGCCTCCTTTTCAGGAGTAAGCCCTAGTCTTAATTTCTCTTGACCAGTCATAATTCCTTTTGATTTGGGCTTCCTTATCAGGAGTAAAACCCAATCATAAGTCCCCTCCTAACTTGGGCATCTTCCTTAGGAGTAATCCCCAAGATTAAGGTATCCAAATCTCTATGAAGCACATATACCTTTGTAGACCCTATTCCTGGATTTCATCCCTGAAGTAAATCTTAATCTTCATCTGATTTGGGTAGTCATACACACATAAGCCCCACATCATTGCATCCTTCGGGGCATAATTGTCTAGTTTCACCAATACCTCTTTTTTCTCACACTGAGCATGAATCACGTGAGCTTAGAGTGTAAAAGTAATCATGACATCTTTTCTTTGAGCCATCAATCATGCATAAACATCATACTCTCTTTCTCGAACTATGTGGGTTCTGATTCCTTTTCCAAAACAAAGGATATGTAGGCATCCCATCAGCGGGTACGATCCCAAATTTGAAATAATTCATGTCCTTCTGAATGAAAATAAACTTCAAGTGCCCCACTGAGTGGCTTTAAAACGAGTATGGTCATCATAATGACCAATAGAATTTTATGTATTGAAGGATACCATTGACTAAGAACCTCTAACAAATACAGATGACTCTTCATCGATGAAGAACCTCGAATACATATAAAAGATTCTGTGAATTTCCTAAATATCAATCATTTATTGTCAGACTAAAGGAAAACTCATTTTATACTTGGTAATGTAATAAGGATTCACGAACATAACTTAAATCTACAAAGAGAGTCCCAGAGTAGACAATAATTCCCCTAAAAAAGGTGTGATGAGTCCGACCTCCCATCCTCTCAACTAATGAAAATTCCTAAGCCTCATCAGTCCACAACTAATAGGCACCTACCTTTGGAAAGTAGGTCCAAATGGATATGGAATCATTGGATGTTTCCAGTTTTATGAATAAACCCATTAGAAATTGATTGGAATGTTTGAACCATCAATCAACGAGGTCATCCGCAATTCCATAGGAAACAATTATCCACCCCTCCAATCTAATTATTCTATGTTTATATAACAAAAAAATTATAATAAATATAATAGTATTTTTTTATGTAAAGGGTTTGACCTACACTTACACACATCTCCATCTAATGGGTAACGAACATACTGTTTCTATGTACAACGCGCTACTGTCTCATGAAATGGGGATTTATAATTTACCCTAACCACTTATAATTGTGGATATTATGATAAAAAATATATTATATATTATATATATTATTTTTATAATGTCTTTATTATTTTTTAATTTTTATTTATAGCATAAATTTATGCTTTCTATTTTGTGTAAATACGATAATTTCATTTGAGTAAGTGAGGACTACCGGCCCCTCAAAGCGAAACGACTAGTTAATTCCATACATGGAACGTATAAAGGATGGTCTTAATAAACCAATTTAACATATATAACATATATATGATATTTTAATTATAATATATATATATATATATATCATTTATTGTTTATACTATTAATACAAAAAATAAATAAAAGTAGCATTCATGCTTAGGTATGACCTAACATCTACATGGATAGTGCACTTCATTTCTAATCCCCAAATATTATGGACTATTATAAATACATATAAAATGAATATATATGATGATTAATTCATGTTTTAAATTATGGATATTAGAAACAATTATCTAATTAATGATCACAACCAGTAACAAGTTATAACTTACTCTAGAAAACTGGACAATTAACACCCGAAATAGTAAAATTAATGAAAGTGTGTTAACAAATGGATAATAAATTATTTTAAGAAGTTAATATATTATATTATGAACATTAGTAAGGTTTTTTTATAAGTTAGTAAAAAATTTAAACCACTATATTGGAGGATAAAAACCACACAACAAAAAGAATTTTAAGGTAATGGATTTTCATCTCACTTTTTAAATACATGAGATTATTGTCATATTCACTACTTACTTATTTTTTGTGGTAAAAATACTCACCATTTTGATATATTATATCAGTATTTAACTTTATTTCATGATATTAAACACTTTAATTGATGTTACTCTTTCATGGAATCCTTGACTAAAAATCTACTCATGTAGTAAGAGAATTTCATCTCAATTTACTATCCATTGAGACTTATTTGTTATTATGTTCCAATTCAATATTATTTAGTGTATATACTCAATTTTTCATGTCATATAATGAATCCACGTATTTCTATGATATTATAAGATTCATTTAATTTCATACATTTATGGATATTATGGTTCAAATGTTTCAAAGTGGAATGGGACACTTTGAAATGTTTAAAGATTATTCTCCTAAAAAATGTTCTTAAGTATTATCTTTGAAATCTCACTTCCTTTTTTAATTGATAACTTTATCTTGATTGTTTTTATTTTAACCATTTTTCATTGGAAATTTACTTAAATATCCATTTAATTTATTAAGGATATTATTATTGCCTAAACCGTATACCATTTTTCATACGATGTTCACTTTAAAAGTATTAGATTCTTGGCATGAATCATTGAAAGTTTTAGATTTATCGAACAAAGAATTGATATTATTAGATTAATGGAATGAAACCTTGATAGTATTCAATTAACGGAATTAAGGCTTTAGAATATTAGATTCTTGTCATGAATCCTTGAAATTAATAGATTCTTGGCATGGATCCTTGACTGTATTAGATTCTTGACATGAATCCTTGAAATAATTAGATTCTTGACATGTAGCCTTAGAAGTATTAGATCCTTGGCATGAAGCCTCATTGATATATTATAAGTGTCTATAATTAATCATTTCATTCATTTAGTTTTATTTTTTATCCATCTATGAGATTTTCCATTGACATATCTATGGATACATTTAATTTTTGGTCCATTGATTAAAGGGAATGTGTTTCTGTTTCTTCCATTTCCATACTGATTTTCCATTATATTATTAAATGAATGACATGTTTTATTAGTCATTTACCAAATTTTTTTAATTTAATTCTATTTATTCATTACTTATTATGCTTTACATACCCTTAATGATCATTTCATCTCACCCTTTAGATTTAATTATTTATTTTTATTTCTATTTTAGAGGACACAAACATGATAAAAAAGTAACTCAGGATGAATCATTTTCTCAATAAAAGCTTAGTGATATGGTATATACCTCATAGTATGTTGATCCTCATGGTAACTGTTTTAGTCATATTATATACCTCATAGTAGGTATACTCTCGTAGTCAATCCATGATTTTAACTTTTCAACTGAAATCATGAAATTTTAAGGTTTGTTTATTTTCCATATATTATGATAATTTTATTTTCTTGATGTTTCTATTAGTTATTTTAATTGTTTTATTGGTTCCAAAAATTCAATGTAATTATATAAAAAATAAGTGATTTAATTTTAAATTATTTTTAATATTTTTTAATATATATATAATTTTTTTTCTTATATACATAAATTAACTGCATGAGGTATCAAAATTTGGAACATATTTATTATAAATATTTATTTATTTTTAATGTTTATAAATTAATTTTTAATGATAAATAATATTTTCAATATTGATTTATAGTATTTAAAACGGTATTTTTACATTTAAATTTATATCACATATCTTTTTTGTTGCAAAATGTTTTTCAAAATTAAAATTATATTTTTATAGAAGTAATCAATGTGATATTTATTGAATTACATTGACATAGTATTATGGATTTATTTTTAATTTATTAATTATAATTATTTTTAATTACTCTTTGTCTTTATAATATGAATTCTTATTATAAAATGATAATTTATCTCTCTATCTTCCATATATTTTTTAATTATTATTCATATTGTCTAATTGATTTCTTATCTGTAATATTCAATATTATATAAATATATTAAGACACATTAATGGAGACATGATACCAAAAGATACTATTCTTGTATGAAATTTTTCCATTGAAGAGAACGTTAAAAATATCATTTAAAATTATATGACTCTAGGAATTTTTAAGAGATCTAATGTGATCAATGTTTCATCTTTAAAATGAAATATCAAGGGAAACATATTCTTATACAACTACTATTTTAGTATTTGAGAGAAATATTGATCCTTTTCTTTGGAACCAAAGGTTATACTTCATCTCACTTCATGGGATTCATCTTCTTGGTTTTATCAGAGTTTATATTTATTATTTATATCTTCCACATCCATGTTTCATCATAAGTTTATTCTTTCCCCAAAAAAATAATTCTTTCATTGGGTAGTGACTCCAATATTTTAATTATAGGTCCTCTAGTTTGTAACTCTTAGATAAAATATTTTGGATAAATTGAATGTTTATAAAAAATTAATCTTTATAACATTTTGTGACTCCCCATAAAAAATTTAAGTTTCTGTATTGTTTATACCTATAATAGAAAAGTTTATTTATATAGATTCATGATTACCCTTAAAGAATAATATTTTGAATAAAAAATATCTCAAATTGTATAAAGGTGTAAGAGTTTAGGAAGGTTAACATGGTACCAAACTATTTTGAAAATTTCTTATGTTCACTATTTTCCATTCTATATATCATTACTATGTAATAATAACTTTAATAATTAACATTAATAAATAGTTAAACTCTTTTAAAAAATTTAATTTGTCTATTCACCCCCCATAAACCACTAAGATTTTATAATAAAATATAATAAAGTGTTTTACCATCATATAATTTGTCATTTATATGATTCAACAGTTTTTTATGATGTTTATAAATAGAAGAATGAAATGTTCTATATACTTAATCAGTATTTTACACATACATTTATTAAATTCACCAAATTTATATGTATTTTATTAGAAGGAGAGTTAATTTTTAGTTCATTAAGCCTATAAGATGCTGAAGAATCATTTTTTAATTAGAGAGGTTTGGAAAGGTTATTCTAATTAAAAAAAAGATTCCAGAATATGTATTATCTATAACCAAAATAAATAAAACTTTCTTTAGTAGATTTAATAATTTTATTTGTGGAATAGTGAAAAAATACCATAAAAATAAAGATGTTTGTCTTCTTAAATTTCTATAGGGAATAGAAAAATTCACCATAATTAAATTCATTTGGGAAAATAATAAGACATTATGTTTTAGTATGGTAATGGTAAAATTTTAAACAAAATGTTAAATTGGATATTATTGAGAATATTGTAGAATAAGGGAGTCACAGATGTTAGTAATTTTCAGAGAGTTAGTGAAAATCCTCTCAATATAGAAACCATTTTGAGGATGAAGTAAATGTATTTTAATCAACACCAAAGGAATATCCAGTGCATACCTCATCCCCTCCACCATATTTCAAATCATCTAATACATTAGAGTATGTTACATTATTAAATTATGAATGAAGTAAGAGAGGTTATTTTTTTATTTTTTGACAATTCAATGTAAAATACAATGGAATTTTATATTGAACAACCGACAGTTGTGAAAAAGAAAACACAAGAAGTTTCAAAGGAAAATTAATCAGGTGTTGATGTCTATAATTGAATTAACGTTGAAAATAGTTTAGAGAGAATAGAGAATATAGATTAATATGAAAGAGTAATATTGATTTCATCAACATTACTCATAACTAAAATTTTGAATGTCAATTAAACAAATTAAAAAATAAACTTCATTAAATAGATTTTGGAAAAATTATAATCGAAATCTTGTTAGAAATTTAAATGTTGAGAGATCATATGAGTATAATGCCTAAATAGAAGAATAATGTTATCAAAATTGCAACATACCTATTGAGATTTTATGTTGGAATGATCTAAATGCATAATTAGTTTTTGAATCATAGTTTATATCAAAATTTGAATTAAATTTGAGAAGAGAACGTGGAATTGAATGTTGATAGGGATAATTTCTATGAAGTGTGTGACTTACAATACTTGAACATGAAGATCATGGATAATTATGAGAATTCTATTAATGTTAAAATAAAATTTATTGTGGATTATAATTTTTTCTTAGTAAATATATGGGTCCACCCAATAATCTAATGATAAAGTATTACCAAAAGTTAAACGATCATGAATATAAAATAGAGGACATTAGTAAAAAGGTAAATTAATATAAAAAGTAATTTGATAAATGAAATAAGAAATTAATGAATATTTATAAGTTTTTTCAAAATGTATAAATAATAAATTAATTAATAATATTTTTTATTTTATTAAAACTTTTACAAGATCATGAATGTTTTATTCAGATAATTCACCGCATTGCTGAAAATCAAGGTGAATGCTTGTTACTAATTTATTTTAGCATAAGTATTGATAATTTATCTTTTGTGCTATTTATAATAATGTTCATGGTGTAGATTTATTTTATTATAGGGTAATTCTATTTTTCAGATGAAGTATTACTTGTTCATAAATGTAATGATTTATTTTGAAAATTATTATTTCCAATAGGAATAAGAGTAATTATATAATGCTTCTAGATTGAAGAAAATTAATCCTATGTTATCAATGATTATTTTAGGGTGTGTGGGGGGGTGGTATTAATGAAATCTATATGATATGATCAATTATCTATTAAGGGGAAGAAGTCTAGACATAATAGACAAGTCTTATCCACTACCAAATAGAATAATTCTTTTTATTACATTCACATATATTTTATAAATCATCATATTTTATTTTTATTCAAATTTAGAAATCACCATGGGAGATAGGTTAAATATTTGGATGTAAATGGGAGATGAAACGTGG